>CATIWC010000464.1:0-400543 GCA_948472305.1 Vicia faba
CGATTGCACCCTGTGAAAAATAGTTTTATGAATTTTGAAAAGTAGCAGTACCAAAACCCTTTTTTCTCAATTCCAAAATCACAAAGTTCATGAAATAATGCATAATCAAACCTTAGTTTATCATTGTTATCAACATACATCAATTATCACACAAATCAAAGCATCAACTCATCGACTATAGCCAATTTCAACGGATTAAATCAAAACCAACTACACCAAAACCTAACACGCATAACACTACATCTCTATTATTATACCACCTATTAGAGAGTCGGAACCCCAACCTTACCTTAGTTTGTAGATTCCCCAAGCTTCAACAATGGTTCCTCTCTTCCTAGCTCTTCCTTTTTCTCGCTTATACTCTTCTCTCGTTTCTACGATCGATCAAAATGATAATACTCTTCTATTCCTCTTATTTTGACTTATCTAGCCTTTGGACCACTAAATCACTATTCAAATTATGTCCCTCCTCTTATTACTAGAATAACTTATTAATTATTATAAAATAATAATAAATCTAATATTTTAATTCAAATAATACTAGTAAATTATTTATCTTTCCACACCCTTATGTTTCTACACTTTTGGCCATACACCCATATCACCTTAACTTCTATAATTTCTAAGGCTTCTAATTCTCAACAATACACAATAGTACATCAAAATATTCACCAATGTGTATAAATACATCACAACACCTAATTAATTTAAATAAACTAATTCTAATGAAATCGGGGTATTATAACTCTCTCCCACTTAAATTATTTTTGTCCTCGAAAATTCACTTGATACCAATAACTCTGAATACGAATCTCGCATCCTTCTTTCCAACTCCCATGTCATGTTTGGCATCATTTGAAAATACCACTAACCAACATCCAACCTAGTCAACCACCATAATCACATAAGATTTAGTGCTACCGGGTTATGAACGCATTGGTTCATCTCACTCCTTGTCCTATCACTCTAGGATAAAAAATCTATCACTTGATTACACAACAATGTCGTCGTAAGCACATAAACATAACCATAATATCTACAACATTGACACATACACCAATACCTCAATTCTACATCCCACCAATCGAGAATGAAAATCAATACATCTATTGACATGGCAGCAACACAAAATATAATAACCTTTCTCCTATCACTTCCCTTCTGGAATTTCCAATGGTTTGCATCAGCCCCGTGGCTTCTGATGTTTAACACTTGAATCCTGGCAATCCATTCTGCATAAAAAAATCGCGCCCTATCACGCTTCAGCTGCACCACTCTAATAATCTACCTTAAAGTCGTTGTCTTCACTTTGATCTCCATTAACGATCGAATCTACAAGTTTCACGTCTAGCTTCTTACTTTATTTAATATCTACTAGAAAATCATTGTTCACCTCTAGTATACTCAACCTTCCACTCTGCGGCATTAGCTCACATGTAAACTCAACTCTCTGAACTGTTCAATAATTTCCAACTCTTTCATATCCACCTTCCCATTAGGTTCACGTGAACTGGTGAACGACTATTCTCTCGATAAAATGTCAATCACTTTACACACTATCAATCTGGCAAGACCAATCTATCTCATCTACTATCAACAAGAGATTGAGGGTGATCAGTTCCTCAATTTGTCAATAGATAGTCGACAACCATAATGGAGCATAAACCATCGTAACCAAACTATAATAGCGTTTCTTTAGAACTTATGCTCAAGGTCGCCTAAAGCACTAAGGCCCAATAATCTCCTTTGAGGTTTACAAATTCTTCCACAACTTCCTTCTCATTCGATCTCGTGATGAGACACAATCGCCCAAATACATTACAAAATCTTCTTCGCCCTCACTTAGCATTATGCACATGTTAAGTATTTTCCAACTCAGGAAATGCTAACATACCAAATACATTACAATTCTTTTCATTCCAATTGGAGTCTTTATCCATGTAGAGGACTTTAACAACATTCATAAATTCTTAGTTTTCCTTTAAATCTCACAACATCGAGGATCCATATATTTTCACATTTGAACCTCATTCCAATCGCAATATCAATAATACAATCTCATCATTCGGTTGGTGGTAGAAACTTCCAAAAAATTCCTGACACATGTTGATACCATGTGTTCAATGACACGCAATCCACTTTACCATTTAACTTTCTCTTTTCCTCAACAGTCTCTCCACTCTAACAATTCTCAATTGGCATAAACTGCACTACTATGTGCTTCTCCAATACTTTCACATCCTTCCTATTACCAAACATCTCATACTAGACCTCGTCTCAAGCCAACATCAATAATAATTTGTTAAGCTCAAAAGCTTCTAGTCTCTGTAACTGACTTTAGAGCCTCTCAATATAGAATTGCATTTACCTTGAATGGATCTACAGATACCACCTCCTACAATCGTTTTCTCAAGAAAACTCACCTCCTCAAACCATAATCTACACCCTGACAACTTAGCATAAATTTTTCTCTCGTTCGACACTTTAATCAAACTGCAACATTCAACATTCCCTTATTTGGACTTAGATTAGATCAGAATGTCCTCAATAAACACCACAACAAACTGATCCAAATATTTGTAATGCCTACACTGATTTCTGAAAGTTGTCCTCTAACTATCCTAACCCTTCACCCAAATTTGGAGGTAAACCAACCGCAATTTGATTATATTGAAGACATACTCGTCAACCAGTTGGTCCATCAAATCATCAATCATTTGAAGTAGATGTTTAATCTCAATTATTTCCTTAATCAAGTGTCTACAATCAACACATGACCTTATACTACCACCATGCTTCTTTACTAACTACACCAGATCTCCCTAAGTTATACATTTGATCTTACAAATTTATTTCTCCACACATCTTCTAATAGCTTCTTCAATTCTCTCAACTTTGAAGTTGACATCCTGTATGGTGCCATAGGAACAAGTTTGGTACCAAGAACAAGATCAATAGCAAACTCCACCTCTCATCCAACATCACCACGTGAAAAATAAATCAATTTCAGGTAATGGAACCATTTTTAAAACAAATTTCATTATGTTAGCTTTCTAACGCTTCAAACGAAACTCGAATCGGACATTCAAAACTCAAGTTATGAATTTTAGAAGTTTTTACAAAAGTGTTGCTCAACATTTTCAATCGATTGCACAAGTATTGCAATCGATTGCACCCTATACAGAAGCAGTTTTCACAAATTTTTAACTCTGCAATCGATTGCACTCTAATGCCATTCAATTTCTTACTGTACAGAAGCAGGTTTCCATGATTTTATGTGTACAAGACTCATTCTAACACATTTCTAAAACCTCATTCTTCTTATAATTCGGGAGACACATTAATTTGCCAAAAATTATGTTTTCCAAACCACCAAGGATCCAGTCCTTTTCACAAATCTAATGATATCTTTGAGTTCTGAATCAGACTCGCAATTCATAAACAATCCAACAACATCAACATCATTCAACAATCACTTATATGATCCCAACACAAAATTTAAAGCAAGTTATCACTCTATCACCATTCAAAACATCGACATCATACACAATGGTAACCCAACATTGACATCTTCACAATCAACCGACAGTGCTGAAACATTTCAACCATCTGAGCTTCATCTTCTAGGATTTATCCTACTTACTTAGCATATATCATCATGAAACATCAGGAAATTAAACACAACTAGAATATCAATAGTCGTCACATTGCTTTCTATCCCCTAAGAAGCAACCTTCAACAATACATGGTCGTTCTCCCTCAGAGACGCACCCTCTTGACCAACAAACAGGAACCTTGAATCTGCATTATCTTTAGGCATAAGAATATGCATCGACTCATCAAAGTAATTCGTAATCACTTGGTTTAACTTCAAACAGCTCACCCCAAGGATAACCTCAAGTTACTCCAACATCTCGCCCTAACGACAAGTCGCAATTATCTTTGGGAAGACATCAGGACCCACTCACAATTGGCACCTCATTATCCATAACATCACCCTCTACTCCTAGAGATATGAACAACATAAGTACCTAATCATTCCATCTCAAGGACACTCTGGTTGACCGCTAGGGATAAATCTCTACCCATACTTCCTTCGAAATCGGAAAACAACGCAACCTCACTAACATTTGCACCCATAGAATTCACGACATACTAAACCAATTGTTCCCACCTGAACCATCTCAGGGGAGCACAAGCTTGTCCCCTTGCTTATTTTATTCCCACTCCTGCAAATAAATTATTAGAAAAGCAAGAAAGAACTGACAATGTTTCACACACATGTCGCGTATTAAGGAATAACACATCAACAATATTCAACTATTATACTACATTGACTCGATAACTTGGTGAGACGGACCGACCTACTCTGATACCACTAATGTAACACCCTATTTCCCAAATTATAATTTAATAAAATCATAATAAATTAATTCATAAAATAAAACATCAAGAATAGGATGCCACATTCTGCAACATATCAAAAATCTGCTCAAGTATATATATATACGGATACATAACACACTTTCGGATGAACCGACAAAATTTTCAAAATAGTTCTCAAAACTTCAACTTTATTAATCCAGCGGAAAGGAGATCATATTTATTATTCAACATCTTCAATCAATCATAAGTCAACGTTTAAATCAAATAAAAGAGAGTTTACAATGCTCCCACAATTCTTCAAAATAAAACAACAAATAAACAAAATAAACAAGCGTTCATCCCTCCGGTGTTACATATCAGAGCACTGGTGCCAACTCAAAAATAAGAAGAGTAACCTCTTATAGACTCCGCCACTTCGGACTACTCCTGATTATCTGTACATTAAAATATAGAGGAAACATTCAAACATAAGGGGTGAGATATCACAACAACATAATAAATTATATAATCATAGGTATATGACAGATATATCATGCAATATTCTACACTCAATGATCATCAATTATAATTCATAATGATTATATAAGTACTTACATATTTATCATCATCTATCATACAACACATACCAACTATGCAACTCAACTTCATTATTATATCAACAATTTAATCACAGTGCAATGCAACTAACACTAATGTAAGATGCATGTGGTACCATCAGGGCATAAGCTCCCATCATAATGTCAACTTAGGGCAGCAACATCAATACACCAATACAGACCATATCTCGCCAATACATGCCATCTCTCGCTAACATAGACCATCTTATCATGAATGCATGTGACACCGACATGCAACAACTTAATTTACATTGATATTCATACTCATCAATACCACGCCAATACAGACCATCATCATCATTATCATGAAATACATCATGCAAAATAATCGAACCATTCATACAACGTCATCTTACTCAATCACAACATAAATCATAACACATTACTCAGGAATATACACAGATAGACATCAATGTTGGTTAAATAATTATCTACTATGTTTCAATTTATTTTTATAGGATAGAAATTAATTTTAGCTTTCCAACGGTACAAACGGCCCTAAATCCATATTCCAATTATGTCTATCTTCTTATTACTAGAATAACTTAATTAATAATTATAAATTAATATTAAATCTAATATTTTAATTCAAATAATACTAGTAAATTATTTATCTCTCCACACCCTTATATTTCTACACTTTTGGTCATACACCCCTATCACCTTAACTTGTATAATTTCTAAGGCTTCTAATTCTCAACAATGCACAACAGTACATCAAAAGATTCACCAACGTGTATAAATACATCACATCACCTAATTAATTTAAATAAACTAATTCCAACGAAATAGGGGTGTTACACCCTCTGCATCCATAACCTTTGGTGGTTCCCATTCTTTGACAACATTTTTTCAGGCCTTGTTGCCCAAGGTTTTTATGCACATCTTTATACGAGATTTCCAACTGTCATAGTTGGTACCATTTAGAATAGGTATTTTAACTACAATACCATAATCCTTGTCCATTGTACCAGAAAGTAACTTCCATGAATCTCACCCAGAGTCAGAGTATGATGCCTGCTCTGATACCAATTAAAATTCTGGTTGTCAGATCCCAGATGTCCTAAATAATATCGAGACACCGGATCCGACTCTAACACACAACAACAATATATATGAACAAAATAAACAACGCTGAAGGTAAATAACACACAAATATGTTTACCCAGTTTGGATCAACTCTCTTACTCTAAGGGCTACCAAGCCAAGGACGAAATTAACTAGATAGTATCAATTTGTAGACCACATAGCAAACACACCCGTTTATAATCTACACACTTAATCACTACCATTTTCTTAACTTCTACCTAAGACACACCTAGGTATGAGACCCTCCTCAAGTCCCTCTTCAATTACACTCAGTGATTGGCATAACTCTAAACACAATATAGAATAAAAACAGGAAATCACTCTTCTAATACACACAATCCTCAATGCTTAAAAGCTTATGAGAACTTACACACAAATACTCAATTCTTAACAACTTATGAGCATCTGACACACAAATGTTAAATGCTTAACATCTGACAAAACTTACAACCCAACAATAAGGATTCTAAAAACCCTAACAAAACACACACGTAAGTTCCACCTAAAAGTAGGCATACACCAGTCTATTTATCACATTATTCTGGACTGGGTTGGGCTTCAAATCGCCATAGTGAGGCTGCACAAAGTCTGTAAATTCTTCTCCAAGAAAATAGGTCTTCAATCATTAGTTTCCTAAAATGTCTCCATATTTAGAAACTTTATATATCTTCGAAAACCAACATAAAATCTCCGATTTTTCAATCCTGGACGCCACATAAGGTAACTGAAAATTCCCTGAATATTCAATAACTATCATATCAACTAAAACATAACTGTCAGCTACTGCAGACGCGATGTCTTATCCTTCTGGTTGGGATATCTTATTCGACATGTTGAAAACTGCAAGTTGGGACATCTTATTCAACATGTTGCTGCCAAGTTGGTTTTACAAAAATGCATGTCAATCATAATCTTAGAGAAATAACACTTTTGATCCTTTGGATTAGCATTATTGTATTAAAGTTCTTGTTCAATTTGACTTTGATAAAAAATTTATGATTGAAATCTTACCATTCTCCATTTATTCAAATTGACAATCATGATAAATAGGAAAGTTGCAAGATTTTTTTCTTGCTCTAGAGGAGTGAGACAAGGAAATCATTTCTCTCTCTTGCTCTTGTGAATTGTTGAAGAGGCACTTAGTATACAATTATTTATGTTGGTTGATCACGATAAACTGGCATGCATATTAGTTGGTAAGACAATTATTTCTAACCATACTTTTTTGTTTCAAATGACCTTATGATATTCTACAAAGCCATATTGAGGCACAATACAAAAATGCATGGACTCAGTATAGAATATACATCCTTTAATTGTCTCAGAGTTCTTACATTCAAAGGAAATCCTAGAACTCACCATGTTCTTATCATAGCAGATAAAGTAATTGTCCAAGGTAGCCATTTGAAAGGGCCACATTCTTTCTATGATAGGTAGGGATTAAATGGCCCACTCAGTCATACAAGGTGTTTCTTTTATATAATATTAGAATTTATGAATGGTCAATCTATTTTATTAAAAAATCATATTCTCGCTTAAGAAATTTTAATCGAACAAGTAGCATAGACAATAGAAAGTTGATTAGGTTATTTGATTATTTTTATCTAAAGAAGGTCTGGTAAGAGAAATATTAGGATAATGAACCAAAGCTTATTCTAAATTAGCGGTAGGATAATAATCTAATCAAGACTTTCATCATAGTAATTCTTTAGAAAACTTGGCACATAAGAAATGATATCAGATTTTGAAATTGTATATTTGACTTTGATAGAGACATTATTTATGGTAAACAATTGGTATATATGGCATATACTTTTTTCAAGGGACACATGTATTCTTCAATTCACGAGTTTACAATTATCAAATGTTTTGGCATCAAATATTAGACCTCCTCTCACACCTAGAATTATACAAATTAATTGGTGTTTTCCTAATCTTAATTGGATTAGGTGCAACACATATGAATCTTCAAGAAGAAATTTTAGAATATCAATTTGTGGTGGCATATTTAGGAATAATTTAGGAAACTTATTTGGAGATTTCTCAAAAAAAAATATGAAATTTGCACCTCCTTTCAAGTTGAATTGCATGGAACCAGGCTTGGGATCAAATGTGCTAATAAGGGAAATTGGAGAATTTTTTTGCTTGAAACTAACTCAATATTGGTTATTCGTGAGCTTTCTAATGTGAATAATGTCTCTGGGCATCTTTTAATTAAATCAAATAATACTTTATACACTCTATGTTACTTTAAATTCAAGATATCTTATATTTTTAGAGAAACAAATGCATGTGCAGATATAACCATCAAGATATCTTACGGTTATCTTTATTAAAAAAATGTTTTATACAAAAATGTAAACATATTTAATTAATAATAAAATATAAAATATAAAAATACAAAAGATATAAGAGGAAGACACAATTTTCTAAAATATAACCTTTTAACTTTTAAGAGTTAAATATATTTTTGGCCGCTATAAATATCTCAAATTATATTTTTAGTCCTTATTAAAAAAAGACATATTTTAGTCTCTACAAAATTTTTATTCATCCAGTTTTAGGAATTTTTTTTATTAATAACCATGTATTAAAAAAATATTTCGCAAATAACCGGGTTTCGGAAAAAATTACGCAAATAACCATGTTTCAGATGGCTCCACAAAGGAGGAGCCATCTCATTTGGCGCATGCACCTAGGGTTTTGCCCTAGGCGCCATCTCACTTGGCGCCTCCCTTGGCTTTTAGCCAAGTGAGATGGCGCATGCTCCTTAAACAGAAGAGGAGGCGCCATCTCACTTGGCGCCTAGGGCAAAACTAGGGTTTTTTGCTGTTTTATAAATAATTCGTCCGTTTCTTTGAAATTTCTCAAACTTTCTCGCACTGTATTTTTATTTTGTACTCCCTTATTTACGTAATGACGTCGCCTATGATTTTTAGCAGAGATGGATACGTTATATTCTCCGCCATGAAACCTGCGATGAAAATGAAATTCTGGCACATTCACTCCATGGAGCGTCTGAAGCGGGAGTTGATGCGGTGGCTAGATGGAGACATCGCCGAGGGGGAAAAAATTCGAAGGATCCAGCGAAAACGAACAACAACCTCGCATGCGACAGGAAGACCTAATGTGTGGTTGGAGGAAGTCAAAACAGACAGTGATGTAATGCTGATGATGCATGGGTCAGATGAAATTGTGTTAACAGTTGTAATTTCCTAGATTGAATATCGTTAATCATTGTTGTACGCGAAAACCCTAATGTAATTTCCTATATTGAATTTCTTAAATTGTGTGAACAGTTTTATTAACGGAAAACCCATAATGTTTACAACACAAATATTGAAAAGATTTATTGTATTACAAAATTTATGTGGTCGAGCCAGACGCCCGATTCAGACAGTTTTTGCGATTGTGTCCGACCTGACGGCATAAACCACACTTTCTTTCCAACCTGTCAAGATCGTCCATTTCTGTTGTTATGCGCCTGCTTTTGGGACGACCCTTCTTGTTCCTTCGCATTTGGTCATTGTGCCAAACTATATCACCGTTGTATTCAGGCCAATAGTCCGGTTTTGCCACCAAAGGAAAGTTGTTGTTGTAAACAGTGAGCAACGTTTCAGATTTATAAACGTTTGAGAGCAGTTGAAGCGCGTCTTGATGGGTATGAGCACAAGCGGCAATGACATGAGAGCAAGGCATACGAAAAGCTTGAAACTTGCCACAATCGCACCATTGAGAAGGTAAAATGACCCTGTATTCTTGTCTTGCCAGGCCTTCATTGTGGTCAATTGTCTCTTTCACAATGAAGTTGTGGCTATGGCGGTCAAACCGTGTAACCATGTGAGTGTTGGCTTTAGCACTTTCAGCCTTAATGTATTTCATACAGCTTTCACTCCATAGTTGTCCTGATTGCAAGACCGCATACCACATTTCACCTCTTTTGGAAAATAACGCAGCCATCCTAAAATACGTGGATTTCACCAAGGCAGTGATGGGGAGGTTTCCTATGCCCTTGAATACCCCATTCATTGATTCAATAAGATTTGTTGTCATATGCCCCCATCTTTGGCCATTGTCGTATGACCTAGTCCACTTCTCGACCGGTATATTGTCGATCCACGTACCGGCTTCTGGGTTAGACAAACGGATCTAGTTGCGGTAATATTTGAATGTGGGCTGTGTCAGTGCGTATCCCGCATTCATCACCGCTTTCCTCAATGTTTTGTCCTTGACCTCCCTCGAGAAATTCTGGACGATATGCCTGATGCAATAGACATGCGTAGAAGGAGGGTCATGCCAACCATTTGCCGGATTATTATAGGCACTTTCAATGGAGGCATGTCTGTCCGAGATCAAACAGAGATCTGGTTGAGGAGCCACGTGTGTATGAAGATTTTTCAGGAAAAAGCTCCAAGCACCACCGGTCTCCCCCTCGACAAGGGCAAACGCAACGGGGAAAATGTTATTGTTGCCATCTTGTGCAACTGCCATCAAAAGCGTGCCTTTGTACTTCCCATACAACCAAGTCCCGTCTATTTGTAGAATTGGTTTGCATGATGCAAACCCTGTGATGCATGGTTGAAATTCCCAAAAGACGCGACTGAATATTCCGTTGCCATGTAGTAGACTACCATCTTGGGCGTACGCTGGCAATGTTTCCAGAACATAAACACTACCTGGAGAATATGTCTTGAGTGCATTTAGGTAGCGGGGAAGTTCTCGGTATGACTCCTCCCAGTTTCCGTACACCCTTTCAATCGCCTTAGTCTTTGCCAACCACGCCTTACGGTAAGACGGAGTGTAGTTAAAAACCATGGTGATGTGGGAGATGATTGTTTTCACCTTCAAAGAAGGGTCGTTGTTGACCAGGGGTAGGATTTCTTTACAGATTAGATCATGGTTGAGTTTTCGGTGGTCTTGTGATTGAGTGGAACTTACACAAGTATGGGTAGTCATGGAACCTATGACCCAACAGTCACCCCTTAGTCTGTATGAAGCGGTCAGCTTAAACATACAGTCAGGGTGGACACACTTGATCTTGTACCTTTCCGGGTTTACACGATCCACCTTATAATCAACCGAGTTGAGCATGTGAAATTTTTTGATGGCCCTTATGCATTCCTCTCTATTACGAAACTTGTCCTTCTCTTTTAAATTTTCATCCGACTGCATATACGGTTGGAAAAACAAGTCCGTAGAAGGTTCATCTCCGCCCATGTTGAAGTTTGTCATATGCGTAGGTGGTGTGTATATTTTGTCGGTAGGAATACTTGGGATGCCATCATCGTCAGAATCGTCGTTCACCATTTCATCAAACTCTAACTCGTTATCTTCTTCTTCATCATCAACTGCATCCACCTCATCTTGCTCATTCTCCAAAGGATCAACCTCCTGTGTCACCGGAGGCTCTTGAAACAAAACGTACAACTCAATAGAGTCGTTTCCAGAATAGACATGGCTGGAAATCATGTTCTGGAAATCCTCGTCATCTTGAATTTCAACCTTATAAAAAATAACTTGGTTGTTTCCAAAAAAGACTGGACTCTGATAAAATATCTGGGATACCGGGCCTCGTTCAAGTTTGGCCTCCAATCTTTTCTTAAAGTACGAGAAATTTGCTTTCCTGTTTAAGAGAAATCGAACATTGTCGGTGTTTCTAAACAAAAACCCAACTGTGGGACACATGTATGTCTCACCGTTGAAATGTGCTTTGACAACAAATTGTGGTGAAGAGGCCATTGTGTAGAATTGTTTTAAGGTATGAAGGTTGGAATTTTTTAGGTTTATTGATTGTATGAAGGTATGAATGCTGGAATGTTTGAAGGTTGGATGACTGATTCGAAGGTTGGAAAATTTTACAGTTTATGTGAATGAATGTTATGTTCAACGTAAGGCAAAAAATTTCAATTAAGTAAGTGATGCAACCCCCCAAGGCTGCCAATAATATTACATGCATGGGCTTATGCTGCCACCTAGCCTGCCACCCATCAACTCCAATGGCCTTGCATGCAACAAAGAAAGGAATCCCAAAGGCTGTCACGTAGCCTGAGCCAATGCTGTAAAACGTGACACCTCTTATTCGCCAAATGGGGTGGCGACACCATTCATTTTTGTACTCTTACGCCAAGTGAGATGGCGCCTCCCTTACTGTCCAATCGTGATACATGCATGGGCTTATGCTGCCACCTAGCCTGGCCCTATTCTGCACACATAAATGTTTTGTGTAAGACTCCACCCATCAACTCCAATGGCCTTGCATGCAACAAAGAAAGGAATCCCAAAGGCTGTCACGTAGCCTGAGCCAATGCTGTAAAACGTGACACCTCTTATTCGCCAAATGGGGTGGCGACACCATTCATTTTTGTACTCTTTCGCCAAGTGAGATGGCGCCTCCATTACTGTCCAATCGTGATACATGCATGGGCTTATGCTGCCACCTAGCCTGGCCATATTCTGCACACATAAATGTTTTGTGTAAGACTCCACCCATCAACTCCAATGGCCTTGCATGCAACAAAGAAAGGAATCCCAAAGGCTGTCACGTAGCCTGAGCCAATGCTGTAAAACGTGACACCTCTTATTCGCCAAATGGGGTGGCGACACCATTCATTTTTGTACTCTTACGCCAAGTGAGATGGCGCCTCCCTTACTGTCCAATCGTGATACATGCATGGGCTTATGCTGCCACCTAGCCTGGCCCTATTCTGCACACATAAATGTTTTGTGTAAGACTCCACCCATCAACTCCAATGGCCTTGCATGCAACAAAGAAAGGAATCCCAAAGGCTGTCACGTAGCCTGAGCCAATGCTGTAAAACGTGACACCTCTTATTCGCCAAATGGGGTGGCGACACCATTCATTTTTGTACTCTTACGCCAAGTGAGATGGCGCCTCCCTTACTGTCCAATCGTGATACATGCATGGGCTTATGCTGCCACCTAGCCTGCAATAGTGACACCTTACATTTTTTGTAAATGCATGCATGCATATGTGTAACACCCTAAGCATGCAAATGTGACACATCGCAGGCATGCAACCACTACATCAAACTTATTTGCCTATAAATACATACCTTATGAAACATCTCTCACACCCACACAACTCTCACTCTCTGCTACGAAATATTTCTTAAGTCTATCATACTCTCTATTTCTTCCTAAGTCTTTCATTCTCTCAAGCATTCTGAACAATGGCTCTTCTAACAATGGGAGATACTCACAGAGGCACAAGGGAAAACATTGCTGCATTTGTAAGTCTCTTCTTTGGTTATACATTTTTCATACTTCAAATAACGTGTTGTTCATCTTAATTAATCTTAGTCTTGTTTAATTATGATCTCAGGATACACAAAGATTCAGAATCCGTTCGCACAAATACCTGGCTCCCGACCCATTTATCGTCCCTTATCTGGAATATGCAGGTTTTGGACACGTGATAAAGATCTCCAACTGCACCATTGACTCAAAATTCATTCTTGCAATGTTGGAGAGGTGGAGACCGGAGACCCATACATTTCACCTACCAATAGGTGAATGTACCATCACTCTCGAAGATGTGTACATGCTACTGGGCCTCCCTATCGACGGTAAGGCGGTGGACGGGTCGGTTCAACAACCCAACTCACAGTGTGAAGAACTGTTGGGTAGGGACATGGTAGAAGGTGGTGGAGCAAGAGGGCAGGGAATACTACTCACTGACCTGAAACGGCATTATGCTAGTATGAAATTAAATGAAAATTCCTCAGAGAATGACCGAGTAGTAAAAGCCAGAACGTATATTATGATACTTTTTGGTACATTTTTATTTCCCGAAAGTACGGGAAATAGTGTAAATTTCATGTACTTACATTTACTAACAAATTTTGATAAAACTAGAAAATATAGTTGGGGTTCTGCAGTATTAGCCCACCTGTACAGTTCCTTGTGCAAAAACGCAGTCAAGGAAAAATGTACATTTTATGGGTGCGCATTTTTACTACAAGCCTGGGGTTGGTGGAGGATGGAGTCCTTAAACCCCATCAACAACAACACTTTTGGTTTCCCGTACGCAACAAAGTAAGTCATTAAGTTATAGCATTTATAACTATTCTGCTCTTTCCAAAATATATGCTAGAAATAACATGTTTCTCATTTCCTTTAGGTACTGCGTGAGGGGTATGGATTACGGCAAGAATCTCAGATTCAATGTCGCACTCTACCGGAATCTATTGGATCACTTAGGCCCAGATGACGTACGTCGTAACTTTTAACTTTTGTTCATTTTAATTATTTATACATTACTTTTGCGCTTACCTGATTTAAATTTTATCGCAGTTTGTTTGGAGACCATATTTGGGTTTGGGCCATTCTCCAAATCCAGAGGATGCAACAACTTGGACTGCAAAGAATGCACTCATTCGGTTCAACATTGTGGAGATGCACCACAGCGACCGTGTGAAGATGCAGTTCGGAATGATCCAAGAGATACCAAGTGATCCAACAGATTTGTCCCCCTGGCATCTAAAAAGGGTCGACGCCCAGTGGGGTCTTACCAACTAGAAAGACTTTGCTCCAGAATGGTGTAAAATGTGGCAAAGGCGTCACCGCTACATCTTGCAATCCCCGGTTTTCCTTACTCAAGGTAACATGCGACACACTGATCAATATATGTCGTGGTACAGGTCGGTTAGTAACCCAGATATGCACGTGTCTCATCCGAGGTACTTGGTTGACCCACGCACACAATGGGCACAACCCTCGATTCCCCACCAACAAACCCAAAATCCATCAACCTCAAACCAACCCCCAAGAAGAAACAGACCAACAAACACACAACCACATTCCCCACCACAACACAACTACAATCAAATGCCGTACTACCAACCACAATCACCGCCAAACTACCAATACCCGGATATGCCTCAAACCCAACCACAATACCAACCCTAATGCCGTACTACCAACCCCACCCACCGCCAACACGACCAAACTTCGAGGGTATGGGTAACCGACTATACCAGAGCGGATCTTCGAGATATGGAGATCTTACTGATTTTATGGATTCGGATCGCATTGACTTCGCTGGGCCATCGACCTTGCCGCAGCAGGAAACGAGACGACACCCAGCAAGAGAAAGGCGAGGACAGGGATGCGGAACTAGGGGTCATTACCGGGTTCCTGGGGATCACTGATGTATCTTTTTTTTTCCCGGTATTTTTTGTATCCATTTTTTTATTGTTCTTTAAATGTAAAACAGTTGAATGTAATTATTTTTTTTTAAATAAAAAATCCATTTTGTTGATCTCTGTCTAATAGGCAACGCGCAGGAAAGAAAATAAAAAAAAAAATTTTTTGACCTAATTTTCTACATAGGCGCCATCTCACTTGGCTTAGGGCTTGCCCTAAGCACTTAGGCGCCAAGTGAGATGGCGCCTCCCTTAAAAAAAGAGGAGCATGCGCCAATTGAGATGGCTCCTCCTTTGTGGAGCCATCTCAAACATGGTTATTTGCGTAATTTTTTCTGAAACCCGGTTATTTGCGAAATATTATTTTAATACTTGGTTATTAATAAAAAAAAGTTCCAGTTTTAGTCCATATTATTTTCTGAAAATTTAAAAACTGTTTAATTACTCTTAAACTTTTAAAATTTTGAATAATATTTCTATACATATTTAGAATAATATAAAAAGTTTTTTTACCAAAATTTAGAATTTTTTAAAATGAAATGAATTAAGTAATAATTTTTTAAATTTCAAACGATATTAATAAAAATAATGAAAATCTCGCCTTAAAAATCAAATTTTGAGTTCCTTTTTTTTCAAGGAACTCTAGAACGTTCTAAACATGTCTGCAAAATAATAATTAAAAATCCACATCAGTTTAACAATATGGACTAAAATTACGTGCATAATAATTTTGTAGGAACTAAAATCTACTATATTTTTTTATAGAGATCAAAAACAAAATTTAGTAATTTATAGAGACATTTAACCCAACTTTTATTAAGTTAAGTTTAAATTTAAATAGATAAATAAGAGTAATCATGTAAATATAATTATAATTAATAACAATATACTTCATCTCTCCTCTAAATTTTCCTATTTGGAAGAGAAAATATTATCCTAGAGGAATTTTTATTCCTTTATTCATGACTCTTCTCTCCTTCTTAAAAATTGAATCATACATATTCAATGTTAATTATCTCCCCTCTTTTTTTTTTACTCCAATCTCATAGATGCAATTATATCAACACTAATGAATCTTGTATGTTTAGACCATAGTAGTATTAGGATCAACGACCTCCTAAAAAATTTATATATATATATATATATATATATATATATATATATATATATATATATATATATATATATATATATATATATATATATATATATATATATATATATATATATATATATATATATATATATATATATATATATATATATATATATTATTGGAACAAAGAGTTTTCAAGAAAGATGATTTATGAAAGAAAAGAAGAAAAAGAGAGAGAAGAGAGAGAATTGAGAGTTTGTTATGTGAATTATTTCTCACTATGAATATGAATGTTTCATTACAAATTCAGCAGCCCTTTATATAGGCAAAAATTACCCAGACCCAATTAGACAAAATTTTAAAGCCCAAAACATAATTTTGACAGACTGCAATATTTGATGTATTCGACTCTGTCGAATATAGCTTACAACCTATACAAAAGCTATTCAACATACACCACACAAGAATTTCTATGGAACAAGAATTATACATATAACACACATCATAATTCATATTCTTGAGACTTCTCATCCTGATGCTTTTCTTTAACTCGTCGAATTTGACATTCTTCAGAGGTTTGGTAAATATGGCGGCCAATTGCACTTCTGTCTTACAATGTTTTATCTCAAGCTTCCTTTTGTTGACTTGATCCCTCAGGTTTCTATGTTCTTACTTCGATCATGACACACTAGGTGATTCGCCAGGTTTGTAGTTGACTTATTATCGACAAAAAACTTCATCTTCTTAGGTTCCATTATCGAGAGTTCTTCAAGTAGCATTTCGATCCATGCTGCTTGGCATGCAACATATGATGCAACCACATATTCTAATTTGCATGATGACAAAGCCACAATGCTTTGCTTCCTCGAACTTCGAGAGATTGGAGCACCTTCAATCATGAAAATGTAGCCTACAATACTTTTCTTTTCGTCTTGATCTCCACTGAAATTTGAATCAGTGTATCCATGAACTTCGACATCTGTTCTGTTCTTCGACTTCTTTGGTAACAATACACCATGATCAATAGTTCTCTTTATGTATCTCAACACCCTTTTTACTACAATGAAATGACATTCTTGTGGTTTCTCCATAAATCTACTCAACAATCCTACACTTTGGCAGATATCTGGTCTAGTATTGCAAAGATGTCTCAAGGATCCAATGATTTGTTTGTAAAGGGTTGAACTTACAAACTTATCATTCGTTTCCTTTTTCAACTTTGATCCAGTTTCTAACATAGTGATAGCTGCCTTACAGTTGCTCATATTAAACCTCTTCAAAATATCTTGAGCATACTTCATTTGATGCAAGAATACTCCTTCTTCAATGTCTTTGAATTCCATCCATAGGAAATATGAGAGATTCCTTAAGTCATACATTTTGAATTCATCTATTAATTTCGACTTTACCTTCATTATCTCAGCTTCACCTGATCCTGTAATGAGTAAGTCATCAAGATAGAGGCATAAAATGATTCGACTGACATTGTCGATATCATTTACATACACTTCATGTTCAGAGACACACTTTGTGAAACATGCGTCGATCAGGAAGCTATTTATCCTCTTATTCCAAGCTCTAGGAGCTTGTTCAAACCATAGAGAGCCTTCCTTAATCTATATACTTTCGACTCCTGTCGTTTGACGTTGAATCCTGGTGGTTGAGTAACGTAGACTTCTTCTTCCAATAGACCATTCAACAATGCTTACTTTACATCTAATTAATGCATTTCCAATCCTCTATATGTTGTTGTATAAACAACAATTATGCTTTTTTCTAACCTTGCAACAGGCGTATATACTTCTTCGAAGTTAAAACCAGGTTTTTATGAAAACCTCTGGCCACCAGTCTTGCTTTATAATTCGCAATCTCACCATTTGGCCTTTCATTTCACCTTGTAAATCCACTTTACATCGATTGGTTTTTTGTTGGTTCTTTCGACAGGCTCCCATGTCTTGTTCTTCTCAATAACTCTAAGTTCTTCTTTCATGGCTTCACACCAATTCGAATTGCTCAAGGCTTCGCCCAAGTCAATTGGTTTTGCTTCAGCCATTATCATGACTTCTTCGATTAAGTCACCATCTGCATCGACTTCATAATTTGGAAACCTTTCATATCCAGTTATCCTGGACGACTCAGTTCTTGTTCTTGTCGATCTTCTTTCATTCTGCACAGGTGGTTCTTCATTTTGACTGGTTGAAGTATCACCTTGTTTATTTTGACTTGTCGAAGCTTCATTCGGTTCATTTTCGTCGAACACAGTTATGACTGTGTCTGATTCTTGCCAAACTTAACACTGACTCGAGTCCCACCCTTTGCTTTCTTCTATAAGAACATCTCGATTGATCACTAGTTTATCTTCGTTTGGCGAATATAACTTGTATGCACCAGTCGAATGATAACCTATTAGCACCATGACTTCACTTTGATCATCCAACTTCTTTCTCAATTGTTCAGGTGTGTGCCTGAAGCACATTGGTTCAAAAACTCTAAGATGACTCACATTTGGCTTTGACCCTATCCAAGCCTCATGCGGTGTATTTTCGACCATCTTCTTCATTGGACATCTATTTAGAATATATACTGTTGTCGAAGTTGCTTCAGCCCAAAATCTCTTAGGCACATCTTTAGCTTTCAACATACTTCTCGTCATGTTCAATATACTTCTATTCTTTTTCTCAGCTATGCCATTATACTGAGGTGTATAGGGTGCAATAACCTCACGATCTATACCTTCCTCATTGCAAAATCTAACAAATTCAGCAGAAGTATATTCACCACCAATATCAATTCTTAACTTCTTCAATTTGCAGCCACTTTGTTTCTCAACATACAACTTGAACTTCTTGAACTGTGTGAATACCTCACTCTTCCTTTCAATAAGTTAAATACATATATGTCTGGTGAATTCATCAATGAAAGTAAGAAATACATGTTACCTCCATTTGACTTTACTTCAAAGGGTCCACACACATTAGAGTGAACCAACTCCAGTTTTTTCTTTGATTTTATGGGTAAGTCATGTTTGAACGCCTTCCTTTCCTGTTTCGTTTTGCAACATTCCTTGCATACCTGCTTTGGTTCCTTTACATACGGAAACCCAAATACCATCCTTTTACTGATTGAGCATGCATAAACTCTTGAAGTTTAGATGTCCATACCTGTGATGCCATAGCCAGTTCTTATCTTCTTCTCTAATTGAAGCAAGACATTTGTGATCTGATGTGTTGAGTTCAACTTTGAATGTTTTATTCTACACTAATGGTGCTTTCATTATTAACCTCCCATCAGCCTTATATACCTTCATTTGATTTTTCTTCAGCTTCAAATTGAAGCCTTTTGCAAGTAATTGACCTACACTTATCAAGTTACTTGTCATAAAAGGTACATATAGTACTTCAGTGATAGTAGCTTTTCGACCATCCTTATTGACAATCAAAATATCTCTTTTACCACCTGATTTGATGTTCCTGTCATCTGCAAACCTTATCACCTTTTCGACTGACTCATCTAACTTGGTAAACAAGTTTTTATTGCTAGTCATGTGGTTGCTGCATCTTGAATCCAAATACAACATGTTATTTTTCTTAGTGTTCGACTGAGTGTTCACCATCAACAACACATCATTTGAATCACTATCTCCAGCTCGTACATATTGAGCTTCATCACTATCTTTTTCCCTCACAACTTTCTTTCTTCGACAGTCTCTAGCATAGTGACCAAAACCTTGACAATTGTAACATTGCACCTCTTTCGTGTCAACTTTCTTTCCAAAATACTTGTTGCCCATGCCTTTCTTTATTGAATCAGTATTCTTGCTTGACTTCTCATCACTAGCAAGATTCTTTCTTTACTTCGACTTCTCTTTTCCAGCTTTCTTGCTGAATCTTGATTACAATTCCTGTTCAGTCACCTTCTCTCTTTTTGAGTTTATCTACTTCAAACTCATTTCATGAGCATTCAATGAAGCTTGAAGTTCTTCCAACTATATCTCAGATAGATTCTTGTCCTCTTCAATTGTCACAACAATATAGTAAAAATCTGCAATTAAATATCTCAACACCTTTTCTATTTTCTGCAGATCCATAACCGATTCACCACACGCTTTCATCTGGTTTGTTAGCGTCAGAACTCTTGAGAAATATGCAGAGATTGATTCATCTTCTTTCATCTGAAGCATCTCGTATTGCTTCCTTAGTGTCTGCAACTTCATTCTTCAATTTCTCATCTCCACCATACAAGGATTTTAGCTTTTTCCAAAATCCTTTTGATGTTTCTTCTTCAATTATTTTCTCGAATACATCAAAATCCACACACTGGTGAATCAAGAATAGTCTTTTATCATCTTTCTTCCTTTGATATTTATGCGTAGTTTTCTAGGCTTCCGTCGCATCTGCTTCTAGTTCTGATACTCCATCACTCACGATTTCAACAACATCTTGAAATCTGAAAATAATCTCCATCTGCGCAACCCACCGCTGATAGTTTTCACCTTTGAAAACTGATTTTTTTTTCGTTGGAAACTGTGTTGATGTTGTTGTTCCGTTTGCCATTAGATTCTCTCTGAATCGCAACCGAGCTCTGTTATACCAATTTGTTGGAACAAAGGATTTTCAAGAAAGATGATTTATGAAAGAGAAGAAAAAGAAGAGAAAAGAGAGAGAATTGAGAGTTTGTTATGTGAATTATTTCTCACTGTGAATATGAATGTTTGATTACAAACTCAGCAGTTGTTTTACAAGCAAACAATGTTCAGGCCCAATTAGACAAAATGCTAAAGCCCAAAATATAATTTCGACAGACTGCAATATTTGATGTATTTGACTCTGTCGAATACAACTTACAACATATACAAAAGTTATTCGACATACACCACACAAACATTTCGACAGAACAAAAATTATACCTCTAATATATATATATATATATATATATATATATATATATATATATATATATATATATATATATATATATATATATATATATATATATATATATGTATACATATATATATATATATATATATATATATATATATATATATATATATATATATATATATATATATATATATATATATATATATATATATATATATATATATATATATATATATACTCTAAAATAGACTCTAAATAATTCTTTAAATCCAACGCGACAATTGTTGTACCCTTATCGTCCAACAATTTTTTTAAATTAGGTTTATCTTTAGAAAAATCAGATTTGTAAAGATGAATAGCCACTCTTATAGTTTCCTTACTTTCATTATAGTTGGTGGGAAAAAAATTAGTGAATAACATAAAATATATATTATCCAATGACTTTTGTTTAATAGGAAACTACATGGGTCCTTCCATTAACAACATTGAGCCACAAGCTTTGATGGGATGATCCACTGCCATAGCCACCGGCTTGAATTCAAAGGTGGTTACAGTTCAACTAAACGTGTGTCCACCACTTTTCTAATAGATTTTTAAGGCTTCTACTGGTGACATGGAAAACAAAAAGGGAAAACATTATTAAAATATACAGAGAAAAATAAAAGAAAGTAAATATGTACCGCGTAACAGATTGAACATAAGCAATCATATCGTATCATAGAAACAAAAAACCGTGTGAAAACATATAGGGTTTAATCAGCATGAACATGCAAAAGACACTTTTAAAACCAAATATTCCTGTTGTACACTGTTGCTCCAATTTTTTCTCTTAAGTGTCAAACAATGGTATAATTAGTTTTCACTTTTTATTTCTCCAATATAGATAGTAATATTTCAACATTTTATGATGACAAAGCAAATTAAAGTCAAACAGCTTGCAGCTTTTATGGATATACATATAGAAAAAGTATTCACCGCCACACTTAGGAACTTGTGTGTGTGTATCTATCTATATATATACACGCACATTAGTTACATACTTCATCTAAGTAACAGATATAATCAAGGAAAAAGAAGGGTTTTATTGAAGATGAAGAGTTTTTGGATTGTGTTGGTTATGATAATGGTTATGGTATCTTGCGACTTGTGTGTTGTACATAGCAGAGTTCTTCGATCTGAGGCAGTAAATGCAGAAAAATTTGATGGTTGTGAAGGAAAATCTGAAGAATATGTTGGAATGACAACGTTTTCTGTTTCTTCAAACAACTCAAGCATTCGTAGTTCAGCAAGAAGCTTAGCATTTAGATTAGCTTCTGGACCAAGCAAAAAAGGCAAAGGACATTAATTGGTTTTCAAATTGTTGTTATTACTTGTTCTCACATACTATAGATACTGAACCTCTCTCTATATTTCTAGTACACATGGTAGAAGAAGTCAAGAAGCTTAGTACAAAAACTATACTTTGTGACATATTAGATTAATTAATAGTTAATTTTATTTGTTTTTTTTTGTTGTTAATTTAGTTGCACAACTTGTTATATGCAACTGTTTTCATATTTCTTCACTTACAATTGTATCTATCTATTGAGTTGATGTGTGAGCTCAACTTGTATACTTCTCAATCAATGAAATCATTTCAATTCATTTATTCATCTTCAGTATGACTGTAATAATAAAAAAATATATGTTTTTAAAATAAGTGGTGATAAATTTGTTGGGAATTACACGGAATCTATAAAAATTTTTAATCAATCTTCGTGAATAAGATACAATCAATCCGATCTAAATATCTTGTTCTTCACTTTTCACTCAAGTGAATCAACCAACATTAGTTGTAAGATGATTTTGTGCACTAATTAACTGTTAGAATAATAATGCAAGTGTGGATAACTGGTAAAATAGTCTCACATTGGATAAGAATATGGTGACTTGAATATATATAAGTGAAAAAACTCAATCACCTATCACCTTAAGGTTTTAGGTGGACAAATGGTGTGTCTCTCACAAAGGAGCCTAGTCCTCAACTTTGTATCAATGCTCTTCCTAGTAACTCCCTCCAACAAATGGTATTAGAGCATGGTTTCGAGAAAAAGACCGACTTATTTTCGAGAAAGGGTAGAAGAAGATTAGAGTTTGAACAAAATAGGGAAGAAGAGAATTTCCTGTAGAGTTTGTCTCTGCTTATTCTAACTGAATATTATTCTCAAAATTGCAACTGCAAGAAGTGATTACAAAAAAAGAGGGTTACTCCCTCTATTTATAATAGAGTTAGTTTGCTCCCTAAGTTAAAGCCGAAAACTCAAAAGTCAAAATATCTTTTTTGGTCTACGTCGAAATCTATGTCAAACAACATGCTTTGACAATTTGACAGCTAACACAACTCGGCACACACTATATGTTTCGACACATCCTTATTTCTGTCGAGCACTACCTGCTTCAACACAAGGAATTACAATCTCAACACACCACATGATTCAATGTGTATAAGCTATCTACATTCATCATAGCTCTTAGTCTTTTGAATACTTCGACCTGAACATCTTTTATCATGATGTCTGCGATCTGATTCTCGGTTCTACAGTGTTCCAAGTTCAACTTTTCTTTTGCTATCTTCTTTTGAAGATAATGAAACTCCATCTCAATGTGCTCGCTTCGACCATGTGCTATCATATTCTTCGCAAGATTTATAACTGACATGTTGTCGATCATCATAGAAATGTCTCCATGATTCTTCTTTGTTATCTCTTCGACCAAATTCACCATACATGTTGCTTGACATGCACAAAGAGAAGGACCTATGTACTCTGCTTCACATGACGACAATGCCACTACTGATTCTTTTCTCGAACTCCAAGTAACGGGTGCACCACCTAACATAAATATATAAGTAGTTGTGGATTTTCGATCCTCAACATCACTATACCGACTTGAGTCGGCGTAAGCCATTAACTTGTATTTTTATCCTTTATAAACAGCACGAAACAGAATGCCATAGTCGAGAGTTTCTTTCAGATAACTTAGTATCCTCTTCGTTGCTTCTAGATGTGGTACCTTTAGCTTTTGCATGAATCTACTCATCATACCTACATTGTATGCTAAGTCAGGTCTTGTGCGACAAAGGTACCTTAATGACCCAATAAGTCTTTTATACTCGGTTGGGTCGACATCATCTTTATGTGAGTCTTTCGACAATTGCAGTCTTGGTTCAGTAGGTCTTGAAGTCAAATTATATTCTTCCAAATCAAATCTCTTGAAAATTTCACTTGCATATATTCTTTGATGCATCATCAAACCTCCACTACTTTTGTAGAATTCGATGCCAAGAGAGTATGAAATATCTCTCAGATCATACATTTCGGATTCCTTGCTAAGATCACCTTTCAAGTCTTCGATCTCTTTCTTGCAGCTACCCGTTATCAACAAGTCATCGACATAGAGACATAATATAAACAATTCACTATTGCTTTTTTTTATATATACTCCATGCTCAGTTGTTCACTTCAAAAATTCCTTCTCCCTTAGAAAACTGTGAATCTTCTTATTCCAAGCTCTTGGAGCTTGTTTAAGTCCTTACAAGGCTTTATGCAACATGTATATCTTTTTTCTCTTCGCCATATTTCACAAACTCAATTGGTTGTGCAACATAAACTTATTCGTCCAAGGATTCATTTAAGAATTCACATTTTACGTCCATCTGACATATGTGTCAACTATTCATGTTAGCTAGACCAATAACCAAACTGATATTTTCGATTCTAGCAACAAGTGAAAAGACTTCATCAGAGTCGATTCCTTCTTTCTGAACAAATCATTTCTCCATAAGTCTTTCCATGTGTCGAGTTACTTCCCCTCTTAGATTCAACTTCACCTTGTATACCCACTTGACATTAATTTCCTTCTTGACTTGAGGAAATTTAACAAGTGACCAAGTGTTATTGATTTTGATGGACTTCATTTCCTCATTCGTTGTTTTCACCCACTTTGAATCCTTCAATTCCCCAACATCATTGACTAGTTTGACATCTGCATAGAAAGCATAGTGTACCATCTCACCTTCATTATTGACCACTTCATCTGATGTAATCACACAATCCTGCAACCTTGCAGGCATGCATCTTATTGTTTGAGGTCTGCTTGGGCCTGCTTCATCTCTGACTTCTTTCTGTCGAACTTCTTCTCTTTCAACTTTAGTGGCTGGTTCTTCACAAAATAATCTCACTGAATTCGTGTTTATATTTTCAGTTCATTCTCATTCCTTAAGCTCATTTATGACCATGTCCCTGTTGATCACTACTTTCTTGTTCACCGGGTCAAACAAGTTGTATTCTCCAGTCGAATGATATCCTACTAGAATCATTTGACTCAATTCATCATCGAGTTTTCTTCTCAACTGATCTGGAACATGTCTATGAGCTATAGATCCAAATACTTTCAAATGACTTAAGCTAGGCTTGACACAATAACAACATTCTTTTAGCGTAATTCCTTATAGCTTCTTCTTCGAACATCTATTCAAAATATATGTTACGGTCGACACAACTTTACCCCAAAACTGTTTAGGTAAATGCTTGTCGTTCAACATACTTCTCACCATATTTATGATGGTTCGATTCTCCTTTCTGCAGTTCAATTTTGTTGTAGAGTGTAGGGTGGAATCACCTCATACATAATCTCCTTTCTCACATAATACATCGAATTCTTTCTACACATACTCTCTACCATCATCGGTCCTCAGAATCTTGAGCTTTCGACCACTTTGTCTTTTAACCATCGATTTAAACTTGACAAATACCTCGATCACTTCACTTTTCTTCTTGATCGGATATGAATGTGAAAAAGTATCTATTACCTCCAATCCAACCCACCTGGATTGGTCCATATACATCAGAGTATATGACTTCAAGGATTTCCTTCAACTTGCTTCATGCATTCTGGCTAAATCTATTCTTGTGCTGCTTCGCCTACACACATTCCTCAAACTTCATTTGGAATGTCGATTTCTGGAAATCCTGAAACCATATTTCTTTATTTCAAATCTTTGATGTCTTTAAAGTTGAGATGTCCTAGTAGATAGTGCCATATCCATTCATCCCTACTATTTGTAGTTGCAAGGCATTTAAGCTGCATCACATTAAGTTCAATATTGAAGGTTCTATTCTGAGACATATGAGCCTTGAAGATTAACCTTCCATTTTCATTGACAACTCTCATCAACTTGTCTTCAATCGACACCATGTAATTATTTTTACCAACTGCTCTATACTGAGAAAATTGCTCTTCATGAATGGTATGTACAACACATTAGAAATTATTTACCTTTTTCCATCATTCCTCATAATCAAAACATCACAAATACCTTCAGCTGCTAGAGTATTGTCATTTTCAAATTTATGTTGACAAACTAATCTTTCTTTCCAGACATATGTGATGAGCATCCTTAATCCAAGTATCATTGGTTTTTGAATTTCTCTTCATATCTAGTTGTGACAATCAACACCATCTCTTCTTATTCATGTTTTGCAAACTTTGCATCACTTTCTTGATTCTTTTATTTTCCAGGACAATCACTAGAGTAGTGACCATACTTTTGACAATTGAAACACTGAATATGAATTTTGTCAAGCTTTTGACCACCAACTCTTCCTCTACCTTCAACACCATGTACACCCTCTAAACCCCCACACAAATAAATATCATGATTAGAGTAATTAGCATGCATATCAAAGAGGGAACCACATTTACTTCACGACAACAACACAAATACATTGGTCATATTCATAACACACATTTAGAATCATGTTCCATACAATAACACATATGCATCTCGCAACAGAATAATTATCAAATCAAAGTAATAATAATAATGATTAAAATACCATAATGGCAATCATAATATAAAGTATTAGGCATTAAAGGCCATCATCACATACATCTCAATCCAACATAAACATCCAGAGAGTATAACAACATCTCTCAAATAAACATGAATATAATAAAATAACATGAATCCAAACGTCCTCCTTGTTAGATAGACTAGAGAATGACTTAATACCTAGAAAAATAGATAAATAAAGGACTAGCTCCTCCAACTACTCCTTGTTATAAGAGCCACCGCTATTCTCGATACCTGAGTGATGTCCTATAAAATATCATTTCAACAAAAGGGTGAGATTTCATATCATTATGAAAATCTATAATAATAAGTAATGCATAATATTGTACCCCAAAATTTTCCCTCTCTTTTATCAAGAAATTTCTCACCAAAGAACTCAAACAAAATATCTTTACCTAACTTCATGGCTCAAATCATTTCACAAGATCAATGGATTAATAGTTGAAGATTGATCAACTGATACACAAAAAGTCAAACTTTGACTTTTTGATCAATATTGAATTTCAAAGATCAAGATCCATCGAGATACTTAAAAATATCAAACTTGATCATCAAGAATCAATAAAGTCAAGAAATTCCACAAAAAGTCAAAGTTTCAATACTTAGAAAATTTTAAAGTATTTTTAACTTTGATAATTTCAATACTTCATGACAATTTTTCACCAAGATGAAAGATGATTCAAAGAAAACTTTTAAAATAGAAATTGTAGATCCTCATGAACTCTACAACTTTGTATTAGAGGGTTGATGTCCAAAAAATGCTTAGATTTGAAGATATAGGCTCATGAAGTCATGACATTTTTCATAAAATACTTAGTGAATTTTTTAACAAGTTTAGGCAAATTTTTGACCTAACTTCTTGACCAATTTTGACCTAGTCATGAGATGATTTAGCCAAAGTGGTCAACATGAAGGTTGTAGAAAATGTTTCAAGCTTTCCAAAATGTCCAAGAGCATGAATTTATCATACTTGAACTAGGAGATTTGAAGAGATGAAGTTGGGCATCCATACTTGAATTATAGGTCATTTCTATGATAACTATGAGACAAAATCTTCATTCCATGCTGCATAATCTCACTTTGCAAGACTCTTAATTTCCAAATCACTCCATAATTTAATGTTTACACAATTTATTGAACCATTATCCAAGTGTTTGGGCCATTTTCCAAATGATTTTTCCATTTTTGGCACAAAGTTAACATTCTCATTCTTGTAAAGTAGCTTTAATCACAAAGTCAACTTTTCTTGAGCCTCTAACTTGTTCTTTCTACACACACTCAACATGCAAGATCAAATAAGAATGCTTAAAATATCCAACAACTCTATGAAGCAAAGTACAAAACATTGGAACTATGATCTTCAAGATTGCTTCATTTACAATCCATCCTAGCCAGAACATGTGATCTTGCAAATTTGATCAACCCTTGTCTTAAAACTTCTTGGCTATAATTAGAGAGATCATTTTCAATATAGAAATATGAGGAGGGGAAGGATAAAAAACAAGTTCACAAGCCCTCAAAACCCCTTATACTCTCAAAAACCAGAATTATCCATAAAACCTCCATTTTTGAGCTTTAAAGTCCAAATCTTTGAATCTCTCAAACCTTGCAAGTTTTGTCTAAACAAATCATTCAAAACTTCACATACATCATATAGAAGTTGTCCAAACACAAGATCCACTTCTGTAACATCATTACCACCATCTTCCAAACTCAAAAAATAGTATCTTGCAACTTGACTTGGTTGGGGGTGATTCAATAACTTTCAGCACAAAGTAAGGATTGGCATAGCTTCAAGAAGGTCCAAGGGAGATTAATTAATCATAATATTGCACTTGGAATAGCTAGAAGGTGTTTCAGACTTTTCTCCAAAAGAGGTAAGTTTTTTCGAACTGTGATATCCTTATCCATACATCATTTGCTTTCGATTTCAAAAAATAAAATAGGACAAGTCGGGGAAAAAGAGTGCAAATATCCAAAAATTCTAAAAAAATACTTCAGGAGCCCTAACAAGGGTGACCGTGTCGCCTGACACGGGCCGTGTCAGGGAGAAGAGATGGCAAGGAGGCAAGGCAGAAGGCGACACGGGCGCCCGTGTCACACGACACGGCCCGTGTCAACTCAGCTGGGACTAAGAACGTGCATAAGGCATTGAGCAGATTTTGACACGGGTGCCCGTGTCCGGTGACACGGCCCGTGTCAGCCTAGGCTCCATACATCTTATTTTTGAGACATTTGCTATAATTTTAGATTATTAAGGGTACATTGGACATTTTACATTACTGGGAATTGACATTAACATCCAAATTATTTTCTAAACAATTAAAAACCATTAGACTTAGGTTTTATTTTAAATTCCTTAATTTTAATTAACTCAGTTTTTTTAGGTTTTTGTTTAAAATGATTAGTTAACTTTTTTAGTTAAAACTAATTAGTTTTCTTAGGTTAATGATCAAACTTTATTTTTTCTATCAAAAAAATCACCAAAACAATTTCTTTTTTTCCTTTTTCTCTACTTCACATTTTTGTGTATTTTATTATTTCGCATTATCATTTATGTACATGGTCTGTAATAGATAATTAGGATTTACCGCTTTCATCCCCATTCAAAAACTTGTACCCTCCATTCCCTAAGCATTGTAATAGCGTAGGGCATTTAATTTCCGCAATTTATCGCTTTCTATATTTCTGTTAGTAAATACGGTTTGTGTGGCAAGATTAAAATCAATCATAGCAAAACTCTAATTCAAGATAAAATATTTGAATCAAACCCACTTTGCACACATGCACCTCTAGGATTAACCTCACTTGTTGCCTCAGATAAAAAAGTCATGTCCCTTAAACGTGGGATGCTTTAGAAAAGACCCTCGATTAAAAGATCATAGTCCCTCGATGATCCTTCAATGTTGCCTTTGGTAAACGATCTTATTGCCTCACGACAATTTCTAAAGAATCTTATAAGTTTCCTTCTATGACTGTACGATGACTCACGCCCTTTCCTCGCACCCAATGATATGGCTCTCTACCAATCAATGGTAAAATAGCACTATCTAAAGAAGGAGGAAAATAACGAAGACTTTTTGAGTAGGTAGATTTCTCCTAATTGCTTGCTCACAAACAAAACCATTTCCATACTTCACACTTTTACACATCTTTCAAAAACAAACATTTTTTTATACATTCTCAATGATACGGGAATTATTTCAAAATTTCCTTACATTGGCATTTCAAACATCTTTCAAAAACATTCCCTTTTCAACAAATATTTTCAAAACCAACACTTTGTATACATTCTCAACAACACGAGAATCATTGCAAAGTTTTCCAAATAAGGGCGTTTTCAAAATATTTTCCAACTTACAAAAACACAAAAGCATTTCAAAATGATCAAGCAATTAAGAGCTCGTAAATATGTACGGATGAAAAGGGTTCTAACACCTTCCACTTTCATAACCTACCTCCCAAACTCAAGAAAACATCTCAAAATGTCTTCCTTGTTCTTTTAACCCTTTCCTTTATTTGATAAAAGAAAAGCCGATGGTGATTCTTGCTATCCACAACAATTGCGATAAAATGCAAAACACCCAAGTCAGTTCTCCCACTGTATCACAGAACTGACGACTCTGCTAGGGAATCGATCACTAAAAATGGGGTTAACTTAAGAGATATACCACCTTTATTGCTTTATTTGTTTGCCTAGTTTGCTTTACATTTTAGGGTTATGCTTGGGTTTATTTCTTATATAGATCCTATACCCGGATCTGGGGAATTTTAGGTAAGCAGCAATAGATCGTGGGGAATATGCGGCGTAATACCGACATGGTTGAAGTGATGGCTATGTTAGTGTGACACATTTGTTGGTACCGATGTCCCTTGAGTCCAGTCAAGGAGAATACGGGGCCGCTGTGTGGTGTCATGAAGCACTAACTGACCGTAGAACCTTAGTTGAAAAATTTGGCCATTAGAAAGTAGTGAGATAGCTGGATTTGGTGCAGACTGAAGTTGGTTGATACTCGATACTACACTCATTGATATAAGACTTTTTGGATATTTCGGTCGCTAAAATAGAAGCTTGTGCTTAAACAATGCCCGATGAATAAAGACTAATGATATTGAGATTCCTTAGAACCCAGTTACATTCTTTTAGGAGAGGTTGAGCCAACTAAAACTTCAAGAGGGTACATACCTACAAACTACATGCAAGTCTGAACCTAAGGCTACTTGTGTGACTTGTTTGCATTAACTAACAACTTGAACTCCTTGCAGGGTTTGTTTATATTCATTATCTAACGATGTGAATTCCTTGCAGAATTTATTTATAGTCATTATCCAATAGCCTGGACTTCTTGCAAAACTTACTTGTCTTCAACACCTTACACATTTGCTTGGTGCATAGCATACACATCATAACATCATACCATATCATTCTCACTGACTAGCTCAAGGTTCTCAAGGGGCAGTGATGTAGGTTATCATGAACTAGACGCCTAGCAAGGGACAAGGGGATTTATTTTCCTCTAACCAATGATGTCAAAGACCAAATCACGTTATCTTTAGTCAAAGTCTATGACCCACTCGACATGGTGAGCTTGATTCTCGCAGAAGGACATTTGACGATACGAAGTTCTTCAATCAAAGTTGCAGTCAAATTCGACTTCTAACATTTTCTTCTGTTTACCCCGCGAGATCCTTGAAAACATTGCATCTACATATCATGCATCATGTTCTAACAGGTTTTCCCCATATAGGTTTTCTCATCTTCTTACTGTTTATTTCAGTAAAGATGGCTCTCGAACAGATTATCAGAAATCTCCAAGTTCAAGATGCTCAATTCAAAGAAATGTTCCTGAATCTATCTATGGCGCAAGAAGAATTGAACTTAATCCTCACTAAGAACATGACCAATCAAAATCCTGAAGAGAACAAGGATGACCAGTTGGAACAATTGCAGGCTGAGATGGCAACAATGAGAATCCAGATAATGGGTCAGATGGCTCTTATCTAAAACCTAGCTCGGGGGCAAGAAGAGTTGAGAACTCTCATCAACAAATTTCATCAAGACAAATACAACCGCATAGGAAGAACGACTAGAATTGGGAAACAAGTCATTAATAAACCTCCGATGAGACAAGAAGTTGGCTTGGTTAAAAGTAGGCCTTTTCGGATTGCTACTACATCGCAAGCCCAACAACGTCCTCACCAACAACAACAGGGGAATCAGTGTAAGCAGGATACACCCAAAATACGATTTACCAAAATCTACATGCTAATGGCTCAAGCATTGCAACACATGTTGAAGTAAAAGCTGGTGACATTGAAGGATCCTCCTCAAAAGTCCAATACTTCTTCTTCCCGTCACAATCCTAATGTAAGGTGCGCATACCACTCCAACAATCATGGGCATGACACTAACAGTTGTTGGGTGTTATAAATTAAGATTCAGGATCTGATTGACGAAAGAATAGTCAAGTTCAAGCATAATGGTCAGGTCGAGTTCTTATGTTATCCCCCAAATGTCGAGGCTGCAAGGCACACCATCTAAAGTGACAAGTTCAGGTGTAGAAGATTTTTGTTCATTCTAATTTTTGTTTGTAATTTTTATAGTTGATTCAAACATTTATCTTTATGTCAGACTTTTAGTTGTCCTCATTAATGCACTGCATATGTTTTTCATGAATTAATCCATTCATTTTCACTGTACTTAAGTTATGCTTTTACTTCCTTTTGTGATATTCAACTCAGGATTAAAAGTTATAAACCTTTAGAGGGAGGATGACAAAAAAATACCGTAATCTCTATAGTATGCTTTTGAACAGACCTTGCTGACAATGTACATGAGTTGTTTCAAATCCTAAACAGTGGATTTATAAGGAAGATAATCCCTAGTCAACCCCTTTGAGCCTAAGAAGTAGGAATTTTATTTTTCGTATTAAATTGAAAGCTTAAATCATAACCTGGGGCAGGGTAGTTTCTCAGTTTATTAGAATGCGTATTCAGTCGCAAGCTTTCACTTCATACACAGTAAATAGAATCGAAGACATTCTTCCAAATCCAAATACGGTGATGGTTCCCCGTAAAACAGGCAGTCATTATATTTCAAAAGAAGAACCCGCTAAGTCAAAACCTATGAAGGAGACTTAAGAAAAAAACGGGGGCATCCCACTGACTGTAATCACAAAAGAAACAGTTCAGGCAAAAGGTAGGGATAATAAAATCAAAAAGAGGTCGTTACAAGTCCTCGACAATAGAAAAATGTTACAAAAATGATTGTGTTCTCAAATAAACTTCCAGTACCCGAACCATCACCAAAATATCATTCCAGACTTAATTGGAATCTAAACACACAGTTAATTGAGTGTAGGGTTGAAGAACATCACGGAGAACGAGTTGGGAAATAATTAAATTTGAGCCTTATCCTTTGTTTCTTAAACCGTGAACCAGGCCACGTTACAACCCTTAAAAGTTCCAGCTGAAGCATGGGTTAGTTTGAAATCATACTGTTACAAAAGGTATTCTGACTCCTGTAAGGCTTACTATAAATCCTAAGTTGAATTCATATTCTTACATAATTCTATTTTTTGCTAAAAATGCATTTTCAAAACTTCAAGACAAGCATAAATTTTGCCTTTATGATACCACTGTTTGCATATAACTAATTGTTTGACAGCAGAGAAATTCGCACGACGAATGTCCAATGAACGAAAATCTTCTCAGTAAATGGAATCACTTAAAATGGAAAGACAATTCTAATGACAAACCTTCCATAATCAAGGGGCATGACATTATTTGTCTAACTCGTATGTGGAAGTAAAGTCGAGATTCAAAGAATCTCTCAAAAGTGTTGAATAGCCAGGGGCAGATCTCCATCTGAATCAATTAGGGCAAGTTACATTGATCAGGGGTTCCAACAAAAACCACTTTGAAATTTGAATCTTCGGTATTATCAAATTGCTTATCTGTGCTAGTAGTATCAGATGGTGTCAGTATAATGTCTTCAGATCCTTCCATGACAGTTCTTAGAAAAATACCGAGGAAGGTAAAGACTATCAGAAACTTGATAAAAAACTTCAAACATCAGGTGCACCAGACTAACCCCAGGGGCAAACGGGCTCCCATATATGAAAGGTCACGTGCGATCAAGCAAACATTTACTAGCATTACTACAATACTTACTACCATATACAGTGACATTCTCCACACTCTATGAACGCAGACATAGTTGACAGATACTACACATAAAAGAGACCTGCTAGGTTGACATGCCTAGGCAAAAGTAAGAGCATCCTGGCGAACCAAAAGGGTTCGGGCAAAAATTAGCGATATATACATAAATATGGTACACCCGGCAAGTCGAAAACCTGAAAAGGAGGCTTGGGCAAAAAAGGGTATCCTGGTGGACTGAAAATCTGAAAAGACGGTCCAAGCAAAAGTTAGGGATTAAAGTGTATGACTATGTCCTGTTATCTCATCACTTGTCTATCAGCAAAAGACTTATCACTCTGATCAGCATTTACCGAGGACTCTAGGAGATATGACAATGTTTAAGTCATCCATAAATCCCCACAGAGCAATCTCCACAGGATTATCCCCACAGAGTCATCTTCACCAGCTCGTCTTTAACAAAGATACATTCCCTGACAAGTCTAAAATGCCTTTAAACAAAAATTGGGGCGTCTTCCAGCTGGTAACATAGTCATACTCACCAGCAGATCCCCCTAGAGGATAAAGGAGCATGATCTTCTCCCCGATAATATCGCACATCTACGGAGTTCCAATCAGTACAGTTCATGGAAATTCTCTTCCCCAACTGAGTTTGAAAATTTTAAAACTCCTGCAGACTTCCTCTCTTTAGCAAAATTCAATTTCCACAAGAGAGTTTGTTTCCTCACCGAAATATTTCTCCACCAACAAGGTTTATTTCCCCAACAGATTACAGTCTTCCCAGATTGCTACAAATCACTTACAAAATTCTTCTCCCCAGCAAAATTGCCACTATCCCCAGAGACTTGCTGCAAAACCTAGAATCCGACCAGATACCAATAAACCTTATCCCCCAAGACGAGTCAGAGGCTTATTCATATCTTTTATCCCTAGTCAGGGTACATAAGAATCATCCTCCCCAGACGAGTCAAAGGCTTATCCATCTCTTTTATCCCCAATTAGAGTATATAAGAATTATCCTTCATTAGACGAGTCGGAAGGTTATCCATCTCTTTTATCCTCAGTCAGGGTACATAAGAATTATCTTCCCCAGACCAGTCAGAAGGTTATCCATCTCTTTTATCCCTAGCCAGGGTATATAAGAAATAAATTCCCCAGTAGATCAATGAATAACCAGGGTTTCTAAACTTTACTCCCCAAACAGAAATCAATATATCCCCTACATAGTTTCCTCGAACAAGTAAGAGGAATCCCCAGCCAAAGCATTCTAGACAAGATTGAAGATACACATACTCTTCATCCCCATCAATAGTCAGGGATTTATTTTCCCAGACAAAGATATCACATGGTGTAGTGGTAGAAATGTTCAAGACTAAGCCATTGGATTGACTAGACTTTATACAAATCAAAATAAAAATCGCCACCCGCGCTTTATTGTTTTCAAAGGAAGGAAAAAAGAGCGAATAACCCAAAAAAAGGGGGAAAGATTCAAGGTAAGGGGGTTGGTTATGCAAAGGGAAGGTATTAGCACCCTAAACATCTACAGTACTCCGCAGGAACCTCTTTGAAAAATCTGTATATTTTGGCTATAAAATATGTTGTATATAAAATGGATGGTGGAGGTGAGAAAAGAAATATATTTTTTATGATTTTTGCATGCGCCGAGGTTGCGAACCTTTAGTTCCTATGTACCACCTTTCGTGCAATAGGGGATCAGGGTACACATAGTTGCTCTTTTAAAAATTAGAAACACAAATGTGTTGGTTGATTTTAAGAGATAATACATCATCGTCATTATCCGTGTGGATAACATACTTACTACCCACAATCATGAGAAAGGAGAATTTGCATCATCTCAAAGTAGAGGATATGACTTGGATTTTAAAATCAACAATGCCTCACTCAACACCCAAGTGGAAAATATCTCACTTTTGTACATATTGTAGAAGTATAGTTGTTTGCATCACTACAAGGATTAACAAGATTCTAATCTTTTAAGAAAAGTTTAAAGATAAAAGCCAAAGTGGAAAAATGGTTTGAAATGAGATTGATTGACTATTAGTCTTCTCACAAAAAATGTCACGGTATTATTAAATTGATTGAAGTTTATTTATGAAAATATTTTGAAAATGCATGGACATAAGTCCAAGATTATTAAGAAAGTGTTTCAAGTTTAGAAATAAGAAGAGTTTTCAAAAGTAGGGAGAAGATTTTTGAAATTAAAGAAGATGGGAGGAGAAGAAGAGACTATCCTAAAGCATAAGGTAAAAGCTAAGGATAAGAATAATCTAACCAACAAGAAGCCAATACTTGACATTATGTGTCAGGATAGAATTCCCATTCTTCGGATTGAAACCAAGCAAGCAAAGATACTATACCTCTTGAGAGAACCAAACTTCAAGTGTATTAAGTCTTCGCAAAAATTAGGCAGAGTAACGACTGTATATGGGTGAATTCCAGATTGGAAACAAAGTATGTAATCACAATAACATGCATACAAAACAAACAAACAACCCAATGTCTTAAGGTAAACCTCAAGAACTCCAGACAAAATATGAATTAAGGATCACAAGGTATTCAAGATAGGCCAAGGTTTCTAATCTTAAGTCCAAGAAAAAGTCCCATGCTCCATAAAGCCAAGGATAGTAACCAAATAGTCCAATTGCCATTAAGGTTTTTTTTAGGGTTTGTGTTGATTATTAAGTATCTTCAAAAAGAAAAGAAAAGCTCAAGTGAGCAAAATAAAAATGACATAAAAGTAAATGCTCATGTGAGCAAACATGAAAATAGCATGAAATGTAAAATGCTAAAAGTAAATGGTACATAAAGCATAAAAATAAAAGCATAAAGTAAAGTCAATTGTTAGAAATTAGTGGTTAGTTGGATGACCATCTTGAAACTTGCATTTGGAACTCATTAGAGGATTGGTAGAACCAAAGCCTCCACACAACAAGTTGTATTTGCTTTTTGTCAAGTATATCATCCATTTTGTAATCCTCAAAAGTAACATTTAATGATCAACGATATTTAAGTGATTCGCGTTGACCAAAAGTGATGTAGATCCATTAGAGGATTGGTAGAACCAAAACCTCCACACAATGAATCTCAAGGTTATTGGATCAAAGAGATCAAATTAACATACTTGGGCTTACAAACATAGGTTTGGGCCACGAATGATCATTTATTCGAATCGGGACAAAATTTAGCGCTATGTTAAGCAATCGTAAGTGGACTTATGTAGAAGTCGCACCTATTTTGAGGTCGGTCAATAGCAATCTATGTACTTCATGTTTGGATAAATGATATAGAAATAATCATCCCTTAACATGTAGCATAATTAAAAAACAAAAGGGATAAGATGAAGAGGGAGGGAAATGATAAGCTAATTTGGATTACCATCTCAAATTTCTTTCATCTTTATATTTAACCACTCATCTAGATGGATTAAAGCACTAAACATATCATTAATCTAAAGCACCAAGAATGAATTAAATAATTCACTCTTTGATAAATTTGAATTGATGAAAATTTATCCAACTTCATCTACACCACAAAGTCCATTGAATCTAAGGAGAAATCAGACATATAAAATTGTAATCCAAATTATCCATCAAAGAGAGTGAGTAGAAAAAAATATTTGAGTCAAAACAGCCCCAAAATAAGGCAGAAAAAGTATTTTTGGCACTGTTATAATCAATTGTGCTTAGACAACAACCAATTGCATCAGTGCAGTTTTTTTTTAAATCAAACTTCTGTGACAATCGATTGCAATGTTACAACAATTGATTGCAACCTGTTAAAATCAGTAGAAAACAACATTTCAAGGATCAAATTCTTGTTCCAACTTTTCATCAAACACCTTATGATCACGAATCCAATTGAGCATGAAAATTCCATCAAATTTTGAGAAAATAGCACTAATGGAATCATAAAATAGTGCTCAATGAATCAAAACCAGAAATCCACAAGAGATCACATTGTAAAAGATGATGATCCAACTTACCAAAGGTAGAATCAGAGAATTATCAAACAACTTCCAGAACTTGCTTCAATTCAACCACAAGAATCAATTACCAAAGCTTGGATGTAGAGAATTGATGAAGAAAAAGTGTTTGGATGAAGGTTTAGCTCAAAGATTAGTAAGCTTCAATGCAAATCTTACTATTCTTTTTTTGAAAATGGAGCTTTGAGTGAATTTGGTAGATGGAGAGAATTGAGAGATTTTTTAGCAAAATGAGTTTGGCTATCAAAAGCTTCTCATTTGAATGAAATGAGGTCTCTATTATAGAGTTCAGGATTAGGATTAGTGGTAATTTAGTAATTTCTTCTTGGAGCCAAAAATTGAATTAATGATATAATTTTCAAATAATGCAGAAAAATTGGAGCAAAAAAGATGACAGTTTGGAAATTGCTGGCTTTTTTCAAAAATCACGTTTGTTTTGCTGCTCTGAGTCGACACAAGAGTCGTATGCGTTGACACATTCTAGTTGTATAACTCAGTATGAGTTGACGCAAGCTTCTATGGATCAATACAAGCTGCCTTTTCAACTCAATACAGAAACAATCAATTTGCATGAGTCGATGCAAGCTTCTATGGGTCGATATGAGCTGCTATTTCAACATAATACATAATCAATCAATTTGCATGAGTCGACACATAACATGTATGTGTTGACACATGCTAGTTATACAAAACAGGATGAGTCGACACAAGCCTCTATGGGTCGATGCAAGCTGCTTTTGTCAGCATATTACATAATTGATTGTCTTGCATGGGTCGACACATAACACGTATGTGTCGACACATACTAATTTTTTTTTGAAGGATAAAAATACACTTTTTTTAAAGATTGTGCACAATACACTCTGTGCAATCGATTGCACTATGGGAGCAATCGATTGTACAGGAAAACAAAAATGAAATTTTTTAATTATTATTATTATTATTATTATTATTCTTTGCAAATAGAGATTTTAGGGAAATAATACCGGAAAACCTTATTTGTCAGATGCTTTGACTCGGTACCTACAAAACACAAATATGCAAAGGCAAAGACAAATATTTTTTGTATTTCGGTTAGAGGTTAATTATCAACACATATACAAAATACACAACTGAGGTGCTTGGAGATTCCTCAAGAGAAAACTTAAAGATATGAGATAGAAAAAGAGGAAGAACCAACCCTAATGTGATTTTGTTATGATCAAGTTGACATGATATGATAGGGGAATCTTAGGGGAAAAAATTGGGGTACAACGCATGGGTTTAGAATTACACTTCAACAACATTTCACATTCATACGTCATAACATATGCATATGAATGGCATATAACACAATCTCATTTATTTTGAGAACATCATTACATAATGCATTTCATACATCATGACATTGCATACAACTAACTATTTACATTTTCAAAAAGAATCAATCGACATACCGATATCATCACCAAATCCTCAAAACAGTTTGTAGGTCACTCACTAAAACAAAACAAGGGAAAATATATACATGTTGGACACTCCCTTTAAACATATGCTGGCTCAAATTAAATCGACCAAATATTTATTATGATACTTCTCTCAGTAGACATTTTTTTGGCTTAGATTAAATCGACCAAAGATTTTATATGATACTTCTCTCAGTTAAAGATTTAAAAACATCTGCTGGCTAAGATTAAATCGACCAAAGATTTATTCTGATACTTCTCCCAGATAAAGATTTAAAAACATCTACTGGCTCAGATTAAATCGACCAAATATTTATTCTGATACTTCTCTCAGTAGACCTTTTTTCTGGCTAAGATTAAATCGACCAAAGATTTATTCTGATACTTTTCCCAGTTAAAGATTTAAAAATATCTGTTGGCTTAGATTAAATCGACCAAATATTTATTCTTATACTCTCAGTAGACCTTTTTCTGGCTTAGATTAAATCGACCAAAGATTTATTCTGTTACTTCTCTCAGCTAAAGATTTAAAAACATCAGTTGGCTCAGATTAAATCGACCAAAGATTTAGTCTAATACTTTTCTCAGTAGACCTTTTTCTTGCTTAGATTAAATCGAACAAAGTTTTATTCTTATACTTCTCTATGTTAAAGATTTAAAAACATTTGTTGGCTCAGATTAAATTGACCCAAGATTTATTATTATACTTCTCTCAATAGACCTTTTTGGCTTAGATTAAATCGATCAAAGATTTATTCTGATACTTCTCCCAATTAAATATTTAAAAACATCTGCTGGCTCAGATTAAATCGACCAAAGATTTATTCTGATACTACTCTTAGTAGAGCATTTTCTGGCTTATATTAAATCGACCAAAGATTTATCTTATACTTCTCTCAGTTAAATATTTAAAAACATCTGCTGACTCAGATTAAATCGACCAAAGATTTATTCTGATATTTCTCCCAGTAGACCTTTTTCTGGCTTAGATTAAATCGACCATAGATTTATTCTGATACTTCTCACAATTAAAGATTTAAAAAATCTGCTGGCTCAGATTAAATAGAAAAAAGATTTATTCTGATACTACTCTCAGTAGACCTTTTTCTGGCTTAGATTAAATCGACCAAATATTTATTCTGATACTTCTCTAGATAAAGATTTAAAAACATCTGCTGGCTAAGATTAAATCGACCAAAGATTTATTCTAATAGTTCTCTCAATAGACCTTTTTCTGGATAAGATTAAATCGACCAAATATTTATTCTGATACTTCTCCCAATTAAAGATTTAAAAACATCTGCTGGCTCAGATTAAATCGATCAAAGATTTATTCTGATACTTCTCTCAGTAACCCTTTTTCTGGCTTATATTAAATCGACCAAAGATTTATTCTGTTGCTTCTCTCAGTTAAAGATTTAAAAACATCAGCTGGCTCATATTAAATCGACCAAAGATTTATTCTGATACTTTTCTCAGTAGACCTTTTTCCTACTTAAAATAAATCGAACAAAGTTTTATTCTTATACTTCTCTCAGTTAAAGATTTAAAAACATCTATTGGATCAGATTAAATCGACCCAAGATTTATTATTATACTTCTCTCAGTAGACCTTTTCTGGTTTAGATTAAATCGACCAAAGATTTATTCTGATACTTTTCCCAATTAAAGATTTAAAAACATCTGCTGGCTCAGATTAAATCAACCAAAGATTTATTCTGATACTTCTATCAGTAGACCTTTTTTTTGGCTTAGATTAAATCGACCAAAGATTTATTCTGATACTTCTCCTAGTTAAAGATTTAAAAACATCTGCTGGCTCAGATTAAATCGACCAAAGATTTATTCAGATACTTCTCTCAGTAGACCTTTTTCTCGATTAGATTAAATCGATCAAATATTTATTATGATACTTCTCCCAGTTAAAGATTTAAAAACATCTGTTGGCTCATATTAAATCGACCAAAGATTTATTCTGATACTTCTCTCAGTAGAACTTTTTCTAGATTATATTAAATCGACCAAAGATTTATTCTGATACTTCTCTCAGTTAAAGATTTAAAAACACCTGCTAGCTCAGATTAAATCGACCAAAGATTTATTCGGATACTTCTCTCAGTAGACCTTTTTCTGGCTTAGATTAAATCGACAAAAGATTTATTTTGATACTTCTCTCACTTAAAGATTTAAAAACATTTGTTGGCTCAGATTAAATCGACCAAAGATTTATTCTAATACTTCTCTCATTAGACGTTTTTCTGGCTTAGATTAAGTCGACCAAAGATTTATTCTAATACTTCTCTCAATTAATGATTTAAAGACACGTGTTGGCTCAGATTAAACCGACTAAAGATTTATTCTGATAGTTCTCTTAGTAGACCCTTTTTTCTGACTCAGATTAAATCGACCAAAGATTTTTTCTGATACTCCTTCAGATATAGTCAAGCGTAGACTCATTCTGATACTTCTATCAATAATTACCTCTGGATGGTAGTTATAAGTATATCTCCGATGACTCTCCATCATCCCTCCAAATGGCATCTCTAAGCCCAGTCCCGATGTAATCAACAAACAGTTTATACTTCATTCACAAGCGAGTGCAAATTTCTGGGCACTTAAGTGTTCAATCCTCTTCTACCTTCAAGTCATGAATGGAGGACAAGCCAATCTAACTCCTCGGGTTTAAGAAGATTTAACAAGGGCAACTGTTGTACCCCAAAAATTTCCCTCTCTTTTCTCAAGACATTTCTCACCAAAGAACTCAAACATAATATCTTGACCTAACTTCATGGCTCAAATCATTTCTCAAGATCGATGGATTAATAGTTGAAGATTGAGCAACTGATGAAAAGTCAACTAATACACAAAAAGTCAAACTTTGACTTTTTGATCAACATTGAATTTCAAAGACCAAGATATGTCAAGATACTCAAAAATATCAAACTTGATCGTAATGAATCAATAAAGTCAAGAAAGTCCACAAAAAGTCAAAGTTTTCAATGCTTAGAAAATTTCTAAGTATTTTTAACCTTGGTAATTTCAATACTTCATGACAATCTTTCACCAAGATGCAAGATGATTCAAAGAAAACTTTCAACATGAAATTTGTAGATCTTGATGAACTCTACAACTTTGTTTTAGAGTGTTAATGTCCAAAAAATGCTTAGATTTGAAGATATAGGCTCATGAAGTCATGACATTTTTCATAAAACACTTGGTGAAATTTTCAACAAGTTTAGGCAGATTTTTGACCTAACCTCTTGACCAATTTTCACCTAGTTCCGAGATGATTTAGCCAAAGTGGTCAACATGAAGATTGTAAACAATGTTTCAAGCTTCCCAAAATGTCCAAGATCATGAATTTATCATACTTGAGCTAGGAGATTTGAAGAGATGAAGTTAGGTATCTATACTTGAATTATAGGTCATTTCTATGATAACTGTGAGAAGAAATCGTCACGCCATGCTGCATAATCTCACTTTGAATACCTCTTAACTTCCAAATCACTCCATAATTTAATGTTTACACAATTGATTGAACCATTATCCATGTGTTTGAGCCATTGTCCAAATGATTTTTCCATTTTTGGCACAAAGTTGACATTGCCATTCTTGTAAAGTAGTTTTAATCACAAAATCAACACTTCTTGAGCCTCTAACTTGTTCTTTCTACACACACTCAACATACAAGATCAGATAAGCATGCTTAAAGTATCCAATAATTCTATGAAGAAAAGTACAAAGCATTGGAACTATGATCTTCAAGCTTGCTTCATTTACAACCCAACCTAGTCACAACATGTGGTCTTGAAAATCTGATCAACCCTTGTCTTAAAACCTCTTGCCTATTGTTGCACCCCAAAATTTTCCCTCCCATTTTTATTCAAGACCTTCTCATAAAGTCCACAATTTCTCAAGGTTGACCAAGAATTGACTAGACAAATTCTCCTTCTAAGCAATGGACTTCCATCTAAGGTTTCATTTCTCACAAAAAATTCTGGTTTGCAAAGGCTTCAATTGATTCCCATGGCCCCTATATGCCTCAGCAAAATGGCATGGCTGAAAGAAAGAAAAAGTACACATGACAAAGTGTAGGTCGAAATATGAAAATGTACCGAAGAGCTATTGGGTCAAAGCAACTTCGACAGTAGTATGCAACCTATTTTGATGACCAACGAAGCGCTAGGATCGAAGGAGAATGAACTCAAAAGAAAGCATGAGGAGGCTTTTTCTGAATTCTTCAATTAAAAGAGCTAGTAAAGTCATCGAAGGGTTTTGTTTTTGCATCAGGGAAATATAAGCTATTCGAAGCACTACAAGGAAGGACCTTTCGACTGGCACGTTGTTTGAATGGGAACTTTCAAAAGAAGAATATTTTGGAATCTAAAGGCACTTATTTTATCCAAAGAAAACATGTGGAAGGCTCATGATCGAAGGGCATGCCATCTTTAGGCATGGCATGGTCGAAGGATAGTTAGAGCTTCTGGAATGTACCTAAACAAGTGCAGGATGTTTGAAGAGAAGTTATGACGCTCTTAGGTTACCCTTCGATTGGTGCATACAAGTTATATTCACCAATCGAAGGTGGATTAATGCGCAACAAAGTTGTTTCTTGTAGGAAAGCAAATGGAAGGAGTTGGGTAATCAAAGCAAAGACTTTGCGCTCATGAATCATCCTTCGATTGGCGCATATAAGCTATATTCACCAATCGAAGGTGAACTAGTGATTAGCAAGAAAGATATTCTTGTAGACAAGCAAAAAGGTGGGAGTTGGAATCAAAGAGCCACCTATACATCTACATTTGAAGGAGATGACAAAACAAAGATTAGACATGCCAAGAGGAAGAGGTGTTTGAATTGAAGGAAAGGAAATCGAAAGGAATAAGAGTGGAGTTCAACTAGGTTGTTTGAATATGAGAATTTTTCAGGTCAAACAACCAATGCAGATGGACTCAATCGAAGAAGCCATGGGGATGAAACTGTGAGAAAATCAAAGAAGCCACAATGATAAGGCCTCGAGCCATTGGAAATGAACTCAAATCCAATCGAAGAACAAGATTTAAGAGCATTCGAAAGAGTCAAGATGCGAAACCTGTCCAGGTTCATTCAAAACCCAAAATGGTAGAAAATCATTAAAAAAGGCAACCTTTTAAGATTTTAGATTCTTTCTTTAAAGCCATGGTTAATAGATGATTCTTTCCATTTTCTCCTACCACCACACCCCTATAAATAAAAGACATAACACACGTTGCCTACACACAAGACATTGCCTGAAAAAAAAACCACACCAAATTCTCCAAACCTTCACAAAGTTGGAAAAATCGAAACAATCTTTGCAGGCCTCCTCACTCAAAACCAAACATCCTATCCCCCTCTTAAGACCCCCAGGAAGGCTTTCAGGCCCCCAAGCAAGCAGTTCCACGCTCAAAGCCACAGATCCCCACATCTTTGATTGGTAAGGGTTTTCAAAAAAACCTAAAACTGCAATTTCATGGAATATTAATACTTTTAACCGTTTGATTCATGTTCAGAGTTGTTGATAGTACAAGTTTGACGTGAATGAGATCGTGCCATTGCTAGTGCACGATCTGAGATTTCCTTCGAATCTCTGTATTTAGGTTGTTTCGAGCCAAAATAAGCACAGACCTGAGATCAGGGGATTCAAATTAGAGGCGAGAAGGTTAAGGTGTTGCGTGTGTGCAGAGGTAGGGGTTCGATCCCTGCCTCTTGCAATGATGTTTCTGTTTAATTTCTTGCAGATCCAGTACCCTCTACAAGAAATCCATCATACACTATCAACAACCTCTCTCGTTGGATCGAAAGGCTTCCCATTCCTTGGATCGAAAGGCAACTTCCCTTATTGGATCAGAAGGTAACCTGGGTCTCTTTCCTGATCTGGGCCAGTGTTTTTAAGCTTACCCCTTATTTCTATTTGCTTGCCAGGCCCATTTATGTTTTTGTTTTGTTTTTATTGCTTATTTCTTTTGCCTTTCTATTTAATCAGCAAAAATAATAAAAACTCATAAAAGCATTAGGTTAGCATTTTTCTTAATAAAATTAATCATGTAAATTAATTAATATTTATTTAAACCATTTTCTTAATTTTAAAATCAATAGACTTAGGATTTATTTGAATTCAATTATTTTCATAAAACAAAACAAAACAACAAAAATATTTCATTTTACTTTCGCGCTTTTGCATATTATTGTATCTGCTTACTGGGATGTAATAGATAAAAACTAGGACATTTACTGCTTTTATCTTTCCCCCAAATTTTGGACATGTAAATAATTCCCCCTCTCCGAAGCCATGTAATAGTGTAGGATTTAATATTCGCACTTTATATTTCCTATACATATATTAACTATTTAGATGTATGGTAATAGGATTGCATGGCAAGAAATTAAAAACAAAATGTTAGCAAACCTAACATCTAGATAAATAACTGAAACACAACACACTTTCACATGCGCACCTTTAGGATACTCCCAATTTGGTTGCCTTCGGAAAATAGTCACAACTCTAGAAAAATGAGAGACTTTAGTGGCTACCCTCAAGTTTAAAAGATCATAAGTCCCTCGATGACCCTCTCGATGTTTCCTCGGTAAAAATGATCTTAAAACCATAGGGTAGTTAATAAGATTTCTTTCCTAGTTGCCTTTGTGACTATAAACGACCCTTCAAATTCCCCTCAAACATCTAACGACTAGGGCTACCTACTCGCTAATAGTAGGATAGAACGGTCTAAAGGAAAATAGGAAAAGAATGACCCTTTCGAGTAAAGTAGATAGTTCCTAGATGCTTGATCAAAAACAAACTTTTACACATACACAAACTTAATTTCAAAAACATTTCAAACCCTTTATCAACACTCTTGAGGACTGATACAAGAGTTATCATAAAGCAAACTTGCTGACTATTGGTATTTCAAAAAATAATTTTCAAAACACACAAAGCACAAGGTATTTCAAAATGAGCTAAGCATCTAAGTTCCCGTAGATAACTATGGATAGAAAGGGTGCTAACACCTTCCCTTTCCATAATCTACCCCCCTTACTCAGAAAACTCTCTAAAGGTTTTTTTCCTGTTCTTTTCACCCTTTACTTTGTTGGATAAAAGAAAAGTCGGTGGCGACTCTTGCTTACCGTAACATTTGCAATTAAAAAATGCAAAACCAGTATAATAGTCGGTTCTCCCACCGTATCACAGAACTGGCGAATCTTCTGGGGAAATATAAAAAGTGGGGTTACCTTAGAGATAGATCATTTTAAAATTTCTTTCCTTGTATGCTTTTCTTGCTTTACTTTGAGGGTTTATTTGGGTTGTTACTAAAAGATCCTACACCCAGATCTGGGGCACTTTTAGGTAAGTAGCAATAGATCGTGGGGACTGTGCGGGATATACCGACACAGTTAAAACGATGGGTATGTTGGTGTGACATATTTGTTGGTACCGGTAGCCCTTGAGTAATCAAGGAGAATACGAGACCGCTGTATGTGTCATGAACCACCAACTGACCTTAGAACCTTTAATTGGACAAACTTGGCCATTAGGAAGTAGTGACATATCCGGCTTTGGTGCATTCTAAAGTTGGTTGATACTCGATACTACACTAATTGAGATCGGACTTCCGGGATATTTCGGTCACTAATAAAGAGGCTTGTGCTGAAACAATGCCTGGTGAAGAAATATCAGTGACATTGAGATTCCCTAGAACCCGGTTACTTTCTATGATAGGTTAAGCCAATTGAAACTTCAAGAGGGTACTTACCTTTAAACCTCATGTAAGCCTTTGAACCTAAGGCTAATTGTGTGACTTGTTTACTTTCATTATCTAACAACTTAAACTCATTGCAGGGCTTTGTTTTTACTCCTTGCAGGACTTGTTTGTAGTCATTATCCAATAACTTGGATTTCCTACAAGACATACTTGTCTTTATCACCTTACATATTTTATGCATAGCATACACATCATAGCATCATACCATATCATTTCCTTAACCATTTCAAGGATATTTAGGGCCTGTGATGCAGGTTGTGATGAACCAGACGTCTAGCAAGGGGCAAGGGGATTTATTTTCCTCTAGCCAATGCCGTTAAAAGACCAAAGTATGACAACTTAAGTCAGAATCTATGACCCACTCAACATGGCGAGCTTGATTCTCGTAGAAGGACCTTCAATGATACGAAGTTTCTTTAATCAAAGATGCATGAAGATTCTAACAGCTTATTTTATTTACCCCACGAGATCCTTGAAAACATTGCATAAACATTATCATGTATATCATTACATTAAGCAGGTCTTCCAGTACATGTTTCTTATCTTTTTGCTGTTTATTTCAGCAAAAATAAATGGCTCTTGAACAAACAGTTAAAGATCTTCAAGCTCAGAACGCTCAGTTCCAACAATTGTTCTTGGCCCTGGCTAAGGGGTAAGAAGAACTGAAAGCTCTCGTCATTAAAGAGAAGAAGAAGGAAAAGAAATCGGCTGGAGTCTGAAATATGGGAAGAAGTCTTAGAGGACCAACCAGGAGAGCTCTAGATCTCGCAACTCCATCAAATGAGGGGGATATTCATGAAGAAGATAACAACCCGGGGACTGATGAAGAAGAAGCTGATTACTCTGAGGAACAATATCCTCATGCTGATGATAAATACAAACAGCTGAAGGATCGTCTCTATGCTATAGAGATTCACCGGGTACCTGGCTTGGACTTTGAAGAGTTAGGGTTGGTTTCTGGATTGGTCATCCCACCGAAGTTCAAGGTTCCCAAGTTTGCTAAATATGATGGGGTATCTTGTCCAAAACTTCACTTGAGATCATACATTAAAAAGATCCAGCCTCACACTACTGACCGGAAGTTATGGGTCCATTTCTTACAAGAAAGTTTAGCTGACACTCAATTGGAGTGGTTCTATCAGTTGGACGGAACTAACATTCATACCTGGGAAGACTTGGATGCTGCTTTCTATAAGTAGTACCAATACAATGCTGACCTGGCACCAACTCGAGTGCAATTTGAGAATATGTCCATGGACTCACGAGAAGGAATTAAGGTATTTGCACAGAAATGGAGGGATTTAGCTGGAAGGGTGCGACCACCTCTGACTGATCAAGAAATGGTACACATGTTCATGGGCACTCTGACGGGCCCGTTCTTTAATCTGCTTATTGGGATTTCTTCGTCTAGTTTTACATAAATGGTTCTAACTAGGGAATATATTGAAAGAGGTATTAAGAGTGGGAAGATTCCGATGGATGCATCTTCTAATGCTGAGAAGAAGCCATTCAGTGGCAATAAGGAAGCCAACACTGTATATGGCCAGGAAGGACGTGCTATAGGTAACCACAACCAATCTGTGGGGGCAGTACTGGTCTCTAATCCTACATCTGTGCAACGACATCAACAAGGGAACAACATAAAGAGGTTGCGCCCAAAAGGCACTTCACCAAAATCAACATGTGACTAGCTCAAGCATTACAACACATGTTGAAGGCAGGGTTGATTATGTTAAAGGCTCCGCTACGGAATCCCAATACTTTAGCTCCTAGCTACCTGCCCAACGAGAGGTGTGCATACCATTCTGGTAATCTTGGACATGATACAAATGGTTGTTGGGCTCTGAAGAACAAAATTCAAGATATGATTTATGCCAAGGAGATTGAATTCGACTCTCCAGGGACTCCTAACATGATCACTGCTCCCAAGTTAAACCATTGAGAGTGTCTAGTTCATTTTGGATTTTCAATTGTAATTTCTTTTGTCTGCTCAAACACTCATCTATTATGTCAAACTTTGTTTCATTAATGCATTATACATGTCTATCTTGAATCAATTCATTTGTATTCACTATATTCAAACTGTGTTTTTACTTACTTTTTGTGATATTCAACTCTTGATTAAAATTTATAGGCTTTTAGAGGGAGGATGGCAAAAATGATACCACAGTCTCATACAGTATGCTTTTGAACAGACCTTGCTGACGACGTACATGCATTGATTCAAATCCTAAAAATTGGAGTTATAAGGAAGATAATCCCTAGTCAACCCCTTTGAGCATAAGAAGTAGGAGTTTTTCTTTTCACACAAATTAAAACCCCTAATCATAACCTGGGGCACGGTAGTTTCTCAGTTAATTTAGATGCGTATTCAGTCGTAATCTTCCACTTTGTACCCAATGAATGGCATCAAAGACGTCCTTCCAAAACAAAAGACGGTGATGGTTCCACATAATCATTAAAGTCAGCAGTCATTATCTCTCAAAATAAAGGCCCTCTAAGTCAAAATCTATGAAGGAGACTTAAGAAAAATTAGGGCATCCCGCTGACTATAATCACAAAAGAAACAGTTCAGGCAAAAGTAGGGATAATGAAAATAAAAAAAGAGGTCGCTACAAATCCTTAACAAAAAGAAAATATTACAAAAGATGACTGCCTTCTCAAAATAAACTTTCAGTATTCGAACCATCACCGGAATATCGGGGCAAAGATCCCAGACATAATTGGGATCTAAAGGCACATTTAACTGAGAGTAGGACTGAAGAACATCACGAAGAACGGGTGGGTACAAATAAACTTTGAGCCTTATCCTTTGTTTCTTAAACCATGAACCAGGCCATGTTACAACACTTAAAAGTCCTAGATGATGCATGGGTTAGTTCGAAAGCATACTGTTACAAAAGGTATCCTGACTCCTGTAAGGCTAACTGTAAATTCTTAGTTGTATTCATATTCTTAAAAATATATTTTATCTGTTAAAATGCATTTTTCAAAACTTCAAGACAAACATAAACTTTGAATTATTTGAATATTGTTGTTTGCATATAGCTATTTGTTTGACAACAGAGAAATTCACACGACGAATATCCAGTGAACAAAAAAATCTTTCTCAATAAACAGATTCACTTCAAATGGAAAAACACTTCTTACCAAGGGGGCACCGCATGATCATTGCCCAACACTTCCAGGGCAGTCAAGTCAAAATCAAGAAATATCTCATAAAGTCCTGAATAGCCAGGGGCAAGTCTCCATCACTTGGGGCATCGAGTGTGATTTCATCAAAGAGCACGTACAATCAAACAAGATCAATGGTCCCCAACGGGTTTCTTCTCAAAACAACAAAACAGGAATTCCCAGCGGAAACATTATAAATAAGGCCGGTTCCAAGATGGATACAGTCTAGATATGATCCAGAGACGGATGCCATTCTGAAACTTATTCCATATTCTCTTCAGATACGATCTGTGATCGGTGGGAATGAGAACTGACTGTTTTGGAATGCTGGTTCGCGTTTGCGTTTGTTTTCGCAAAATGTCGCGGTAAGCAAGAGTCGCCACCGTCTTTTATTTTATCCAACAAGGAAAGGACAAAAGCACAGAAAAATTCATTTTCGAGATATTTCTCGGGTTCGGGAGGTAGATTATAGAAAGGGAAGGTGTTAGCACCCTTTCTATCCGTGGTTATCCACGGGCTCTTAGGTACTTGCTCACTATGTTTTCAAAAGTTTGCTTTTCTTTGTGTTTGTGGGGTTTGAAAAGAGTTTTGTTTTTGAAGAGAGTGTAAGTGCGAAAATTTTTGTTTTGTTTTAAAAGGAACAAGTACTTAAGAACATCTACCTACTCAAAAAGGAACTAAACTGTGCAAATGTCCTTTAGACAATGCTATCCCACTATTGAGGAGTAGGTAGCACCGTCGTTGGAATTTTCAGGTCAATTCGATTATGGGACGTGTGGTCACTAAAGTAATGTTAGGATGCCTTAGCGGTAACCCTAATATCCTAGATCATTTTTCCGAGGCAACCGTTTCGAGGCAACTTATGATATTTGGACAAAAGGACGACCTCTAAAACTTCCTATACTCAATGACCACGTTCGAGGCAACCAAGTGAGACGTACCCTAAGAGTGGCATGTGCGAGTGTGTCAATTTTCAGTTTATATTATCTTTGTACATGTTATGGTGAGCTACGGTTGATTTTAAATTAAAGGTTAATCTTGTCATGCATAGCCTATTATTCAAACATCTAGCAGTTAATGGGTGCGGAAAATAAATTGCGGAAAATAAAACTAAGCTATTACAAGGCGTCGGGTATTTACATCGCCAAAAACAAACCCTTAAAATTAAATGCGAAAAAGTAAATAAAAGCGATAAATAAAGGTCGTAAGTTAAAACTATTACGTCCTCGGAGCAATTACAATTATATGGATAAAAAATAATATGCGCTCGAGAAAATTGAATCGGAACGTCCTAGGGTTTTGACCCTTTTTTCGTTAAATAAAGCATATTTTTTTGTCATTTTTTATTTAAGAATTAAGTCTAACTAATGATTAATTAATTAAAAAAGAAAATATTTTTTGAGTTTTATTTTAATTAAGGAAATAAAATAAGAATGGCAAAAACATAAAAAAACCTAATTCAAAATTAATTTTAATTTATTGCAAAATATATTATCATTAAACCTATTTAAACTAAATAAATTAATTAACGATTTATTTACAAAAATAAAATAGTGAAATTAATAAATATTATTTTTTGTGTTTTCTGATTTTTTATGAGAAAAAAAAATTATTGGTTGGTTAATTAACAAAAATAATAAAACAAACTAAATAAAAGGAATATGGAAAAGAATAAACCAAAGGGGGGGGTGTTGGGCTTAAACTTGGTGTTTGAATGGTAATTCCCAGGCTCAAACGTACTCCAGCCTGTGTTGACTTTCAGATTGCCTGGGCGTTTGTTGACCAAGGTTCATGGTGAACCTCATCCTGGACCACTGGATCTGGATCTGGAACCACCAGGCACATTGGTACCTGAGGCATATGGTGGACCACGTTCTTGCAAGCTGCGTGGGATTACATGAAAACAAAATATATTAAAGTTTTGGGGGACCTGGGATGTTGGACCTGCAAGGAAGTTTGTTAGCAATTGAAAATATAAGGCCTGTGATATTGGATCCCAGTCCCTTCGATTGAGCGAATTCCCTTTCACCCCTGAGCTTCTTGCTCATTCAAAAGGCATGACCCTTGCTTTTGGCCCTGTAAATTAGTCGATTTGGAACTAAACAACATAGAGAAACGTCTCATTCGAAATCAATTCCTGAACCCATATCTGGGTTGGTTTCGATTTGTCACAGCCAAGATCATGGATTTCAAATGTAACCTGCTTTGAAAGAAACTTTATCCATGGGGGGTTCAAACGTATGAACACTGCAGCTTATACACGCTTTGTTAAATCGCTCACAAGTAATAACAAAAAAACTATGAATATGCAATTATGAGTAATTTTAAGATTAAGTGAGATTGAACATTATACCACTGGAGGCGCCTGGATTTGGACGGAAGGTGCCTGCAATGGAGTCTAGACTTTCGTGGGGCAGGGCGTTGCTTTTGCGAGGCAAGGTATGTGTGGCCGTCTTCGTGGTGTTTTTTCCATTTCTGCAGAGTTTTGTGTGTCTTTCCCCCCCTTTTTGTTTGTCATTGGCCTCGTATTTATAGGAGTGTGAGGGTGCATGAAAATGGCAAGGGACAGCCATTTAACCAGGCCTTTAAAGCCATGAGACAAGAATCAGACATATTAAAAGATTTCCTTTTTTGAAATATTCATGTTTCTTTGGAATCTTGAATGAACCTGGACACTTTTGATTTTCGAATGCCTTTAGGCCCTGCTCTTCGATTGGTCTTGATTTGCCTCCTTCGAATGGATTTCTTATGTACCCTTCGAATGGGCCTTCTTTGCCAGCTTCAAGGTCCAATTCGAATTTATTTAGAACATTCCCTATTAGACAAATTCGACCAGCCCTTGGCCTTGTGATGAGTCTAAGTTCTTATTCGAAGTGTTCAGAACTTCCTTCATCAGAGCATCTTAGATTAAGAGAAACTCTGCACTGAAATGCCATTCAAAGGTCATTTCGTTATGATGTTCTTATTAAGGGAAACTCTGAAGTTCCAGCCCAAGGACCATTTGAAATGCCAATTGAAGGGTATTTGTTAAAATTCCAATCGAAAGGCTTTGTTAACAGGCCAATCGAAAGGTGATGTTCATGCTAATCAAAGGACATGGTTAACATGCCTGTCGAAGCTGCCTTGACACAATGCTAAATCGAAGGATCCCTTGGCATGCCAATTGAAAGGCTTGGCCCAGGGTGCCAAACGAAAAGGTCTTTCAGAATTCCAATCGAAGGCCTTGACACAATGCCAATCGAAGTGTTTATCCATAATGCCAATCGAAGGGAATTATCCATGCCAATCGAAAGGCTCCTTCAGAATACCAATCGAAGGGTCTTTCAGAATGCCAATCGAAAGGTACTTAAAGCACCACTCAAAAATTTTCTTTTTCCTTAGGCAAGGGTTTCTGGTCAACCATGCAGGGGGAAGACTTTGGAAAACATGAGAGGGCAAATTTTGGGGTGCAACAATTGCCCCTCTTCAATTTTCTTAAACCTGAGGATATAGATTGGCTTTCGAGCCTTTCGTGATCCGAAGGTGGAATATAATTGAACACTAGAGTGCCCAGAAATTTGCACTCGCATGGTGTAGTATCAGCATTGTGACGTCGGGAATGGGCTTACAGATGCCATTTGGAGATTGTTGGTAGGAGGATGGGCTTATAGATGCCATCTGCATGAGTGATTGCTAGACTATATCTATAAGCTGGAACTCGATGATTGCCAGAATTGCGTCTGCATCTGGAGCGTATCTGAAATGTATTTGAATGAGTGACAGAATTACATCCGAATTTGGATCGTATCTGGACTGTAATTTAAATGAGTGACAGAATGACATCTGAATCTGGATCGTATCTGGACTGTAATTTGAATGAATCTGGAATAAGTATCAGAATGTCAGCCATATCTGGATCGCATCAGAACTGTCTCTAGAAGGAATCTGGAATAAGTATTCGAATGTTAGCCATATCTGGATCGCATCTGAACTATCTCTAGAAGGAGTCTGGAATAAGTATCAGAATGTCAACCATATCTGGATCGCATCTGAACTGTCTCTAGAAGGAATCAGGAATAAGTATCAGAATGTCAGCCATATCTGGGTCGCATCTGAACTGTCTCTAGAAGGGATCTGGAGTATGTATCAGAATGTCAGCCATATCTGGGTCGCATGTGAACTGTCTCTAGAAGGAGTCTGGAATAAGTATCAGAATGTCAGCCATATCTGGATCGCATCTGAACTGTCTCTAGAAGGAATCTGGAATAAGTATCAGAATGTCAACCATATATGGGTCGAATCTGAATTGTCTCTAGAAGGAATCTGGAATAAGTATTAGAATGTCAGCCATATCTGGGTCGCATCTTAACTGTCTCTAGAAGGAATCTGGAATAAGTATCAGAATGTCAGCCATATCTGGATCGCATCTGAGCTGTCTCTAGAAGGAATCTGGAATAAGTATCAGAATGTCAGCCATATCTGGGTCGCATCTGAACTGTCTCTAGAAGGAATCTAGAATAAGTATCAGAATGTCAGCCATATCTGGGTCGCATCTGAACTGCCTCTAGAAGGAATCTGTAATAAGTATCAGAATGTCAGCCATATCTGGGTCGCATCTGAACTGTCTCTAGAAGGAATCTGGAATAAGTATCAGAATGTCAGCCATATTTGGATCGCATCTGAGCTGTCTCTAGAAGGAATCTGGAATAAGTATCAGAATGTCAGCCATATCTAGGTCGCATCTGAACTGTCTCTAGAAGGAATCTGGAATAAGTATCAGAATGTCAGCCATATCTGGGTCGCATCTGAACTGTCTCTAGAAGGAATCTGGAATAAGTATCAGAATGTCAACCATATCTGGGTCGCATCTGAACTGTCTCTAGAAGGAATCTGGAATAAGTATTAGAATGTCAGCCATATCTGGATCGCATCTGAACTGTCTCTAGAAGAAATCTGGAATAAGTATCAGAATGTCAGCCATATCTGGATCTCATCTGAACTGTCTCTAGAAGGAATCTGGAATAAGTATTAGAATGTCAGCCATATCTGGATCGCATCTGAACTGTCTCTAGAAGGAATTTGGAATAAGTATCAGAATGTCAACCATATCTGGGTCACATCTGAACTGTCTCTAGAAGGAATTTGGAATAAGTATCAGAATGTCAGCCATATCTGGGTCGCATCTGAACTGTCTCTAGAAGTAATCTCAGAAGATGATGATCTTTGCCTGTTGATTGATCTTTCCTGAAAAGGTAAAGAGTTAGTTGTATGCAATGTCATGATGTATGCATTGTCATGATGTATGCATTGTGTAATGATGTTCTCAAAATAAAATGAGATTTGTGTCATATGTATTTTGTATGCGTATGTTATGAATGTTGTTAAATGTAATTTTGTCTTGGTCTTTGCTCAAAATGTTTCCACCGGGGATCCCTGCTTTGTTGTTTGAGGAGAACTCCGCTGGGGGATATTGAAAACTCTGTGGGGAGTATGTTTATTTCGGCTTGGAAAAGAGTTTAGGAGTCTTAGTCGTCCGTTGCTCTACTGGGGAGTCGAAGTTGAACTGATATCTGGTCGTGTCCAGGTTTCGCAGTAACTTGCTGGGGATTATAGAGTAGTCTACTGGGGAAGAGGAGTTGTGGTCCTTTGATTTGTAGTAGTCGGAGAGGCAATACTCAAGATGGGCAATCCTGGTGTTGTTGGGGAAATAAAACCTGTCGTCAGTCTGCAAGAGAGGTGACATCTTCGTTGGGGGAAGTCCTCGAGGATTCTTGAGGTTGATTCAGTTGGGGAAAGGTTTTCAGAGATTAAACCCTTGCTGGGAGTCATCCTATGAGAAGGATTTTGGGGAGATTTGTCATTGCCCCTAGTAGCAAGTGTTTGTGACATTGCCAGAAAATGTTTAATTGTATGTAACCCTTCACTGAGATTGATGTTCAATGCCCCAAGTGACGGAGATGGAGACTTGCCCCTGGTTACTCTGCACTTCTTCAGAGATTTCTTGAAATCTTGACTGGACTGCCCCAGGTGATGGAAAATGATCATGTCTGCCCCTTGGTTGGAAGTGTTTCTTCCACTTGAGATGACCCTTTTTATTGAAAAGGTTTTTGTTCACTAGATATTCATCGTGCGAATTTCTTTGCTGTTTGAACAAATAGTCATATGCAAACAATGTCATTTTAAGAACGCAAAGCTTATGTCTGTCTTTTAAAATTTTTGAAAATGCATTTTTCCAGTAAAACAGGTAAATTTTTTTTTGTAAAATGTGATGTCAACTCAGGATTTACAGCAAGCCCTACAGGAGTCAGGATACCTTTTGTAACAGTATGCTTTCGGACTAACCCATGCTTCAGCTAGTACTTTTTAAGGGTTATAACGTGGCCTGGTTCACGGTTTAAGAAACAAAGGATAAAGGCTCAAAATTTATTTGTACCCACCCGCTCTTCGTGATGTTCTTCGATCCTAAACTCAGCTAATCGTGCATTTAGATCCCGTTTGAGTCTTTGCTCTGATATTCTGGTGATGGTTCGGATACTGACAGTTTATTTTGAACAGGCAATCATTTTTATAAGAGTTTGTAGGACCTCTTTCTTTTTTTATTGCGTTATCCCTGTCTTTTTGCCTGAACTGTTTCTTTTGTGATTACAGTCAGTGGGATGTCCCAGTTTTTGTGTAAGTCTCCTTCATAGGTTTTGACTTAGTGGGCTTTTATTTCGAAAGGTAATGACTGTCTGTCCTTACGATTATACGGAACCATCACCGTCTTTTGTTTCAGAAGGACTTCTTTGATGCCATTCATTGTGCACCTGGATCAACTAAGAGAACTACCCTGCCCCAGGTTATAATTAAGGGTTTTAATTCATGAAAAGAAAAAATCCAACTTCTTTGGCTCAAAGGGGTTGACTAGTGATTATCTTCCTTATAACTCCACTGTTTAGGATTTGAAACAATGCCTGTACCTCATCAGCGGGGTCTATTCAAAAGTATACTGTAAAGATCGTGGTATCGTTTTCGTGATCCTCCCTCTAAAGGCTTAGAGTTTTTTAATCGAGAGTTAATCATCACAAAAATTAAAGCAATTTGAATATAGTGAATATGAATGGATTGATTCAAAACAGACATATGCAATGCATTGGTAAAGTAACAAAGTTTGACATGAATAAATGTTTGAACAATCAAAAGAAAATTACAAATTGAAAATTCTAATGAACAAAAAGTCTTCTCGTCTCAGGACTTGTCACTTCAAACGGTGAACCTTGGGGGGATGACAAAAGAATTCAATCTGAGCGTCTTGTGTGAGTTCCAATGCTCCTTCATCAATCAGGTCTTGAACTTTGTTGCTCAACACCCAACAGATGTTAGTATCATGCCCCGGACTGTTGGAGTGATATGCACACCTTGCATCAGGATTGTACCTTGGGGAGGCTATGTTGGGATTCTTAGGAGGGTCCCTTAACGTCACCAGATTCAATATCAACAGGTGTTGTAAAGCCTGAGACAACGACATGTTGAGCTTGGTAAATTGCCTCTTGGGCATATTTGGCTCACTCTGATCAACCCGTTGTTTATGGCAAGGTTGTTGTTGGACCCTTGAGGTAGTAGCAACTTGGAGAGGTCTATTCTTCATCAAACCAAACCTTTGACTTCTCGGATGTTGATTAATGACTTGGTCCCCGGCCTTGACTATTTGCTTCAAGTTGTTGTATTTGTCTTGATGAAGTTGGTTGATAATGGTTCTCAGCTCTTCTTGTTCCCGATCTAAGCCTTAGATAAGAGCCATCTGCCCCAGCATCTGGGTTTTCATGGCACTGAACTCAGCTTGCAGTTGTTCCAGCCGTTCGTCCTTATTGTATTCAGGACATTTCTTGACCAAGTCCCCAACGAGGAATGTTTTCAACTCTTCCTGCCCCTTGGATAGGTTTAGGAAGATTTCCCTGAACTGAGTCTCTCGAGTTTGATGATCTTGATTGTCTGGTTCGAAAGCCATTGCTGAAATAAACAACGAGAACATGAGAGACCTGTATTGGGAGACCTGTTATGCAATGATATGTATGATATATGTATGCGATGTTTTCAAGGATATCGCGGGGTAAACAAGAAACTTGTTAGAATTTGTTAGAAGAAACTTTGTGTTTGTTAAGAGTCCTTCTTCAAGAGTCAAGCTCACCATATCGAGTGGGTCATAGCCCCTGACTCGAGTTATCGTGTTTGGATTTCTAGACGACCTTGGCTAGAGGAAAATAAATCCCCTTTGCCCCTTGCTAGCCATTTGATTTACCATAACCTGCATCACAGACCCTTGAGATCCTTGCAATGGTTAAAGAAATGTTAAGGCATGACGTTATGATGTGTATGCTATGCGTTTAAGCAAAAGTGTGAGGTGATGTAAGTAAGCCCTACAATAAATCCAAATTATCGGATAAGGACTGTTAACAAAACCTGCAAGGAACTCATGTTGTCAGATAACAAGAATGTGCAAGTAGTTCAAGTTTGAAGGCACAGAAGTCACACATAACCTTAAGTTTAGGCTGGCACGGAGTTTAGGCATTACCCTCTTTCAGTTTAGTTGGTTTAAACCTGTCCTAAAAATAGTAACCGGGTTCTAGAGGATCTCAATATCACTGACTACCCTCAATCGATCATAATTCCAGTTTAGCAACCTTTTCTTGCAACCTGAATCATCGCGAGAGTTTAGTCTCAATGAGTGTAGCATACTACTACTGTTCTATGGCCAAGTTGGTCAATTTAAGGTTCTAAGGTCAGTTGGTGCTTAATGACTCCTTAGAAGACCCATATTCTCCTCGTTCTAACATAAGGGATATCGGTACAGACTAAGGTGCCACACCAACGTAGCTACTGCTTCATCCGTGTCGGTCTACACCGGACAGATCCCTCACAGTTTACTGCTACTTACCTAAAGGGTATCCCCAGATCCAGGTTAGGATCTATAGAACTCCGATACAAGCCCACAAAATTAAAGCATACAAAGCATACAATTGAAAACATAGCGATCTAATCCTAAGGTACACCTCACTTACTTAATTCATCCCCAGCAGAGTCGCCAGTTCTGTGATCGGTGGGAATGAGAACTGACTGTTTTGGAATGCTGGTTCACGTTTGCGTTTGTTTTTGCAAAATGTCGCGGTAAGCAAGAGTCGCCACCGTCTTTTATTTTATCCAACAAGGAAAGGACAAAAGCACAAAAAAAATCCTTTTCGAGATATTTCTCGGGTTCGGAAGGTAGATTATAGAAAGGGAAGGTGTTAGCACCCTTTCTATCTGTGGTTATCCACGGGCTCTTAGGTACTTGCTCACTATGTTTTCAAAAGTTTGTTTTTCTTTGTGTTTGTGGGTTTTGAAAAGAGTTTTGTTTTTGAAGAGAGTGTAAGTGAGAAAAGTTTTGTTTTGTTTTAAAAGGAGCAAGTACTTAAGAACATCTACCTACTCAAAAAGGAACTAAACTGTGCAAATGTCCTTTAGACAATGTTATCCCACTATTGAGGAGTAGGTAGCACCGTCGTTAGAGTTTTCGGGTCAATTCGATTACGGGACGTGTGGTCACTAAAGCAATGTTAGGATACCTTAGCGGTAACCCTAATGTCCTAGATCATGTTTCCGAGGCAACCGTTTCGAGGCAACTTATGATCTTTGGACAAAAGTGAAGAAGTGAAAAACACAAGAAGGGGGGTTGAATTGTTAAAACTTGAAATCAAATGCAGACAACACGTTATTTTTATACTGGTTTGTTTGATCTCAAACTACTCCAGTCCACCCGTCAAGGTGATTTCGCCTCTCTCCAACGAGGACTTAATTCACTATATTCAACTGAATATTACAACTACTTTAACAACTGCTAAAGCCTTCTTGAGTCTAAACCACAGACCGGTTTCTCAAGGAAATTCTTTCTTACAGATAAATGAACAATATGTGTGTTGAATGTTTTCTGGAAAAACTATATATCACAACTATGATAATACACAAATGAAGCTTCTGTGAAACTAGAATGCTAGAACTATAGAGTAAGCAATTGAGAGCTTTAGCAAACTGTATGAGTGAGGATGAAGATGATTTGCTTTAGGCGTGTAGAGTATTGTAGAGCATTAGCCATTTTACTTCTCACTGATTTGTTTAAATACTTCTTGGAATAGATACGTTGATGCCAATTATTCCATTTCAATGCTCATTACGTTCTTTCCATATTGAGAAGATCTTGTCTTGGAATAAAGCCGTTGGTAATTAATCTGCCTTGAATGCAGTACCGTTGACACTTCAGAATGTTCTGCGTAGTGAAGATCTGAGTGTTCTTGGCTTTAGCTTATTCTGATTGCTTCTGAGTGCTGATGACATTGTTAAGATCTTGATCATAGTCAGAGTATGTTGAGCGCAGATTCTGTTCATCAGACTTCAGCGTAGCATATGTATTTATCTTCTGGTTGACATCTTCTGATGCTGATGTTGATATTCTGATGCTGATTCCATCAGAGTTTCCTGTAAATAAACGGCATAATTTTAAGTAGCATCTATGTCAAATATAAAACTCATAATTCATTTAATCTTGTACTTTGTTATCATAAAAACTCTAACTGAGGGTTGTAGAATCAAACTATGTTCTAACAATCTCCCCCTTTTTGATGATGACAAAAAGTAGATTTTTCAATTAAAATAAAATGATGAAAGTATCAGAGTTTAAGGATAAAAAGGAAATAGTATCAGAGATAATCCATTAACGAGAAAAAAGTATTAGAGCTAAGAGAGTAAGGAATAAAAAGTATCAGAGTAATGATGAGAAAAACTCCCCCTGAGTTGATTATTCCCTTTGATTCCTTGAGACCTTTAGTATCAGAACTTTATTGAACCTTTCTTTAATCATCAGAATTTTGCTTCATCAGAGTTCTTCGGATTCTTGTACCTGTAAGCTTTTCAGAACAACAAAGACATTCAAATATATAAGAATGTTAGAATGTTTGAGACTTTTGTCTCAGTAGACCGTTATTGAAAAATATCGTTCTTTCTCCCCCTTTTTGTCAGCGATCAAAAAGCATATATAATCAGAGTTAAAAAGATTAGAGAAAAACATGTTTGTATTAAAACAGAAGCAATGAGAGTTTAGAACAAGTAGGAATATTACAGACAAACATAAGAAAACAAGGAAAACATAAGAAAAATCTAATAAGAAGGAGGAAGTCGTGTGAACAGGGCTTCCAACATGCTCTTGATTTGTTCGCTGGTTTCATTCTGCTTTGCTACCATGTTTGCTATAGAATCAATCTTGATATCCTGCTTGTCCATCTGTTCATTCATCAGCATATCTGATATCTTCAAATCCTCCAGAGCTTGCCTGTCAACAGAGGAAGCTTGAGGATCTTCATTTACAGACTGCTTCTCAGAGCTTTCTGTAGCTTCTTCTGCTTGACCTAAGTCTTCAGCTTGAATAACCTGTTCTTCTGTAGCTTGAACTGTAGATGCTGGACGCTTTTCAGACTAAGGCTCACTGTCCAGATGCAGAACTTCTTCCTTCAGCACTTTGCTCAGAACTGGACCTTCCATTTCCTTCAGCAGATTGCTGAAGTTCTGTTGAACTTGTCCATAGCTCTGGTCTTGTAGCTTGAAGGTTTCAGCGCATACCCATCTTCTGAATTGAGTCCAGAGATGATCTGATACAGCAGGATCAACAACTTCCAGAGTTGCTTGTTTCAAAGAAGATATCCATTTCTGCATATCTGTTTAAAAATTCAAAATGCTGGACCCAACATCAGGTTTTTTCGGTTTGGGAATAACAGTTTTCTGGTTTATTGCAGCAAGGCGTTAAAGGACTGTTAAGTCAATGATTGTCTTGTTGTGGTTTTCTGTATTTTTCTTGGGTGAGGGAGTAGGAGAATCAGAAATAACGATTGGACTATGTGGGGTGTTTGGAGGAGTTGTTTCTGGTGAGGATGGTAGTTGAGACATGTTCACAGTTGTACCACAAGGCAATTGAATGGCCAAGGGTTGTGGTTCAGGGGACTCAGAGGTTTGAGCCTCAGAGTTTTGAGTCTCAGGTTGTGGAGTTTGTGCATGTGGAGGAGATGGTGGATTATTTTCTGGTTGGGGAGAGAAAGGTTGTGGAATTTATGGTTCTGGTATTGGAGTGGGTGGAGTTTCTGGAATGGGTGAAAGTGGAATCTTAGGTTGTGGAGAAATGGGAATTTTTGGTTGTGTATTTGGATTTACTGTATGGGGAGCGGAAGAATGTTGTTTTATATCAGACAGAACTTGTGCAAGTTCTGGTTCTGGAATGGTTGTAGTGTTTGGATTTTGTGGTTTGGAGCGGGATCTTCTGAGAGTTAATGACTCAGAAGGGTCAAAGTCTTCAAAATCTTCAAAGGTTTGGGGTGTTGGGATATCATATGGAATTGGAGTAGGAATGGATGTGGAAACAGCACTTGACCTTAAAACAGATACAGAAACAGGATTACCTCTTTTCTTTGGAGTCTGTTGTGATGATCCTTCTGGAGCAGCTTTTCTCTTCTTAGTCTTCTTCAGCGCAACCTCTGGTGCCTTCTGTTGAAGATCTTGAATGTTTAGGTTGGCTGCTGTACCATCAGCTTTGCACGCATCCAAGTATCTCAGAACTATTTGAGGCTTGGAGTCAATCTCTGAGAACATAGGGAAGTCGTCCAGAGGAATTCTTCTGCTGGAGATTTCAGCAAAAAGAGTAACGTTGGGCTCCTTCTTAATGTTCTCTATCAGCTTCATCTTCTTGAGATTCTTGGCATTCAGCTGCTTGCCAACAAATGGTTCCAGGGTGCTGATCTCCTGTGCCTCTGTCAAGTGCTTAATCAACCTATTCTCAGTCAGAATATCTGATATCAATCTGCCCAGGGGTATCCAATCCCTTTTAGTGCGTTCTTCTTCTCTAGTCTCCTTGACGCTGGTTCTCAAATGGTTGAACAGAAGATGAGCTAGATTGATCTTTACCTTTTGATTAATAAAATAGATCAGAAACTGTTGATCTATGTTTATGTAATCAGGAGAGCTTGTGGGCTTCCTATGATTGAAACAACCCAGAATAATCTTTGCCCAAATTTTGTGCTTATCTTTCAGATCCCTTATCTTGCTGGAGGGAAGCCCCAGCGTGAAAATCTGCCTTGCTATAACAGCAACATCTGAGCACCTTTCAGCCATGTCTATACAGCGAATGCCACCACCATTGTATCCAATCAGTTTTCCAATTAGGTCTTCAGTAATCACAATTTTCTTCCCCATTATATAAGAAGTGACTTGGTGAGTTGAGGAAGACGCATGAATCCAGAATTCCTTAACCAAAATAGGGAAAGTTGGACCCACCAACCTGTTAAATTATCTCTCCCATCCTTGAGCTTGAATCTCTTCTGATAAATCAAAACCATTTTCCTCCAAACTGTTGAAATCCACTATAATTTCTGACAGAACTTCCAGGTTCTTGACTGGAGTGAGTAGCGTTCTGATAGGAACCTCATATTGCTCAGCTGATGTGTCTTTCTGTAAACTTGAAGAGATATTGCTGGAATAAGCCATTGTTCACACGAGGTTTTGAGAGAAAAAAAATGAAAGGGTTTTCTTGAGCAGTAAGAACACAAACACAGATATCAGAGAAATTGATTGAAAACGAAAGTAAGGGTAAACATTGTGAATAGTGTGAATGGTGTTTAAATATATTTTCGAAAAAATTTTGAAAGCATAAACGCTTAAGAGAGAGAAATAAATAATGATTAATAGCATTACTTGATTGCTGATTTTAGGGGATTTAGGAAAGATACTTAAATGGTTACCAATGACATGTGTCTCAATGCAACCAATCAGCACGTTGCCTTTTCAGAAGCGTGAACGCGTGTTCAGCCTCAGGAACCAGCTGATGACTGGATGACACTTGTTTGCTTTGAGTGAACATCACTTCCATCCTTGAACTGAAGATCTCAGAGCTTCATGGATAGATCTGATACAATCTGCATTTCTAAATAATCTGAAAGAAGATTGATCAGAAGTTCACAGAGTAGTAAACATAATTCTGAAGGTTAATATATAAAATTAAAACAATTTTATTCTGGACAGAGCTTCATGCTGAGATGATTCAGAATGAAGTTGAACCTATCTTCAGAAAGTGGTTTTGTAAGGATATCAGGCCATTGATGGTCTGTATCAATAAATTTTAAGTTTAAAATTCCTTTCTGAATATAGTCCCTAATAAAATGATGTTTTATTTCTATATGCTTAGCCCTAGAATGCAAAATAGGATTTCTACTTAAGCAAATGGCAGAAGTATTATCATAGAGTATAGGAATGTTACTCTCATAAATCTGGAAGTCCTCAAGTTGACTTTTAATCCAGAGCATTTGTGTGCTGCATCCAGCTGCTGCTATGTATTCAGCTTCTGTTGTTGATAGAGCAATGGTGGATTGTCTTTTGCTGGACCACGAGATCAGATTTTCTCCCAGAAAATGGAAGCTTCCAGAAGTTCTTTTGCGTTCAACTCTGTCTCCAGCAAAGTCAGCATCATAGTAACCTACTAAGTTGTAAACACTAGATTTTCTATAAAATAAACCAAGATTAGTAGTACCTTTCAGATACTTGAAAATTCGCTTAACAACTGTTAAGTGAGATTCTCTAGGATCTGATTGGAATCTTGCACAAATTCATACACTGAATAAGATATCAGGCCTTGAGGCTATCAGATAAAGAAGAGAACCAATCATACCTCTGTAGATTTTCTGTTCTACCTTTTTGCTTACCTCTTCTCTTTCCAGAATGCACGTGGGATGCATTGGAATCTTTGATGGCTTACATTCTAAGAGATCAAATTTCTTCAGAAGTTCTCTGACATATTTGCTCTGATGAATGTAAGTTCCTTATGGGGTTTGATTGATCTGAATTCCCAGAAAGAATTTCAGTTCTCCCATTAGGCTCATCACAAATTCTGCCTGCATACACTTCGCAAATTTTCTTCCCAGAGAAGGATTAGTAGATCCAAATATTATATCATCAACATAAATCTGGTAGACTAAAATGTCATTCTTAATTGTCTTACAGAATAAGGTTGTGTCCACCTTCCCTTTGGTGAATTCCTTTTCTAACAGGAAGTTACTTAGTCTTTCATACCAAGCTCTGGGAGCTTGTTTCAGACCATACAGTGACTTCTTCAGTTTGAAAACATATTCTGGATTTTTTGAACTTTCAAAACCAGGGGGTTGGTGCACATATACCTCTTCTTCTATATAGCCATTTAAGAATGCACTTTTGACATCCATCTGATACAGAGTGATGCCTTTATTAACAACAAAAGAAATTAAAAATCTGATAGATTCTAACCTGGCGATTGGAGCAAAGGTTTCTGTATAGTCTATCCCCTCTTGCTGACTATAACCTTGTGCTACCAATCGTGCCTTGTTTCTGATGACTTCACCTTGTTCATTCAGCTTGTTTCTAAACACCCAATTTGTTCCAATGACGTTGAATCCTTTTGGTTTAGGAACCAAATCCCATACGTCATTCCTGGTGAATTGATTCAGCTCCTCTTGCATTGCTAGAATCCAGTCGTTGTCCAGAAGTGCTTCATCAATTGAGGATGGTTCAATCAGAGAGACAAGTCCCATGAGGGATTCTTCAGAGTTTCTGAGCTGGCTCTTGTTCTGATTGGATCTTCCTTTCTTCCTAAGATAGTTTCTTCTGGGTGATCCATGCTGCTTCTGGGTGGTCTTTTCTGAGGTTGATCAACAGAAGATGCTGGATTGCTTGCAGTGCCTCTTTCTGATGTTGAGGGAGTGTCTCTGTTAAGAGCTTCTGATGACTTGTCTTCAGAACCTGTGAACTCAATTTCCATACCTGCAAATACTTCATTTTGCTTTGACTTTTCAGAGTCAAGCTTATCATCAAAACGAACACTAATTGATTCTTCCACAATCTGTGTTTCTGTATTGTATACTCTGTACCCTCTTGAGCGTTCAAAGTATCCTAACATAATACACTTCTGTGCTTTAGAGTCAAACTTGTTCAAATAATTTTTAGTATTCAAAATAAAGCAAGTACATCCAAATGGATGAAAATATGAAATGTTGGGCTTTCTGTTCTTCCACAATTCATATGGAGTCTTTTCCAGAATAGGTCTTATGGAGATTCTATTCTGAATGTAGCACGCTGTGTTTATTGCCTCTGCCCAGAAGATCTTAGCAACGTTAGTCTCGTTGATCATGGTTCTGGCCATTTCTTGCAATGTTCTGTTCTTTCGTTCTACAACTCCATTTTGCTGGGGAGTTCTAGGACAAGAGAAATCATGCAGAATGCCTTTGTCATTAAAAAATGATTCAAAATCTTTGTTTTCAAACTCTCCACCATGATCACTTCTGACTTTGACGATTCTAAGATCCTTTTCATTCTGAACTTGGTTGCAGAAGGTGGCAAACACAGAGTGTGACTCGTCCTTGTGTCTTAAGAACTTTACCCATGTCCATCTGCTATAGTCATCTACGATTACTACCCCATACTTCTTGCCACTGACTGAAGCACTTTTAACTGGTCCAAATAAGTCAATGTGCATAAGTTCTAATGGTTTAGAGGTAGAAACAACATTTTTTGATTTAAAAGCAGGTTTTGCAAACTTGCCTTTCTGACATGCTTCACATAGAGCATCTGAATTGAACTTCAGATTAGGAAGTCCTCTGACCAGATTGAGTTTGTTAATCTGAGATATTCTTCTCATACTAACATGCCCCAATCTTCTGTGCCAGATCCATTGCTCGTTGTTAACAGACAGAAGACACTTTACATTCTGACTTTTCAGTTCAGAAAGTTTGATTTTGTAAATGTTGTTTCTCCTCTTTCCATTAAACAGAATAGTCCCATCTTTCTGACTAACAGCTTTACATGAATTTTGATTAAAGATTATATCATAACCGTTATCACTTAATTGACTTATGGATAACAGATTATGCATTAATCCATCTATTAATAAAACATTACTGATAGAGGGAAGATTTCCATTACCTACTGTTCCAGAGCCAATGATCTTTCCCCTCTGATTGCCTCCAAAGCCTACATGGCCTCCAGGCTTAAGTTCCAGGCTTTGGAACATATGCCTTCTTCCCGTCATGTGTCGCGAGCAGCCAGAGTCCAGGTACCATGGCTGGTGTTTGTGCTTTGCTGCTAAAGATATCTGCAACATGTATTATTTTATCCTTAGGTACCCATATTTTCTTGGGTCCTTATTTGTTAGTTTTACCAAAACTCTGGTTGAATTTTGGTTTGACAGAATAATTGCTACTGGTATATTTAATGTCGTGTGTGTGCCCATATACAAAGTCTGACTTAAGAGGAGTTCGTTTAATAACTAAATCCATGGCATTCTTTGGTGTAGGTACCTTACCTTGGTATCCTATTCCCTTTCTTCCATTTCTGCTAACTCCATAGATCATTGAAGCCATCTTGCTTCTATCTATGCTTTTAGCAAGAAACTTCTGAAAGTTGTGATCATACTCCTTGATGACCTCATCAGCACTACTGGGAGTTTCAATAATTGTTTCCTTCTGAGAGTTTTGTAAAAGATTTTCTAATTTTGAAACTTTATTTTTCAACTCAGAATTTTCCAACTTGAGACTCTCAGTCTTATCAGAGTCAGAAGCAAGATCCCTTTTCAGGTTTCTGAATTTGACTCTGATCTGCTGATATCGTTCCAGAATCTCATTAAGGCTTTCAGCAAGTTCAGCCTTAGTAAAATTAATAGCAAAGTCAGGAAATACCTCTTCTGTGTCTGATTCAGAGTCTGATTCAGAAGCTTCACTGTCTTTTGATATGTTTGCCATGAGAGCTATATTTTCTCTCTCATCATCTGATTCTGAGTCAGCTTCAGATGTGTCAGAGTCATCCCATGTGGCCATGAGAATTTTCTTCTTTTCCTTGCCAAACTTTCTTCTAGGCTTTTCCTTCTGAAGCTTTGGGCAGTCACTCTTGTAGTGTCCTTTCTCGTTGCATTCATAGCAGATGATGTCCTTGTTGTTTGGCTTTCTGCTTCCTGAAGACCCTTCAGATCTTCTGTATCCAGAGGTGGGTTCTGACCTTCTGTATCTGGAGGAGGATTCGTTCTGGTTCTCAGATCTTCTGGGAGTCCTGAACTTTCTTTGCCTCTGCTTCCACAGTTGGTTCACCCTTCTGGAGAGGAGGGACATTTCATCTTCTTCTGATGAGGACCCATCAGAGGTTTCTTCAACAGCCTGCAAAACCTTAGAGTCTGATTTTCTGTTAGATTTTAGAGCTAACAGCTTACCTTGCTTTTGAGGTTCATCAGCTTCCAGCTCTATCTCTTGACTTCTGAGGGAGCTGACAAGTTCTTCCAGAGAGATTGTATTGAGATCTTTAGCTAACTTCAGTGCTGTGACCATTGGCCTCCACTGTTTTGGCAAGCTTCTGATGATCTTCTTGACATGATCAGCATTAGAATACCCTTTGTCCAGGACTTTGAGACCAGCAACCAGAATCTGAAATCTTGAGATCATTGTTTCAATGGATTCACTTTCTTCCATCTTGAATACCTCATAATTCTGATTGAGCGCAAGAGCTTTAGTTTCTTTCACTTGAAGGTTTCCTTCATGCGTCATTCTGAGAGAATCAAACATGTTTTAGCAGTGTCTCTGTTTGATATTTTTTCATATTCAGAGTAGGAGATAGCACTGATAAGAATAGTTCTGGCCTTGTGATGGTTTTTGAAATCACGCTTTTGTTGATCAGACATTGCTTTCTTGTCAATCTTCTGACCATTTGCATTCACTGGGTGCGTGTATCCATCTGTCACCATATCCCACAAATCAGTATCATGGGCTAGAAAGAAGCTTTCAATTTTGTCTTTCCAGTAATCAAAGTTCTCTCCATCAAAGACTGGAGGTTTGCCACTGAATCTATCTCTTTCTTCGTTGTTGTCATTGCTGATGTTGTAATGTGTTCCTGCTATAGTGTTTTTCAACGCTGGATCTTGTACTGACACGGTTAAGTGTTATGAACTCAGAACCAGGCGCTCTGATGCCAATTGAAGAAGTGAGAAACACAAGAAGGGGGGTTGAATTGTTAAAACATGAAATCAAATGCAGACAACACGTTATTTTTATACTGGTTCGTTTGATCTCAAACTACTCCAGTCCACCCGTCAAGGTGATTTCGCCTCTCTCCAACGAGGACTTAATTCACTATACTCAACTGAATATTACAATTGCTTTAACAAATGCTAAAGCCTTCTTGAGTCTAAACCACATACCGGTTTCTCAAGGAAATTATTTCTTACAAATAAATGAACAATATGTGTGTTGAATGTTTTCTGGAAAAACTATATATCACAACTATGATAATACACAAATGAAGCTTATGTGAAACTAGAATGCTAGAACTATAGAGTAAGCAATTGAGAGCTTTAGCAAACTGTATGAGTGAGGATGAAGATTATTTGCTTTAGGCGTGTAGAGTATTGTAGAGCATTAGCCATTTTACTTCTCACTGATTTGTTTAAATACTTCTTGGAATAGATACGTTGATGCCAATTATTCCATTTCAATGCTCATTACGTTCTTTCCATATTGAGAAGATATTGTCTTGGAATAAAGCCGTTGGTAATTAATCTGCCTTGAATGCAGTACCGTTGACACTTCAGAATGTTCTGCATAGTGAAGATCTGAGCGTTCTTGGCTTTAGCTTATTCTGATTGCTTCTGAGTGCTGATGACATTGTTAAGATCTTGATCAGAGTCAGAGTATGTTGAGCGCAAATTCTGTTCATCAGACTTCAGCGTATCATATGTATTTATCTTCTGGTTGACATCTTCTGATGCTGATGTTGATATTTTGATGCTGATTCCATCAGAGTTTCCCGTAAATAAACGGCATAATTTTAAGTAGCATCTATGTCAAATATAAAACTCATAATTCATTTAATCTTGTACTTTGTTATCATCAAAACTCTAACTGAGGGTTGTAGAATCAAACTATGTTCTAACAAAAAGGATGACCTCTAAAACTTCCTATAATCAATGACCACGTTCGAGGCAACCAAGTGAGGCGTACCCTAAGAGTGGCATGTGCGAGTGTGTCAATTTTCAGTTTATATTATCTTTGTACATGTTATGGTGAGCTACGGTTGATTTTAAATTAAAGGTTAATCTTGTCATGCATAGCCTATTATTCAAACATCTAGCAGTTAATGGCTGCGGAAAATAAATTGGGGAAAATAAAACTAAGCTATCACAAGGCGTCAGGTATTTACATCGCCAAAAACATACCCTTAAAATTAAATGCGAAAAAGTAAATAAAAGCGATAAATAAAGGTCCTAAGTTAAAACTATTACATCCTCAGAGCAATTACAATTATATGGATCAAAAATAATATGCGCGCGAGAAAATTGAATCGGAACGTCCTAGGGTTTTGACCCTTTTTTCATTAAATAAAGCATATTTTTTTGTCATTTTTGATTTAAGAATTAAGTCTAACTAATGATTAATTAATTAAAAAAGAAAATATTTTTTTAGTTTTATTTTAATTAAGGAAATAAAATAAGAATGGCAAAAACATAAAAAAACCTAATTCTAAATCAATTTTAATTTATTGCAAAATATATTATCATTAAACCTATTTAAACTAAATAAATTAATTAACGGTTTATTTACAAAAATAAAATAGTGAAATTAATAAATATTATTTTCTGATTTCTGCATATCTGTTTCAAAATTCAAAATGCTGGACCCAAAATTGTTGACCAAGGTTCATGGTGAACCTCATCCTAGACCACTGGATCTGGATCTGGAACCACCTGGCGCATGGGTACCCGAGGCATATGGTGGACCACCTTCTTGCACGCTGCGTGGGATTACCTGAAAACAAAATATATTAAAGTTTTGGGGGACCTGGGATGTTGGACCTGCAAGGAAGTTTGTTAGCAATTGAAAATATAAGGCCTGTGATATTGGATCCTAGTCCATTCGATTGAGCGAATTCCCTTTCACCCCTGAGCTGCTTGCTCATTCAAAAGACATGACCCCTGCTTTTGGCCCTGCAAATTAGTCAATTCGGAACTAAACAACATAGAGAAACGTCTCATTCGAAATCAATTCCTGAACCCATATCTGGGTTGGTTTCGATTTGTCACAGCCAAGATCATGGATTTCAAATGTAACCTGCTTTGAAAGAAACTTTATCCATGGTGGGTTCAAACGTATGAACATCGCAGCTTATACACGCTTTGTTAAATCGCTCACAAGTAATAACAAAAAAACTATGAATATGCAATTATGAGTAATTTTAAGATTAAGTGAGATTGAACATTATACCACTCGAGGCGCCTGGATTTGGACAGAAGGTGCCTGCAATGGAGTCTAGACTTTCGTGGGGCAGGCCGGTGCTTTTGCGAGGCAAGATATGTGTCGCCGTCTTCGTGGTGTTTTTTCTGTTTCTGTAGAGTTTTGTGTGTCTTTCCCCCCCTTTTTGTTTGTCTCACTGGCCTCGTATTTATAGGAGTGTCAGGGTGCATGAAAATGGCAAGGGACAGCCATTTAATCAGGCCTTTAAAGCCATGAGACAAGAATCAGACATATTAAAAGATTTCCTTTTTTGAAATATTCATGTCTCTTTTGAATCTTGAATGAACCTGGACACTTTTGATTTTCGAATGCCTTCAGGCCCTGCTCTTTGATTGGTCTTGATTTGCCTCCTTCGAATGGATTTCTTATGTACCCTTCGAATGGGCCTTCTTTGCCAGCTTCAAGGTCCAATTCGAATATATTTAGAACATTCCCTATTAGACAACTTCGACCAGCCGTTGGCCTTGTGATGAGTCTAAGTTCTGATGCGAAGTGTTCAGAACTTCCTTCATTAGAGCATCTTAGGTTAAGAGAAACTCTGCACTGAAATGCCATTCGAAGGTCATTTCGTTCTGATGTTCTTATTAAGGGAAACTCTGAAGTTCCAGTTGAAGGACACTCTGAAGTTCTAGTCCAAGGACCTTTTGAAATGCCAATTAAAGGATATTTGTTAAAATTCCAATCGAAAGGCTTTGTTAATAGGCCAATCGAAAGGTGTTATTCATGCTAATCGAAGGACATGGTTAACATGCCTATCGAAGCTGCCTTGACACAATGCTAAATTGAAGGATCCCTTGGCATGCCAATTGAAAGGCTTGGCCCAGGGTGCCAAACGAAAAGGTCTTTCATAATTCCAATCGAAGGCCTTGAGACAATGCCAATCGAAGTGTTTGTCCATAATGCCAATCGACGTGAATTATCCATGCCAATGAAAAGGCTCCTTCAGAATACCAATCGAAGGGTCTTTCAGAATGCCAATCGAAAGGTACTTAAAGCACCACTAAAAAATTTTCTTTTTCCTTAGGCAAGGGTTTCTGGTCAACCATGCAGGGGGAAGACTTTGGAAAACATGAGAGGGCAAATTTTGGGGTGCAACACGATCCAACAACGGATGTCATTCTGACACTCATTTAATACATGTTTTAAATGCAGTTCAGATACGATGCAGAGACGAATGTCATTATGACACCCATTCAATACATGTTTCAAATACAATTTAGATACGATCCAGAGATGGATGTCATTCTGACACTCATTCAATACATGTTTCAAATATAGTTCAGATATGATCCAGAGGCGGATGTCATTCTAAAACTCATTCAATACATGTTTCAAATACAGTTCAGATACGATCCAAAGACGGATGTCAATCTGAAACTCATTCAATACATGTTTCAAATACAGTTCAGATACAATCCAAAGACGGGTGTCATTCTGACACTCATTCAATACATGTTTCAAATATAGTTCAGATATGATCAAGAGACAGATGTTATTCTGACACTCATTCAATACATGTTTCAAATACAATTCACATATGATCTAGAGACGGATGTCATTCTGACACTCATTCAATACATGTTTCAAATACAGTTCAGATACGATCCAGAGACGGATGTCATTCTGACACTCATCCAATACATGTTTCAAATACAGTTCATTTTGACACTCATTCAATACATGTTTCAAATACAATCACGACATAGATTCATTCTGACAATCCCTAAGCGGTTTGTGGAGTTTCCTTCCCCAACAGAGTTTATTTCTCTAGCAACGAAAATTCGTCCCCCAGTGTTTCAACTTCAACAAAATTTGAAGAATCAATTTCTTCATCCCCAGCAACAGTCAGTGATCTATTTTCCCCAGTTCAACAACACCGCATTAGAACAATTGATATGTTCATACACTCCATTCTTACATTCTTCACCAATATCATAGCATATACATACAAAAAGCATATAACACAGTCTCATTTATTTTGAGAATGTCATTACGTAGTGCACTCTATACATCATGACATTGCACACAACTAACCCTTTATCTTTTCAGGTAAAGCTTATAAACAGACAAATTTCTTCAGAAATTAAATTCTGATGAGCACCTCCCTCAAAGGCTTCCCCAGAAGTTCATTCTGAAAAATATATCTTCTAGATGAAGTCATGTATAGACATCTTCTAGTTCATTATTCAGACAAAATCAAGTGCGAATTCCTTTTAATACCAGCTGAAGTAGTAGTCGTCAAAGATTCCTTCATTACTTGTTGAAGTAGTAGTTGTCAAAGATTCCTTCATTACTTGCTGAAGTAGTAGTAGTCAAAGATTCCTTCAGTACCTGCTAAAGTAGAAGTCGTCAAAGATTCCTTCATTACTTGCTAAAGTAGTAGTCATCAAAGATTCCTTCATTACTTGCTGAATTAGTAGTCGTCAAAGATTCCTTCATTACCTATTGAAGTAGTAGTTGTCAAAGATTCCTTCATTACTTGCTGAAGTAGTAGTCGTCAAAGATTCCTTCATTACTTGCTGAAGTAGTAGTCGTCAAAGATTCCTCTATTACCCGCTGAAGTAGTAGTCGTCAAACATTCCTTCGTTACTTGCTGAAGTAGTAGTCGTCAAAGATTCCTTCATTACTTGCTGAAGTAGTAGTCTTCAAAGATTCCTTCATTATACATCAAAGTCAAGCTTCATGCTTACCAGCTAAAAGCAAGTTCTAGATTAATTCCTGAAACCTGACAGGGAAACTATCTGTGAACAACTAATTGTGGATCAACTCCCGAAACAAGACGGGGGAACTATCACTCTTTCTTAAGGTCAGAAATTAATTCCTGAAACAAGATAGGGAAACTATCTCAACGACCAACAAAAGCAAGTTCCAGATTAATACCTGAAACAAGATAGGATAACTATCTGTGAACGACTGATTATAGATTAATACCCAAAACAAAACAAAGTGACTATCTACACGACCAAACGAAGCAATATTACACGGGTTCCTTCTCATGATCTCCAGATGCAGCTTTACACGGGCTCGTCATGAAGCAATCTTACACGGATTCCTTCTCATGGACTCCAGATGCAGCGTTACACGAGCTCATCCTGAAGCAGCCCTACGCAGGATCCTTCTTGTATATCTCCAAATGAAGTCTAACACGGACACATCCTGAAGCAGCCTTACACAGGCTCCTTCTAATACATTTCCAAATAATAGTTAATTTCATTCTCCCCAGCAAGTTACGGTGAATCCTGAATTTCATCCAAAAAACAGCTAACTTTCATCTCTCTAGTCCAGCGACAACTCCTCAGTAGAGCCATGGACAACTAAAGTTCCTAGGCTCTATTCCCCATAGAGTTTTCTTCAAGTAGGAGAACAACAGAAATCAACATTCCCCAATGGAGTCCTCCTCAGACAACAGGAACAAGAATCCCCACAAGGAGACCTCTTATGAAGTCAGCATCTACTCCGGATGGCATCTTTAAGCCCATCTCCGACAACTCTCAATCCTCTTCTCCAAATGGCATCTGTAAGCCCATTCCTGATATCATCAACCCAATGACATTACTCCATGCGAGTGCAAATTTCTGGTCACTCTAGTGTTAAATCATCTTCCACCTTCACATCATGAAAGGAAGACAAGCCAATCTAAATCTTCAGATTTAAGAAGATTGAACAGGGGCAACTGTTTCACCCTAAAATTTGCCCTCCCATTTTTATTCAACGCCTGCTCATTAAAGTCCAAAATTGCTCAAGGTTGACCAAGAATTGACTAGACAAATTATCCTTCTAAGAAATGGACTTCCATTTAAGGTTTCATTTCTCGAAAAAAAATGATGGTTTTCCAAGGCTTCAATTGATTCCCATGGCCCCTATATTCCTTAGCATAATGGCATGACTGAAAGAAAGAAAAATTACACATGATAAGGTGTAGGTCGAAAGATGAAAATATTCCTAAGAGATGTTGGGTCAAAGCAGCTTCGACAATAGTATACATCCTATTTTGATGACCAACGAAGCGCTAGGATCGAAGGAGAAAGAACTCGAAAGAAAGTGTGAGGAGGATTTTTCCGAAGTCTTCGATTGGAAGAGCTTGTAAAGTCATCGAAGGGTTTTATTTTTGCATCAGGGAAATATAAGCTATTCGAAGCACTACAAGAAGGACCTTTCGACTGGCACATTGTTTGAATGGGCACTTTGAAAAGAAGAATATTTTGGAATCGAAAGGCTCTTATTTTATCCAAAGAAAACATGTGGAAGGCTCATTATCTAAGGGCATTCCATATTCAGGAATGGCGTGGTCGAAGGACAGTTAGAGCTTCTGGCATGTACTTGAACAAGTGTGGGATGTTTGAAGAGAAGTTCTGATGCTCTTAGGTCACCCTTCAATTGGTGCATACAAGTTGTATTCACCAATCAAATCTGGATTAATGCGCAACAAAGTTGTTTCTTGTAGGAAAGCAAAAGGAAGGAGTTGGTTAATCAAAGCGAAGGATTGGCGCTCATGAGTCATCCTTCGATTGGCGCATATAAGATATATTCACCAACCGAAGGTGAACTAGTGATCAGCAAGAAAGATATTCTTGTAGATAAGAAAAAAGGTGGGAGTTGGAATCAAAGATCCACCTATACAGCTACATTTGAAGGAGATGACAAAATAAAGCTTTGACAGGCCAAGAGGAAGAAGTGTTTGAATTGAAGGAAAGGAAATAGAAAGGAATAAGAATGGAGTTCAACTAGGCTGTTTGAATATGAGAATTTTCTAGGTCAAACAACCAATGTAGATGGACTCAATCGAAGAAGCCATGAGGATGAAACTGTGAGAAAATCGAAGAAGCCACAATGACAAGGCCTTGAGCCATTTGAATTGGAACTCAGAGCCAATCAAAGAACAAGGTTTGAGAGCATTTGAAAGAATCAAGATGTGAAAACTGTCCAGGTTCATTGAAAACCTAAAATGGTAGAAAATCATCAAAAACGGCAACCTTTTAAGATTTTCAATTCTCCTTTCAAAGCCATGGTTAATGGCTAATTCTTTCCATTTTTTCCTACCACCACACCCCTATAAATGCAAGACATAAAACACGTTGCCTACACACAAGACATTTCCTGGAAAAAAAAACACACCAAATTCTCCAAACATTCACAAAATTGGAAAAATCGAAGCAATCTTTATAGACCTCCTCACTCAAAACCAAACATCCTATCCCACTATTGAGACTCCCAGGAAGGATTTCAGGCCCCCAAGCAAGCAGTTCCACGTCCAAAGCCACAGATCCCTACATCTTCGATTGGTAAGGGTTTGCAAAAAAAACCTAAAACTGCATTTTCATAGAATGTTAATACTTTTAACCGTTTGATTCATGTTCAGGGCTATTGATAGTATAAGTTTAACATGAATTAGATCGTGCCATTGCTAGGGCACTGTGATACGGTGGCAGAACCGATTGTTATACTGGTTTGCATTTTGTATTTGCAAATGTCGCGGTAAGCAAGAGTTGCCACTGAGTTTTATTTTATCCAACAAAGGAAAGGAAAAAGAACAGAAAAAACCTTTTCTCGAGATGTTTCTGAGTACCGGGGGTAGATTATAGAAAGGGAACATGTTAGCACCCTTTCTATCCATGGTTTTCCATGGGCTCTTAGGTAATTGCTCATTTTTAAAATTGCTTGTGTGTGTTTTGCAAAAAGTTTTGTTTAACTTCGTGATAACTCTTGTATCTGTCCTTAAGAGCGTGACAAAGTGGTTTTTGAAAAACTATTTTAAAGGTGTTTGTGTAAAATAGTTTTTATGGTTTTAAGCAAGTACTTAAGAGATTCTACCTACTCGAAAAAATATTGTTCGTTCTCGTTTCCTTTAGACAGCACTATCCTACTATTAAGGAGTAGGTAGCCCTATCGTTGGAGTTTTAAGGGACATTTGAAGGGACGAAATGGTCATTAAAGGAAACAAGTAAGGATACCTTAGCATTTCAACGGGACTATCATCATAAGATCATTTCTCGTAGGCAACTCGAGGGACAATGAGGGACTATGATCTTTATGACGACTTTAAATTGCGGGTTATTGCTAAGATATCCCTATGTTCGAGGGACATGACCATTATTTCTGAGGCAACCAAGTGAGGCAAACCCTAGGAGTGAGCATGTGAAAGTGTGCTTTCTTCAATTAATTATCTTTGCACAATTAGGGTTATCTACCTTTTAATCGTTGATTTATCTTTCGCATACAATCCTAATATCCATACATCTAGCAGTTTAATAGTTGCAGAAATTAAAGAGTGCGAGAAATTAAAGTCCTAGCTATTACAGGGATTTTGGGCAGATACACAAATATTTGACTGAAAATAAAGATGCGGAAATTAAAATCCTAATTAATCTATTACAAACTTGAAAAAATGATGTGGTTTATTCGTAAGTGTACGAATTGCGTCAGAGTAATATAAAAGATTATCGATCCACAAAGACCAATCATCAATCTATCGTTTCCTATTGTTACGGTGTTTAGCTAAGTCAATATTAAACAGGGAATTTAGCATGCAAGAAAGTAAAGTGCAGCGAAATAAACTTCAGATATAAAAGCAGGGTCGAATGTAATTCACGTAGTCAGATGATATTCGCAATGCTTTAGAATAGAACTACTTATAGGGCAATATTTTCTACTAAAGAAAAGAACTAATATAACAGGAATTGTCGCTTTCGCATAATCAGAACCGAGTTTACTCTCTAATCAGACCTTCTTATTGTCACTTATAAAAAGGCACGCATTGCGTTAAAGTAATAAACCTATTTTTAAGAAATAGAGTACTTGACCAAGTTGAAATGTATTTTGATATGGAATTTCTAATAAAAAGGGAACCTAACTTTAACCCTATAAACGCGTCCGAAAATAGTTTCAAAATTGATTTCTTTGATAATAAAAATCCTTAACTAACCGGACAAAGCGCTTTCGCTTCCTTTGACCAGTTAGAACTAACCGAGTTTAACAAAGGGTTGGATGACTTTCGATCTTACCCAACAACAATAAAGTACAGAAAACTCGTATTAAAAACCAAAATAGCCCATAAGCATTTCTATTGACACATTATTTGGAATATCGATCTAACTAGATTCCTTACATTCTAGCCCAGTAAGGTTCACCCTGACATGGGAATGTAAACATACATGTTAAAATAAATCATGCGAGAAAGTAAATAATTTAAAGTGCGGTGCGGGAAATAAAAAAAGTAAAAGCAGGTGCGGGAAATAAAAAAAGTAAAAGCAATGCGGGAAATAAACAAAGTAAAAGCAGTGCGGAAATAAACAAAGTAAAAGCAGGTGCGGGAAATAAACAAAGTAAAAGAAGTGCGGGAAATAAACAAAGTAAAATCAGTGCGGAATATATAAATAGAAACCTGCTTCAAACGAGGAGGTTTTAAATCTGGTACAAACTGGAAGTAAAATGCGACTGGAAATAAACAGCAGTTGAAAATAAATATGGACAGATAAACTTCTGCCGACGTGCTCAAAACTCGATTACAGACTCAATCTACGAACTCGATCACAAACTCAATCAACAATGTAATAATTCCCCGATGTGAAGAATTATCGCTTTACAATGGTGAAATTATATGGCTTAAGTTCGCAACTATGGTTGGATCAAGTTTGCAACTAAGCTTGGGTGAATTAAAATGAAATCAGGAACTTCTATTTATAGAAGATGAGGAATGCAGGAAATCACAGGAATGCCCCCCAACTCCTTTTGGGGGGGGGGGGGGGGAAACATCGTCCAAAGGTGGCGCCCGCCATGAGTGTAAATGAAAGGAAGTGGGGAACATGGCAATTGAGGTCAGCAGGAGGTGGTCCACATCATGGCCTACCCTATGGTTGGCGCCATGGTGAACGCCATGAGTGCAAATTTGACCTAAACTCCTGTTTTTCAGCCTGTTTTCCTTCATTTCTTTAGGGGAGCTCTGGATATTTGAAATACCTGAAAAGGAAACAACAGATAGGCATAATGTGAGAAAACAATAATAAAAAACCTAAATAACATGTGAAATCAGAGTAAAAAACAAGTGTAAAGTAAGAGTTATCAAATTCTCCCACACTTAAAACTTTGCTTGTCCTCAAGCAAGAACTCTAAATAGACTAAGAAGAAAAACAGTGTTACTGAACAAGTTGGGCTGCAAGGGGCCTCTGGAATTAAAACAGGGATGTATTGATAGGTACTGACTGATTCAAACCAAGGCTATCGTAGTGACACTCTTCCGTAAAAAAGACATAAGCTTCATTCTTTTACGAACCAATCCATATCATGCCACTATGCTTAGGAATATATTTTTCCTTTTATTCTAATCCTTTTTCATTCAGGCGCAATCACATTAAGCCCGTTATTCGTACATGCTCATATTAAAGTGACCGGGTAGTGATTCTGATCATAAAACGCAGGGCTCTGGTATAAAAAGTCGGTGTAACCCCTTTAATTGACCCATTTATAGTTGCAGGGGATCGGATCGTAATCCTCCCTACCAAGTTCAACACCAGATACCTCTGAACCAACTAAAGATGGGTAAATTTTTCTTTTCTTTTTCTTTTTCTTCTTCCTTTGCTTTTGCTTTTGCTTTATTTTTCAACATACAACTTTTGTTGAGTTAAATGACTTTGTGAGGGTCACCTATCCCTAGGTTGTAGTTTATAATAAGAACATAGCATATAGATCATTCACTTCTCTTCAGTCCCCTACGTAGAGCATGCTTAGACCAGAGCTGACTTCTAGGATAAACTATTCAAGGATTTAAGAATGAAAATTTTAAGGCCACGACATAGGGGGTATCAGGATCAAATTCCGAAATTTATGAAGCTTAAGGTGTAAAAACGATGCTGATGCTTCGAAAGGGCTTTCCCAAGTCATACTACATCCTATCTCAACCAGGTCTTATAACTCAACTAAGTTCAAAACACAGTGTTTTTCTTAGGAAATTTTTTTTTGGTTAGGCTCAAGAAATGGGGGAGTGGACATACACTAGACCATACAGATATAGATGACTCGTCAAACACATGTATTATTTTGAAAAGAAAGCAAACAATCAAACTAAAGCAAATAAAGAAGTAAAATAACGAGAATGAAAATGCAGGAAAAGGAAAAAAATAAAGCTAGAGAAAAAATAAAGCGAGAAAATGAATAAATCTCCTCTGACACTTAAATCGAACATTGACCCCAATGTTACGAAATAAGAATAGGAAAGAGTCACCTGGTAAAGTACTAAGGCTGGTTTGGTCCCTCGCCATCATGCGGTGAATGTCTAGGATGACGGGATCGGTTGCAACGATGACTTCTCTGAGAAGCCTCGAACTGGTCGAATCTGGCGGACAAGACAATCTGTGAATTCTGAATCTCGCGAAGGTTGCCAAAAAGGGAACCTTGAGTGGCCTCCATGAGGGTGGAGTGTCTCTGAAAATGGGCTTGTTGCCTATGTTTCTCGCGGGATATCGCCAATTGAGATTCCATGAGACTTTGAAAAGAGCGGCTCGTCTGCTGTCGTGACGTCTCAATAAAACTCATGTTATCATGGTCTTGGTGGCGGGTGCCATGTTCGAAAATTGGGTTGGGCTCAAATTTCTTTGTTTTGTTGGTTTGGGCTTCTTATTCCAATTTCTTCTCGTAGGTGCAAACAACAATTCTTCATTTTGTGCTTCTAAGGATTGGTGTATTGAAGTTTTTTCTTTTATGTTTATAATGCGAAGATTATAATTTCCTACTGTAGGAGGTCTGCCTCAGTAGAGTGAGTAGCATCGGAAACCATAACCTGAAGAGAGAGGTCTTCAACTGTCTGACGAAGTTGGGATACCTCTCTACGCGACTCAGCAACCTGTGTATAGATGTCGGGTTGCTGCAAAGAAAAATTATTAGAGAATACAGTGGTCCTTTCTAGCGATGGACATGGATGATACTCAGGTACCAGAGGTGATTTTCGCTCGTCCATGGTCTCTCCAAGACCTTTTAAGGCATATGTCCAATTGGCAGGGTTATGGACATTGGTCATCATCGGATCAGACAAGGTAAAATAGTGAATGGTTTCATTATCAATCAGGAGTCTATATTGGTTAGGATTAAAGTAGACTCTTCTCATCAGCCCACGATCCAAACAGAAATCAATGTCCATTGTAGTATATCCACAGTAGGAGGTAAGGTGAGATAACTTACTTGTATGACCCAAAGCAGAAGCAATCCGAGTCATTGTCCCTCCTACATGGAGGATACCTTTAGCAGACTTAGAAGTCATCATGTGATTCCACAGTAGAAAATTTCCACAGGCCACAAGGCGAGACTGGGTCGCACAATAGAGTAAAAATATCTCATCCTCGCTAACATGGGTATCAGTGTCGGCCTTCCCTAGGAAAGTGTGAGCAATAACCATCTAAAAATACTTGAAAGCGGAGTTTGAATAACAGGGGATAGCTGAGTGTAAGGATCAAGGCTCCCTCCAGCAATAATATCTCTCCAGAATTTCTCTATGTCCCTACTCATGAAATAGCCAACTGGTAGCTCAGGTATAGCATCGGGTGTGGTCTGGAAGCCTAGCAAGTCGCCAAACTCCCTCTGGGTAAAACAATATTCTATCCCGAATAGTCTGAAAGTGAGATATCCATCCTGGCCATTATAGGGCTCAAAATCGAATGAACTGAGGAATTCTAAGGTGACGTTCCTGTAGGTCACATTTAGGTCATCTGCATACTCGTCCCACTTTAGCTTGTTGCATAGATACTTGATACTCGCTTCAAAGCCAAGAGCTTCCATGCAAATCTGGTCTGGATATCTGGTCGGTGCCATGGGTCCCTGTGAAAGGACCGCATAGCGTTGTCTCTGAGTGTCATCTCGGAAGGAAACATGCATGTCATCGAAATGCTCTATCATGAAAAATGTATTTAGCAAAGACGGCTAGCAGGTGATGCCTGAAATCATAAATTTTGCAACTGTTAGTATAAAGATAAAAAATAAAATTTGATAACATCGTTAGCTTGACGAGTAAGCTTCATATATCGGAAACTGGTACTCGTGGATCAATCAAAGTGTGGCTGGAGTAGTTAGTGGGAATGTTACCTCCTTCGTAGTGCTTCAACGTCTTCCCATTGACGATGAATGGGCTACAAGAATTGTTCTTGATCTCGACTGCTCCAGATCTTAGGATTCTAGAGACCTCAAAAGGACCAGTCCATCTTGAACGTAGCTTTCCAGGAAAAAGTCACAACCTAGAATTAAAAAGGAGAACAAGGTCGCCTATATTGAAATATTTCTTTACAATTCTTCTTTCATGCCAAGTTTTGGTTCTTTCTTTATATATTATAGCATTTCCATAGGCAGACTGGCGGAATTCCTCCAATTTATGAATGTCAAGGATGCGCTTTTCACCAGCAGTCAAATATTCCAAATTTAGGGTCTTAATGGCCCAATAGGCTTTATGCTCTAACTCGAAGGGTAAATGACAAGATTTTCCATAGACTAAATGGTAAGGGGTTGTTCCAATAGGGGTTTTAAAAGCTGTTCTGTAGGCCCATAGTGTTTCATGCAGCTTCTGAGACCAATCTTTTCTGGAAATTGAAACTGTTTTTTCTAAGATTTGTTTAATCTCCCTGTTAGACACTTCTACTTGGCCGTTAGTCTGTGGGTGATAAGGTGTTTCTACTATGTGCTTTACTACATACTTACTCAAGAGCTTATCAAAGATTCTGGATATGAAATGTGATCCTCCATCACTTATAACGAGACGGGGTGTTCCAAACCTCGGAAAAATGATATTCTTAAATAACTTGACTACCACTCTTGTGTAGTTTGTGGGTGATGCAATAGCTTCAATCCATTTAGACACGTAGTCCACAGCTACCAAAATGTACCTATTTCCCATTGAAGGTGGAAATGGTCCCATAATGTCTATACCCCAAACATCAAAGAGTTCAACTTCCGAGATATTCCTCATTGGCATCTCGTCACGTCTCGATATGTTCCTGGTGCATTGGCATCGGTCACACTTGAAAATGTAGGCATGAACATCACTCCATAAAGTTGGCCAATAGAGGTCTGCTTAAAGAATCTTGGCGTGCATTTTAGATATACATGCATGTCCACCATAAGGTGCAGAATGACAGTGTCTGATGATGTCTTCTATTTCCTCTTCTGGGACGCAACGCCTGAAAATATTATCTATTCCTCTCTTGAATAGGAGCGGTTTATCCCAGTAGAAATTTTTAACACCTTTGAAGAACTTCTTTTTATGTTGGTAATTTAGATCAGGGGGTATGATATCTGTAGCTAGCTAGTTTACAAAATCAGTGTACCAAGGTAGGCTCTTCATTATTGAAATTTTTTTAAAATCTTTATCTCTGTAAGGCTCAAAATCATCAGTCTTAGCTATAAGTCTGTCATAGGTGAAATCATCATTTATAGGAAATAAGTCAGGTTTTAAGTGCTATAATCTAGAGAGGTGGTCAGCGACAACATTCTCTATGCCTTTCTTATCCTTAATGTCTAGATCAAACTCTTGGAGTAACAGGATCCATATAAGTAATCTAGGTTTAGCGTCCTTTTTATTTAATAGATAACGTATGGCAGCATGATCAGTGTAAACAATGATCTTTGCTCCAACTAGGTAGGACCTAAACTTATCTATCGCAAAAATTACTGCAAGTAATTCTTTCTCTATTGTTGCATAGTTGAGTTGGGCGGTATCTAGGGTTCTACTAGCATAATATATAACATGTAATTTCTTGTCTTTTTGTTGTCCTAGAACAGAACCAACTGCATAATCGCTGGCATCACACATGATATCAAAAGGTTGTGTCCAATCTGGGGGTTCCATGATCGGAGCTGAAATCAGTGCTTGTTTCAAAAATTTAAAAGCTTCGAGACATTTCTCATCGAACAAAAAATCAACGTCCTTCATTAGAAGATTAGTCAAAGGTTTTTTTATTTTAGAGAAGTCTTTTATAAAACACAGATAAAAACCAACATGTCCAAGAAAACTTCTAATCTCCCTAATGGTTTTAGGTGGGTTGAGGTTTTCTATAACTTCAATTTTGGCTCTATTGACCTCAATTCCTCTTTCGGAGGCAATGTATCCTAATACTAAACCTTCATTAACCATAAAATGGAATTTTTCCCAGTTTAGCACTAGGTTCACCTCTACGCATCTTTCAGGGATTTTTTTCGAAGTTGGAGGGACAATCTTTAAAATTGAATCAACACACCGAGAAATCGTCCATGAAAACTTCCATTATTCCATCTAGGTAATATGCAAATATAGACATCATAAAACATTGAAAAGTGGCAGGGGCATTACAAAGTCCGAAGGGCATTCGTCTATAGGCGAACGTTCCACAAGGATAGGTGAAGGTTGTTTTCTCTTGATCCTCAGGGTGAATAGGTATTTGGAAAAATCCTGAGTATCCATCTAGATAATAAAAGTTAGAGTGTCTGGCTAGACGTTCGAGCATTTGATCTATAAATGGAAGAGGGAAATGATCCTTCCTGGTTGCTTTGTTTAATTTTCTATAATCTATACACATACGCCAACCTCCTTCTGTTCGTTTATAAATATGCTCACCTTTCTCATTTTCTATGATTGTGATGCCTCCTTTCTTTGGCACCACATGCACAGGGCTCACCCAATTACTATATGATATTTGGTAAATTATACCAGCCTCTAGTAACTTCAGAACTTATCTTTTAACAACATCGCTCATTATAGGGTTTATTCTTCTTTGATGTACTCTTGAGGGTTTTGAGTTTTCCTCTAACAAGATCCGGTGCATGCACACCGATGGACTTATTCCTTTTAAATCGGAGATGTTATACCCTAAAGATGAGGGATATTTTCGTAAGAACTCTAAGAGTTGAGTTGTCTCGTCTTAACTTAAAAATAGCGTTAACTATAACAGGATGATTCATATCTTTATCTAAGAATTAGTATCTGATGTTCTTGGGAAGTTCCTTCAGTTCTAAAGATGGTTTCAAAGGGAAAGGCATGGGATCAGGAGTAAGCGATAAACATTCATAGAGGTCGTCATCAATGTAAGATTCTAAACCTTTAAATCCATCGTCCTCCATAATGGGGGTCGAAGGTAACTAAATTTTTGTTAGATTCCTCTCACTTAAGTTCCAATATACACTCGTCAATGACGTCGATGGCATAACAAGCATCTCCTATGACTGGTTCCATTAAGAACTTTGAAAGAATAAATTCTATATTCTCATCACCCACTTCAAATGTTAATTTTCCTTTCTTAACGTCAATTATGGCTCCGGTTGTTGATAGGAATGGTCTACCTAAGAGGATTGGGATTTCTTTGTCTTCTTTAATATCCATAACCACGAAATCAGTTGGGATATATAGTTGACCGATCTTAACTGGTATGTCTTCAAGTATGGCTATAGGATACTTAACTTATCTATCATCCAACTGGAGAGACATTTTAGTCGGCTGTAATTCTCCTAAGTTTATCCTTCTACAAACTGCTAAAGGCATAAGGCTGACACTAGCTCCTAGATCTAAGAAGGCTTTGTCAATAGTATGATTTCCTAAGATACAAGGAATGGAAAAACTTCCTGGATCCTTTTCTTTCTTGGCAAGTTTATTTTCTGAAATAAAATTGCATTCGATTTGTTTGGGATCATCAAGTATACGCTTGTTGGTCAGGATGTCTTTTAGGAATTTAGCATAAGATGGTATCTGAGTGATGGCTTCGGTGAAAGGAATCTCTACATGGAGTTTTTCTATAACTTTAAAGAATCTCTGGTATTGATTGTCAAGTTTTGTTTGTTTAAGTCTTTGTGGAAATGGGACTGGGGGTTTATACGGGGGTGGTGATTTATTAGTTTTATCTTTTAATTCTGGTTCTTTTTGCTTTTCGGGTTCCTCTGGTTCCTCCACTTGGTCTGTAGGCAAAACATTTGTCTTAGGTTGTGAGGGTGTACTCATGGCTGGATTCTTGGGTCCATCGTAAGTAGTCCCACTTTGTAAGGAAATGGCATTAGCTTGCCCTTTAGGATTTGGTTGAGGTTGTCCAAGGAATTTTCCTCCATGTGTAGTTTGCGGGGCTTGTGTTTGGGCCATCTGCAAGATCTGGGTTTCAAGCATCTTGTTATGCGTAATTATCTGATCAACCTTAGTTCCAAATTGCGTGATTAGTTCGCTTACGTGAATATTCTGATTTAGGAACTCTTTGTTTTGCTGGGTTTGAGATGAAATGAAATTTTCCATAATTTTCTCAAGGTTTGTTTTGGGTGCCACAGCTTGCATAGGTTGACTTGGTCTTTGGGCTTGGAAACCTGTAGGTCTCAGAGGTGCAGAGTTTTGTATTGGGCTATTATTTTTATAAGAAAAGTTTGTGTGATTCCTCCATCCGAGGTTGTAAGTGTTTCAAAATGGGTTTCCTTAGGTGTAATTTACTTGGTCTGAGAAAGGCTCATTCAATAAGTTACATTCCGCAGGTTGATGTCCTTGGGTCCCACAGAGTTTGCATTCGGAAGCTACTGCGGCTACAGTATTAGGGTTTTGAGACATGTTTTGAACTTTTAAGGCAAGAGTGTCCATTTTAACTTGCATCATGTCTAGAGAACTTATCTCATGTTTTCATCGTTGGGTCTCCTTTTTCTCTACCATAGCTCGTTTTGTTCCCCATTGGTAATGGTTTTGGGCCATGTCCTCAATGAGAGCGCAGGCTTCTAGGTAAGGTTTATTCATTAATGCGCCACCAGTGGAAGCATCGATAGACATCTTTGTGTTGTAATGGAGTCCATTATAGAAGGTGTGGATGATTAGCCATTGTTCTAGGCCATGGTGTGGACAGGCTCTTAACAGGTCCTTATATCTCTCCCTAGCTTCAAAAAGTGATTCTCCCAGGTTTTGGTTAAATCTAGTGATTTGGTTTCTAAGGACGGCAGTTTTGTTGGGCAAAAAATATCTTGCGAGAAATACTCTCCTAAGGTCTTCCCAGGTTGTTATTGAATTGGGTGGAAGGGAATCTAACTAATCTCTTGCTTTATCTCTGAGGGAAAAAGGGAATAATCTTAGTCGTATTGCCTCAGGTGAAGCACCATTGCATTTTAAAGTGTCTGCTAATTGTATAAAAGTTTTCAAGTGTTGATTCGGGTTCTCAGTAGCGAGACCACCAAATTGGTTTTGTTGCACCAATTATAGCAATGAGGGTTTTAGTTCGAAATTATTTGTGGTTATAGCTGGGTTTACGATACTTGAACTAGGTTCCTCATCAGATGGTTGGGAAAATTCCTTAAGGGGTCTTTGGTTACGATTCTCGACCATAGTTTTTCAAATTCTACGGAGAAAATGGATGTAACGTTTAGGTTCTGCTAGAGGATTGAATAAGGTTCCGGTGCTGCGAGATCTTCGCATTAACCAGACTGTATAACTTAGTCTAGGCGGTGTAACTATATGGTGCGAAATTTGACGAAATTGTTCACCGGCAACGGCGCCAAAAACTTGATGCGGTGTATTCACAAGTGTACGAATCGCGTCAGAGTAATATAAAAGATTATCGATCCACAAAAACCAATCGTCAATCTATCGTTTCCTATTGTTACGGTATTTAGCTGAGTCAATATTAAACAGGGAATTTAGCATGCAAGAAAGTAAATTGAAGTGAAATATACTTCAGATATAAAAGCAGGGTCGAATGTAATTCACGTAGTCAGATGATATTCACAATGCTTCGGAATAGAGCTACTTATAGGGAAATATTTTCTACTAAAGAAAAGAACTAATTTAACAGGAATTTTCGCTTTCGCATTATCAGAACCGAGTTTACTCTCCAATCAGACCTTCTTATTGTCACTTATAAAAAGGAACGCATTGCGTTAAAGTAATAAACCTATTTTTAAGAAATAGATTACTTTACCAAGTTGAAAAGTATTTTGATTTGGAATTTCTAATACAAAGGGAACCTAACTTTAACCCTATAAATGCGTCCGAAAATAGTTTCAAAACTATTTTCTTTGATAATAAAAATCTCTAACTAACCGGACAAAGCGCTTTCGCTTCCTTTGACCAGTTAGAACTAACCAATTTTAACAAAGGGTTGGAAGGTTTTCGATCTTACCCAACAACAATAAAGTACAAAAAACTCGTATTAAAAACCAAAATAGCCCATAAGCATTTCTATTGACACATTATTTGGAATATCGATCTAACTAGATTCCTTACATTCTAGCCCAATAAGGTTCAGCCTGACATGGGAATGTAAACAGACATGTTAAAATAAATCATGCGAGAAAGTAAATAATTTAAAGTGCGGTGCGGGAAATAAACAAAGTAAAAGCAGGTGTGGGAAACAAACAAAGTAAAAGAAGTGCGGGAAATAAACAAAGTAAAAGCATTGCGGAAAATAAACAAAGTAAAAGCAGGTGCGGGAAATAAACAAAGTAAAAGCAGTGCGGGAAATAAACAAAGTAAAAGTAGTGGGGAATATATAAATAGAAACCTTCTCCAAACGGGGAGGTTTTAAATCTGGTACAAACTGGAAGTAAAATTCGACTGGAAATAAATAGCATTTGAAAACAAATGTGGCAAGATAAACTTCTTCCGAAGTGCTCCAAACTCGATTACAGACTCAATCTACGAACTCGATCACAGACTCAATAACAATGCAATAATTCCCCGATGTGAAGAATTATCACTTTACAATGGTGAAATTATATGTCTTAAGTTCGCAACTATGGTTGGATCAAGTTTGCAACTAAGCTTGGGTGAATTGAAATGAAATCAGGAACTTCTATTTATAGAAGATGAGGAATACAGGAAATCACAGGAATGCCCCCTAACTCCTTTTGGGGGGGAAAACATCGTCCAAAGGTGGCGCCCGCCATGGAGGCCATGGCGCCTGCCTTGAGTGTAAATGAAAGGAAGTGGGGAACGTGGCAGTTGAGGTCAGCAAGAGGTGGTCCGTGTCATGGCCTACCCTATGGTTGGCGCCATGGTGGACGCCATGAGTGCAAATTTGACCTAAACTCCTATTTTGAAGCATGTTTTCCTTCATTTGTTTAGGGGAGCTCTAGATATTTGAAATACCTAAAAAGGAAACAAAAAATAGGCATAATACGAGCAAAAAATAATAAAAAACCTAAATAACATGTGAAATCAGAGTAAAAAACAAGTGTAAAGTAAGTATTATCCAACAATTACAATAATTTGAATTAAAATAAAGTAAAGACGCGCGCGACGAATTAAGTACGAAAATAAATTAGAAGCCTAAAAGATCTAATTAATTAAAAATATCTTTTTGTATTTTTCATTGAGAAAATAATTTAATTACAAACTAAACCTAATCTTCTAATTAATTTTAATTAAAAAACAATCAAGTGAATTTAATTAATCTATTTTATTTTCAACAAAATTAATTAAAAACAACATAATTCAATATTTTTTGTGATTTTATATTTTTAATTAAAAAAATGATTTTTTTTGGTTTTCTGATTTAATAAAGAAAGATTTTTTGTTGGGAAAAATGAATAAATAAATAAATAAAACAAAACAAAAAAAGAAACTAAAAAAGAGAAAGATTTGGGCCTGATATTGTTGAGTAACCAGAGGGTACATTATTGATTTTTTGTTGAGTCCAAGATCATGCAAGCCCAACGCCTGCCTGATCCACTGTTGCCACGCCTGGGATGTCCATCCCGGGGAAGCGTTCCAAAAGCGTCAGATCTGCACCCACTAAGATCCAATGGCTGGATTTGGAGATGCATGGTTGACATCTGAGCATGAGGCGCACCGGATCCTCCATAGAACATTAGCAAAATAGAAAAATGTACACGCCTGGGATTGAACCCAGCTCTTTGGTTTCACACATCTCTATCTTTCCATCTGCGCTGATTATTAAATTATGAATAAAAATAGAATAAAACAATATAACATGAAACAAGAGTAAATGCTGAGTTATCAAAACACGCAAGTGATGTGGGTCTCTGGTATTTGAAACCAACCAGTCATAACATATAGAATTGTCATGCATGCGTACGCCTGGGTCAGCTGGGTCAACGATGTCGGAGCTGTGCTCCGGTCTTCTTCTCCGACCCACCTTAATATTCAAACCTGCAAAACATGAGGATTAAGAGGAACCAAAAGACCCTATCCCCTCTGAAATTTTCCCAAGAATCCAATGGTGGAATTTGTGTGATCTAAAAGTCCCTGTATCACTAAAACTGAAACTTCCTTCTATCCAAGCCCTAACAATGGTGATTTGCAACCCTGGCCTTGTTTCTTGCATTTAATACGTCATAAAATTTACAAATAATCATAGTAACATGAACGTGTATTCAAAAAAGCATTAATGTCAATAATTAAGTGAGTTTGAAATCCAAATTCTTACCACATGAGGGAGGATCAGACTGGAGTGACGCATCGTGCTTTGGCCTTTGCAAATGGACTGATTCACCTCCTAGAATCCCCAGAAGGATGATGGAACGACTGGAGGTGATTGAAGGAGGCTGGATCGCGCCCTTTTGAAAATTGCACTTTCTTTTAATTTTGGAATTTTTTTGTTTTCTCTTCTTGAGGGAGACTGCGCCTTTTTTCTGTGCCTTAGGGTTGGAGAACATTTGCTTATGTATGAGAATTAGATTAGGGTAACATTTGTGGAAGGAATCCAAAGAATAATGGAGTTTTATTTTTGCTTCAAATATTTCCATTTAAGCATATTTTCTTACCCATTCCAAGCTTGCACGAATCTTTTGGCATTATACAGCTTATTTGGATTGTGATTCACTTCAAAATACAATCAAAACAAATCTTTACTATTTTCATATCATTTATTTGATTTAATTTTGATTTTAAATGATTACAAATCAAAATAAATCAAATAAATAAACAAATGATGCATGGAGTAGTTCATGGGTCGTAAACCATGTTAGGAACAAGATACAAGCATAAAAAGTTGGACCCATTTGAAGAAAAATGTATTTTGGGTATTGTTGACTTTGGGCAAATTTCCAAAAATAGCCAACTTTGACAATGCATATCTCCCTTAATTTTGACCCTAAGAGGGGGTTCTGGGACTTTTTAGAAAGCTTGAGATGTCCCCTAAACAACCCTTTTGGTTTCATTTCAATTGGATCTTCCATGCTCATGTAAGAAACTTTGACCTGAAAGATGTTTTTGTTGACTTTTTGAAATGACTTGTAATGTCTGAATTCATATCTTTTCATGAGTGCATTTTTTGAACTTGGAGGCAGAAGATGAGTTGCAGGGAATTAAATTCTCTTAAAAATGAGCCTTGTATGGGAAATTTCTGATAAAGTATGAGAAAGTTTTGCCTGGTCAAAGTTTGGTTGACTTTTCCTATAGAAACCCTAATTTAGCAACTTTTGAGTTTTGATGAATTAGGAGCATTCCTTGAGGAATCATGATCAACCCTTGATAAAATGATGGATGTTACTTCAAAATGTTGGTGTTGACCAAAAATCTTGAAATTTGACTACATGAGGACCACAATTGACTTTTGACCTAATACAGTTAATTTTTAGGCATTTGAGCAATTGACTGAACAAACTTCTTGTGTAAGGCATGATACTTGACATGGATGATCTTGAGAACATATCAGGGCAATGGAAATCATTTGGGACCCTTGGAACTCAAACGTCTTAACGAAAATGTAAACCCTAGTTTTAGGCTCATTGTCTTAGGAGGAGGATTTGTCTGGTCAATCCTTAGGCATCCTTGAGGAAATCGAGGACCTCAATGAACATATGTTGAGTAAAATAAGAGGGCAAATTTTGGGGTACAACAACCACGATCTGAGATTTCTTTCGAATATCTGGGTTTAGGTTGTTTCAAGCCAAAATAAGCCCAAACATTAGATCAGAGGATTCGAATTAGAGGCGAGAAGGTTAAGGTGTTACGTGTGTGTAGAGGCAGGGGGTTCGATGCCTGCCTCTTGCAATGATTTTTCTGTTTATTTTCATGCAGATCCAGTTCCCTCCACAAGCAATCCATCATACATTATCAACAACCTCTCTCGTTGGATCCAAATGTTGCCCCTTCCTTGGATACAAAGGTAACTTCCCTTCTTGGATCAGAAGGCAACCTGGGCCTCTTTCCTTATCCGGGCCTGCGTTTTTAAACTTACCCCTTGTTTCTATTTGCTGCCCTGGCCCACTTACATTTTTGTTTTGTTTTTATTGCTTATTTATTTTGTCTTTTTATTTAATCAGCAAAAATAATAAAAACTCATAAAAACAGTAGGTTAGCATTTTTCTTAATAAAATTAATTTTATAAATTAATAAATATTTATTTAAACTATTTTCTTAATTTTAAAATTAATATACTTAGGATTTATTTGAATTCAATTATTTTCACAAAACAAAACAAAACAACAAAAAGATTTCATTTTACTTTAGCGCTTTTGCATATTATTGTATCTGCTTACTAGGATGTAATAGATAAAAACTAGGACATTTACCGCTTTTATCTTTCCCCCAAATTTTGGACATGTAAATAATTCCCCCTCCCCGAAGCCATGTAATATCGTAGGATTTAATTTTCGCACTTTATATTTATTGTACATATATTAACTGTTTAGATGTATGGTAATAGGATTGCATGGCAAGAAATTAAAAACAAAACGTTAGCAAACCTAACATCTAGATAAATAACTGAAACACAACACACTTTCACATGCGCACCTTTAGGGTACTCCCACTTTAGTTGCCTTCGGAAAACAGCTACAACTCTCGAAACGTGAGAGATTTTAGTGGCTACCCTCTGTTTTAAAAGATCATAAGTCCCTCGATGACCATCTCGACATTGCCTTGGTAAAAAGGATCTTAAAAACCTAGGGTAATTACTAAGATTTCTTGCCCAGTCGCCTTTGTGACTATAAATATCCCTTCAAATATCCCTCAAACATCCAACGACTAGGGCTACCTACTCGCTAATAGTATGATAGCACTATCTAAAGGAAAAGAGGAAAATAACAATCCTTTCGAGTAAAGTAGATAGTTCATAGATGCTTGCTCAAAAACAAACTTTTACACATATGCAAACTTACTTTCAAAAACATTTTCAAATGCTTTATAAACACACTTGGGGACTGATATAAGAGTTATCATAAAGCAAACTTCCTGACTATTGGCATTTCAAAAAATACTTTTCAAAACACACAAAGCACAAGGTATTTCAAAATGAGCTAAGCATCTAAGAGCCAGTAGATAACTACAGATGGAAAGGGTGCTACCACCTTCCCTTTCCATAATCTACCCCCTTACTCAGAAAACTCTCGAAAGGTCTTTTTCAGTTCTTTTCACCCTTTCCTTTGTTGGATAAAGGAAAAGTCAGTGGCGACTCTTGCTTACCGCAACATTTGCGAATAAAAAATGCAAAACCAGTATAATAGTTTGTTCTCCCACCGTATCACACCTATAAATAGAGAGATCATTTGCAAGATAGAAAGAGGAGGAAGAGGAGAAAAAACAAGTGCACAAGCCCTCAAAACCTCTTATACTCTTAAAAACCAAAATTGTCCATAAAACCTCAATTTTGGAGCTTTGAAGTCCAAATCTCTGAATCTCTCAAACCTTGCAAGTTTTGTCTAAATAAATCATCCAAATACTTCACATATATCATATAGAAGTTGTCCAAACATAAGAGAAACTTTTGTAACATCATTATCACCATCTTCCAAACTCAAAAAATAGTACCTTGCAACTTGAATTGGTTGGGGTGATTCAGCAACTTTCAGCATAAAGTAAGGATTGGTATAACTTCAAAAAGGTCCAAGGGAGCTTAACCAATCATAATATTTCACCTGGAATAGCTAGAAGAGGTTTCATACTTTTCTCCAAAAGTGGTAATTTTTCTCGAACTGTGATATCCTTATCCATACATCATTTTCTTTCGATTTCAAAAATTAAAACAGGACAAGTCGGGGCAAAAGAGTGCAAATATCCAAAAATTCCAAAAAATGCTTCAGAAGCCCTAACACGGGTGGTCGTGTCGCCTGACACGGGCCATGTCAGGGAGAAGTGATGGCAATGAGGCAGGGCAGAAGGCGATACGGGCGCCCGTGTCACACGATATGATATGTGACAACTCATATGAGACTAAGAACGTACAGAAGGCAATAAGAATATTTTGACACGGGTGCCCGTGTCCAGTGACACGGCCCGTGTCAGCCTAGGCGCCAAAAATCTTAATTTTGAGACTTTTACTATAATTTTTGATCATTAAGGGTACATCGAACATTTTGCATTGCTGGGAATTGACATTAACATCCAAATTATTTTCTAAACAATTAAAAACAATTAGACTTAGGTTTTATTTTAACTTCCTTAATTTCAATTAACTTAGTTTTTTTTTAGGTTTTTGTTTAAAATAATTAGTTAACTTTTTTAGTTAAAACTAATTATTTTTCTTAGGTTAATGATCAAACTTTGTTTTTTCTATAAAAAAAAATCACCAAAATAATTTCTTTTTTTCCTTTGTCTCTACTTCAAATTTTTGGGTATTTTATTATTTCGCATTATCAATTATGTACATGGTATGTAATAGATAATTATGGTTTACCGCTTTCATCCCTATTCACAAACTTGTACCCCCATTCCAGAAGCATTGTAATAGCGTAGGACATTTAATTTATGTAATTTATCACTTTCCATATTTCTGTTAGTAAATAGGGTTTGTATGGCAAGATTAAAATAAATCATAGCAAAACCCTAATTCAAGATAAAATATTTGAATCAAACCTACTTTACACACATGCACCTCTAGGGTTAACCTCACTTGTTGCCTCAGATAAAAATAGTCATGTCCCTTGAACGTGGGATGTTTTAGAAAACACCCTCTATTAAAAGATCTTAGTCCCTCCATGACCCTTCAATGTTGCCTTCAGTAAACGATCTTAGTCCCTCACAAAAATTGCTAAAGCATCTTATAAGTTGCCTTCTATGACTATATGATGACTCACGCCCATCCCTCACATCCAATGATATAGCTCTCTACCAATAAATGGTAAAATAGCACTATCTAAAGGAGGACGAAAAGAACGAAGACTTTTTGAGTAGGTAGATTGCTCGTAACTGCTTGTTCACAAACAAAACCATTTCCACACTTCACACTTTCAAACATCTTTCAAAAACAAACATTTTGTATACATTCTTAATGATACAATAATTATTACTAAATTTCCTTACATTGGCATTTCAAACATCTTTCAAAAATATTCCCTTTTCAACAAATATTTTCAAAAACCAACTTCGTATACATTCTAAACGACTCGATAATCATTGCAAAGTTTGTCGAACAAAGGCGTTTTCAAAATATTTTCCAACTTACACAAACACAAAAGCATTTCAAAATGATCAAGCAATTAAGAGCCCATAGATAACTACAGATGAAAAGGGTGTTAACACCTTCCATTTTCATAACCTACCCCCCGAACTCAAGAAAATATCTTAAAAGGTCATTCCAGTTTTTTTCACCATTTCCTTTATTGGATAAAAGAAAATTCGGTGGCGACTCTTGCTATCCGCGACAATTGCAATAAAATGCACAACACCCAAGTCAGTTATCCCACCGTATCACACATAATAACATATATGAATTGAATTCATCACACTTAATGTAATCATGTATTCAACATACTTCAACATGATTCACATAATTTCATATACAACATTGCTCAATGATTCAAGATTCAAAGATAATCAATCACAAATACCACAAATGTAACTTTCACACGAATATCACATATTGCACACCAATTCAACATTCACATCGACACATGTGACCCTAATGAAACTCAATTTAATATGCATGTGGTACCAATTATTATCCTTATCGGTCCTGCCAGGTCCATCTCTCTAACAGATAACCACCAAAAAGTTTATAATCTAAGCTTCAAACCAGTCCTCTAGGTTTTGGAAAAGTCAATAATTCCCATGCAATTACCAAACATTTCCTCTTGACAACTCATGATGCATGTGCAATCTCAACATATATATATATATGCAATTAAGACCATCTCCATATCATAATCATACACATGTATGTCATCAAAAGTCATCCAAAACCAATCCAAAACACATCGAATAAATTATTAAAATTCATGTAAATAAATGATAAATTATAAGCATCCATAATCCAAAATAGTTTCAAAAAATAACTTTTTTTTGAATTCCATACCATGCTAAGCGGCCTCACGGACGTTAAGCAGCCTCTGCAAAATGCAGAAAATTCCGTTATGGACAGTTTTTGCCTCCTATGAATTTGTACATCCAAATCCCATTCAAACAAATATATTTCATCAATTAAATTTGTTATAACCTATATCTAACATATATCATCAATACAAACATCAAAACATGATTTCCAACATCAACTTCATGGTTCTACATTCAAACCCTAACATGTCAAAATCTAGAATTTGAAGAACAAATCCCTAATTTCATGTTACTACCCATCACATACCATTACATACACCCATAAATCAATGAATATCCACCCTTACCTTGGATGTAGATACTCTAGGGTTTTAACCTCTTTTCCTCTTTCTTCTCTTCCCTTGTTTTCTTCACTTTCTCTTTCTAATTCTATATTTTCCTTATTTTTTTCAACTCTTACTAACTCTAAATGGGCTTAAACTCTAATTACCACTGTAATGAAACATAAGGCCCAAATATGTATTTTTCTATTCACACACTTAATAATCCAATAACATATATGTTGTACCCCAAAATTTTCCCTCCCATTTTTACTCAAGACATGCTCATTGAGGTCTTCAATTGCTCAAGGATGACCAAGAATTGACCAGACAAATTCTCCTCCTAAGCAATGAACCTCTAATTAGGGTTTCACTTTTCACAAAGATTTGTGAGCTCCAAAGGTCTAAAATGTTTTACATGGTCCCTAATATGTCCCCAAGAATGTCCATGACAAATTTCATACCTTACACTACAAGTTTGCTCAGTCAATTGCTTAAATGTTTGAAAACCAATTATACTAGGTCAAAAGTCAATTGTGGCCTATATACAGTCAAACTTGAAGAGTTTTGGTCAACACTAACATTTTTAAGTGATATCCATCATTGGATCAAGGGTTGATCATGATTCCTCCAGAAATGCTCCTAATTTATCAAAAGTCAAGAATTGCTAAATTAGGGTTTCTATAGGAAAAGTAAAATGAACTTGTACAAAATATTAAGAGATGGGCCTTGGCCTTTGGGCTAGTGTTTTAACCTGTCTTGAGGCCCATAATTCGTGCAAGAAGTGTCCAGGTACATCCATGTTTCAACATGGCATGAAATCTCAAGTTTTGGCATGTTTTCAAATTTTGAATAAAGGCTTTAGACATGGCCTTAATGCCTTGGATTCTATCCATTTTCCTCCTTCACTCCCTCTCCTCTATTTATACAAGCCATCTGCAAGCATTGAAAGGATAGACAGAACCTCAGGCAATCACACCAAATTCTAAAATTTCCAAAAAGAACTTGTGGAATTCAAAGCTGACAATGCAAGCTTCCTCGTGCCAAACAAATCTCATCATTCAATCCCTGAGACCCTCAGGATATCATCTAGACTATTCACAAGGCGTGCAACACCCTAAAACCACAATTCCACACGTCACCATACCTTGGTTAGATTCTGATTAGAAACCTTTCAAACATGTAATATAAACTAATTCTCTCTACATATTCATGTTATTATTGTTTCTTGCGAATGTTCTAACGTATTTCATGTGAGTTACAGTGCCAGAATCGTAGATCACCATTGTTAGGGTTTTGAAACATGGAAGTTTCGGTTTCAGGGATATTGGTAGTTTTAGCCAAAACCAAGACCATGGCTGAATTCGCAACTTACGTTTTAGGGGGGGGGGGGGGGTAGCCCATACCGGAGAAGATGGTGATCAACCACCGTGGAGGGTGGTTTGACCACTCCGAAGCTGGCGTGGTAAGCACGTGTGTTCTTATTGGTTGATTCAAATGTAAACAGGGCCCCATTAGCGTGCGTTATTTTTTTAAAATATATTTGATTCATTTTATCAATATAATGTTATTGTTTGATTTATATAAACGATTGAACACCTAGCTCAGATGGTGAAGAAACACGCGTGTTGGAGAGAGAACTGGGGTTCGAGTCCTCAGTCATGCATTTTCATTTTACTAACATTTTGTTTACAGATCTGATGTGTACAAGCCAAATACACTCACCATGCACCTTCAAATTTGTGCTGCCAGGTGTTAGCGTAACTAGATCCAATGCCCCCACACGCATACTACCATACGCTCCCCAAAACTTCTCCTCATTGGATCACAAGGAAAAATTGGGCTCCTTCTATCATTGGGCCTACATTTTACAACACTACACCCCCTTATTTCACTTTAACATCTGGCCCATTAGCATTTTTTTTGTTTTTATTTATCCCTTTAAATTTGTTTTTTTTAATCAACATTAAATCAGAAAAAAGTCACAAAAAATTAGTTTTAGGTTTATTTTACTAAATTAATTTTGTAAATTAATTATTAATTATTTTAACTTCTTTTCTTACCTACAATTAATTAGAACTAGGATTTAATTCATTTTAATTTATATTCTTTTCATAATAAAAGTACAAAAAAATTAGAATTAACTCCTTTAAATTAGTTTTAAATTTCTTTAATTATTTCTATTTTTCTTTAAAACTAGATTTAGGTTAATTAATATAATTATTATTTAAACATTTTCTTAAATAGAATAAAATCAAACAAAAAGATTTTTATTCCATAGGGTTTTAGACGTCTTTTCTAATTCGCACGCAATTTTATTTTAGCATTATCATATTATTGTATCTGCTTCCTGGTTGTAATAGACTATAATTAGGACTCTTTTATTTTACTGCTTTCTTTATTTTTCCCTAAAGTTTGGACATGTAATAACCCCCCTCCCCGAAGCCTAGTAATAGTTAGATTTATATTTCCGCACTTTTAATTCTTGCATACATTAACTGCTAGACTAATAGGATTGTATGGCAAGAATAAAATTAAACGTTAGTGAACTTAAATTCAAAGACAAATAACTTAAACAAGCACACTTGTACATATATACCTCTAGGGTATCCCCACTTCAGTTGCCTATAGAAATAGTCACAACTCTCGAAACGTGAGAGATTTTAGTGGCTACCCTCTAGTTCAAAAGATTATAAGTCCCTCAATGACCCTCTCGACGTTGCCTCGGTAAAAATATAATCTTAGAACCCTAGGATAGTTACTAAAACTTCTTGCTAAGTTTCCTTTGTGACTATAAATCTTCCCTTCAAATGTCCCTCATACATCCAACGATAAGGCTACCTACTCACTAATAGTAGGATAGCACTGTCTAAAGGGAAAGAGGAAAAGAACGACCCTTTCGAGTATAAGTAGATAGTTCCTATATGCTTGCACAAAAACTTTTACACTTACATAAAAGATTTTAAAAACACTTTCAAAAAATGCTTTATCAACACCCTTAAGGACTGATAAAAGAGTTATCATAAAGAAAATCGCCGCACTAAGGCACTTTCAAAAAATGCTTTTTAAAAACACACAAAAGTACAAGTTATTTCAAAAATTGAGCTAAGCATCTAAGAGCCCGTAGAAAACTATAGATGGAAAGGGTGCTAACACCTTCCATTTCCATAATCTACCCCCTTACTCAAAAATAATCTCGAAAGGTCTTTTCTGTTCTTTTCACCCTCTACTTTGTTGGATAAAAGAAATTTCAACGACGACTCTTGCTTACTGCAACATTTGCAAATACAAACACAAAACCAGTATAACAGTCGGTTATGCCACCGTATCATAGAACTAGCGACTCTATTGGGGAAATACTTATAAAGTGGGGTCACCTTAGAGCTTAGTTCATTCTATATTTTCTTTTATTGTGTTTTTTGCTTGCTTTATCTTTGAGGGTTTGTTGGGGTATTCTTGTCAAGATCCTACACCTGGATCTGAGGCACCTTTTAGGTAAGTAGCAATAAATCGTGGGGGATGTGTGGGGTATACCGACACGGTTGAAGAGATAGCTATATTGATGTGACACCTTTGTTGGTACCGGTATCCCTTGAGTAGTCAAGGAGAATATGGGGCCATTGTATGGTGTCATGAAGCATTAACTGACCTTAGAACCTTTAATTGAACCAACTTGGCCATTAGGAAGTCGTGAGATAGACGACTTTGGTGTAGTCCGAAGTTGGTTGATACTCGATACTACACTCATTGAGATTTGACTTTCGGGATATTTCGGTCTCCAATAAAGAGGCTTGCGCTGAAACAATGCTCGGTGAAGAAAGATCGGTGTTATTGAGATTTACAAGCCTTTGAAGAGGTGTTGGCCCTTCTCATCTATGGGATGGTACTATTCCCTAACCCGAACCAACTCATTGATGTGAATGCGGTCAAGGTTTTCATGTCTTGTAACCCAATGCCTACTTTAATTGGAGATATTCTGCACTCTTTTTACACTCTCTCCATAAAGAGAAGAGGAACCCTTATGTGTTGCACTCCCCTGTTGGCTAGGTGGTTTATTTCGCACCTACCCTGGTCAGTTATGAAGAACGAACAAGGCTTAAGATGGTCTAATAGGTTGATGTCTCTCATGAATTCAGATATTCAATGGTGTCCTTGATCTGTGGAAGACATCACTATCATTGATCACTGTGGAGAGTTCCCTAATGTCTCTGTCCTAGGCATTAGGGGAGGTATCACTTATAATCCCTCTTTGGCTCTATGACATTTCGGTTATGCTCGGAGAGATGGTCCCCATGACATTCGTATCCAAGGAATTATGTTAAACTACGAGGATGATGTTCAAGGGTATCGTCAAAGGTTCATACGAGCTTAGGGCATGATAAATAGAGTGGATAACAAGACATTGGGGCATAAGAATTCTATCCCTTTGGAGCCTTATCTTAAGTGGGTGTGAGCTCGTGCTCAAAGTATCATGATGCATTACCCTGTCGTTCTACCTATCATCACGGAACCCATTGTAGATACAGATGTACCTCATACCATTCTCCATCTTGACATGCCGACTACTCTAAAGGAATTGCAAATGTCTTGGGTTCAACTCAAAGAGGAACGATATACCTTTGAAGCCCAGTTCTATGCTTACAAGACAACTGCATGAAGAACAGATTTTGAATGCCTACATTGCACCAAAGAGGATGCGCTCATGGGAAGCCTGATTCTTGGTTGATTTAGGAGTTTTTATTTCACTTTCGTCTCTTCCATTGTAAGCCCAAGGGGCATCATTGTAATCTTTAAAACTTATGAATGCAGTTAATGTTTGTTCTCTCTTTGGTTTAAGAAAATTTAAAATCTTAAAAGTCCTTAAAAACATCGCATAAGCAGATAATGCATTTCATTACATAAACAGGTATTTCGAGACAACTTTTTTTTATCTTTTCGCTGTTTATTTCAGCAAAAGAAATGGCTCTTGAACAAACAGTAAAGGATCTTCAAGCTCAAAACGCCCAGTTTCAGCAAATGTTCCTGGCTCTGGATAAGGGGCAAGAAGATCTGAAAGCTCTTTTCGTCAAGGAGAAGACTAAGAAGGCAAAGAAACCCGCTGGTGTCTTGAATTTGGGAAGAAGTTTCAGAGGGATGGATAAGCAAGCTCTAGATTTCCCAAACCCGTCAAACGAAGGGGACAATCAAGAGGAGAAGCCAACAGAAGAAAACAACAACCCAGGGTCTGAGGAAGATGAAGCTAACTATTCTAAGGAGCAGTGTCCTCATGCTGATGATAAATACAAACAGCTGGAGGATCGGCTCAATACTATGGAGATCCAGAGGGTACCCGGGCTAGATTTTGAAGAGCTTGGACTGGTCTCAAGGGTGGTCATCCCGCAGAAATTCAAGATCTCCACATTTGCTAAGTATGACGGTGTCTCCTGTCCTAAGCTGCACTTAAGGTCATATATCAGAAAGATTTAACCCCACACTACTGATAGGAATCTGTGGGTCCATTTCTTCCATAAATGTCTGGCAGGGACTCAGCTGGAATGGTTCTATCAACTTGAAAGAACCAACATTCGTAACTGAGAAGATCTGGCTGCTACTTTCTACAAGCAGTACCAATATAACACTGACCTTGCCCCAACTCGTACACAAATTGCAAAGTATGTCTATGGTTTATGGCAAAGTTTTTAAAGATTATGCCCAAAAGTGGAGAGACCTTGCGAGAAGAGTCCAAACTCCTTTGTCTAATAGAGAGCTAGTGGACATGTTCTTGGGCAAGTTATCTGGTCCATTCTTTAACCATTTGATTGGAAGCTCGTCTGTTGGGTTTATTGAGTTGATTTTAACTAGTGAGCAGGTAGAAGCTGGCATCAAGAATGGTAAAATCCAGAAAGATACATCCTCCAGTACAACAAATAAACCTTTCAATGGAAAGAAAGAGGTCAGTGCTGCTTACGGCCAAAGAAATCAAAACAAAAGTGAACGTCGTCCGACAGTAGGGGCTATTATAATTTCCAAACTTGCATTAAACCAACAACGAAAAAATCTGTGCAAGCTGGATGCGCCCAGAAGACAGTTTACCGGGATCAACATGACTTTATCCCATGTTTTTCCACACCTGTTGAAGTCTAACCTAGTTCCCCTAAAGGAGTCTCCTAAGAATCCCAATATTGCATCTCCCTGCTACAACCCAAATGCTCAATGTGCCTACCATTCCGAAAGCCCGGGGCATGATACAAATGAATGTTGGGCTTTGAAAAATAAGGTGCAGGATATTATCGAGGCAAAGGAGATTGAGTTTGACCTTCCAGAGACACCTAATGTAATAACAGCGTCGATGCCCAAACATGGTCAGGGTGTCAATGCTGTTGACGATGATCAGTTTGTTTCTTCTGTAGATTAGTTAGCTACTCCTCTTTTGACTGTTAAATGGAATCTATTGTGAGTCGGTTTATTTTCGGGATATGGTGATGGTTTCCACTCATGTATGTCTCTACCAGATGGTTGTTTGTTGTTAAAGATGGGTGTGCATCGTCTGATGGTTAACAAAGAAATTTTGTATGAGAAAGTTCCCCTTATAAGAAGTTTGTATGAAGATGTCTCGATAATTACCATTTCTGACAATCCTCCCAGGGTCTCCTCCAAAAGACCCATCATGATTACATCTGTTCCCAAGTTTTCTCCCTTGATCATCACTTATCCAGGGCCAGTACCACATTCCTCTGATAAAGCGGTTCCCTAGAATTATGGGGATGACGTCTATTACCATGGCGTCAAGCAAGACCTATTAGCTGCTGAAGATAAAGTTGCCAGAGATACTGATCTTGACGTCTACAACATCGTTGGGACCAGTAAAGTTATGAGAAGCGGAAGAGTTTTCTCCCTTCAGATCTCTCCAAAGACTGTTGCTACTCCTAATATTATCCCTGCTGCTACTCCTGCTAGTGCTACCATTGATACTCCTACTGTTATCCCTGCTGTTATCCCTTCTACTAAGTCGGTCGAGACTCGAGGCAAAGAGGTATTGGTTTAGCCTGTCCAAATGAAGGCACACAAGGAAGCTATGCCTGAAGCTTTTAAAAAGGAAATGGAAGAGATATTGAAGATGATAAAGAAAAGTGATTATAATGTTGTGGAGAAATTGGGGAAGACCCCTTCAAAAATCTTAATGTTGGCCTTACTTTTATGCTCTGAAGCCCATGCTAAGGCTTTGGTAAAATTCCTGAATTCTGCCCATGTGCTTAAAGAGACATCTGCTGATCAATTCGAGAACTGTGTTGCCAGCCTAACTGCTGATAATGGACTGGGTTTTTCGATGCTGATTTAACTCCCAAGGGAAGGAAACATAATGATGCCCTGCATGTCTCCATTGAGTGCAGAGGCACCACCTTAGCTCATGTTCGGGTAGATACAGGGTCATCACTGAATATATTACCCAAGAATGCTCTGGACAGGTTAGATTACGAAGGACTCACACTGAAGCCCAGTAACATTGTGGTGAGGGCCTTCGACGGTTCCAAAAGAATGGTGCACGGGGAGGTGGACATCCATATCAAAGTTGGTACTCACACTTTTAATTCCAATTTCTATGTGATGGACATCCGCCCGTCTTACTCCTGTTTATTGGGTTTACCCTAGATCCATGGGGCTGGTGTTGTTACTTCTACCCTGCATTAGATGTTGAAGTATCCAGTCAATGGAAAGATTATCACAGTCCATGGCGAGGAGGAGTACATGGTGAGCCATCTTAACTCTTTTAGGTATGTTGAAATGGATGGCGAGTTCATTGAGACCCTTGTTATAACTTTGAAGAAGTTCCACAGACAGTTGTTGCGACCAAGACTGTCACCAGTGTTCCAAAGACTACCAAACCTCCGTTGAAGATGGCTTCTCTGAGAGATGTCAAATCAGTAGTCGAAGAAGGTGGGTATACCATTTGGGGCCAACATCCAGACATTCCCTACAAATCTGAAAAGTTTGGTTTGGGTTTTACTTCAGGAGCCCAAAGAGTTGTTCGTCGTGCTCGCGCCATGGGACCACTATTACGGAATAAAAACCATAGGGTCAATGCTCTGGAGGATAGTGACAGCGGATGCGACATGGACAAGTGGATCTTCCCAACTACCAGCGGTGGACTCAACAATTGGGAGGCCAAAGATTTTGTGCCTATTACTTTTGTTCAAGAGTAATTGCCTTTTTGTTTTTTGGGATATGTAATATTTAAACAATTGAAACTCTAAAGCTTTGTGCTTTACCCGAAGCACAATGGTTTATTTGTGAGGGTTATTATTTCATCTTCATATGTCATTAATAAATCATTGGAAGTTTTGCATACAATTTTTAGCTCTCTGTTTTTCTTTTCTGAATTTTACTTTATCAAAAATAGCTATGCTCTCTTACACACACCTACATATCAAAACTGCAGATCCACATCCACTTTAGATCCTATTGATAACGGTTCTTCTATTGCCAATTATGACTTTGAAAATACGATCTACCAAGCCAAGGAAGAAGGTGAGGAAGATTGTGAAGTACTCGGAGAACTTTCCAAACTATTACAACATGAAGAAAAGGAAATATAGCCTCATGAAGAGTCAGTTGAGACAGTGAACTTGGGTACTGAAAAGGATAATAAAGAAGTCAAGATAGGTGCCGATCTAGAGCATAGTGTCAAAAAGCATCTAACTCAGATGCTACATGACTATGTTGAGGTCTTTTCCTGGTCATACAAAGACATGCCAGGACTTGACACTGATATCATGGTACATCGTCTGCTGACAAAATAAGACTGCTCTCTAGTGAAACAGAAGGTTCGTCGTATGCGGCCAGATATGTCAAAAAAGATCAAGGATGAAGTCAGGAAACAGTTCAACGCTGGTTTCTTAGCTGTCACCTCTTATCCATAATGGGTTTCTAATGTTGTTCCGGTACCTAAGAAGGACGATAAAGTACGTATGTGTGTGGATTACAGACACCTGAATAGGGCAAGACCCAAGGATGACTTTCCTCTTCCCTATATTGATGTTCTGGTGGACAACACCGCACAACATAATATATTCTCCTTCATGGATGGTTTCTCCAGGTATAATGGGATTAAAATGGCACCTGAGGACATGGAGAAAACGACCTTCATCACACAGTGGGGCACTTTCTATTACAAAGTTATGCTATTTGGGTTAAAGAACGCCGGGGCAACCTATGAGCGTGCCATGGTAGCTATGTTTCATGATATGATCCATCATGAGATAGAGGTCTATGTTGATGATATGATAGCCAGGTCTTAGACTGAAGAGGAGCACCTCGATCACCCGCAAAAGCTGTTTGAAAGACTGAAAAAATACAAACTGAGGTTGAACCCAAATAAGTGCACTTTTGGGGTAAGATCTGGTAAGCTCTTAGGCTTCATTGTCAACAGCAAAGGTATTGAGGTAGACCCTACAAAGTTTAAAGCTATACAAGAAATGCAAACTCCTCACAATGAAAAGGAAGTTAGGGGATTCCTAGGACGTCTAAATTACATTTCCAGATTCATTTCCTATCTAATCGCTACTTGTGAACCAATCTTCAAATTATTGAAGAAAGATCAAGCAGTGAAGTGGAATGATGATTTCCAGATTGCCTTTACCAAAATGAAGGAATATCTTCAAGAACCTCTAATTTTGATGCCGCCATTTGAAGGAAGACCTCTGATGATGTACTTAACAGTATTAGAGAACTCAATGGGGTGTGTGATGGGGCAACATGACGAGTCTGGTCGAAAAGAGCATGCAATATACTACCTTAGCAAAAAGTTTACCGACTGTGAAACAAAATACTCACTACTCGAGAAAACTTGATGCGCTTTAGCATGGGCTTCTCTCCGACTAAGACATTATATTTAACCCACACTACCTTGTTGATATCTAAAATGGATCCTATCAAGTACATCTTTGATAAGCCCACTCTCTCCAAAAGAATAGGAAGATGGCAAATGATCCTGACCGAATATGAAATTTAGTATACAACCTAGAAATAAATAAAAGGGAAGTGTAATAGCTGATCATTTAGCTCATCAGGCTGTGGATGACTACCAATCCATGAATTTCAAGTTCCCAGATGAGAACATCATGTTAGTTACTAATTGTGAAGAACCTGGACCGGATGAAATATCTGAGAAAGGATCCCTATGGACTATGGTTTTTGACGAAGCTTCCAACGCACTCGGTAATGGAATTGGTGCTATGATCATATCTCCCGAAGGATGTCATGCCCCTTTCACCGGCAGGCTATGTTTCAATTGTACCAACAATGTGGCTGAATATGAAGCATGCATCATGGGTCTCAAAGCTGCTATCGACTTGAGGATCAAATTCTTGAGTTTATTTGGAGACTCAACCTTAGGAATCAGTCAAATCAAAGGAGAATGGAACACGAAGCATCCTAATCTCATCCATTATAAAGAGCATGTGTTGACACTGATTCAACATTTTGAAGAAATTACCTTTGAGAATTTTCCACGAGAGGAAAATCAACTAGCGGACGCGTTAGCTACTATGTCATCCATGTTCAAAGTCAGGTGGGATAATGAGGCTCCTCAAATCACTATTGAGAGAATGGATGAACCCGCGTACTGTTATGAGGTTGATACTGAAGAAGTAGTGGACAAACCCTGGTTCCATGATGTCAAAAGATACCTCGACGCCCAAGAGTATCCCGAGGGAGCTTCAATCAATGATAATATGTTCCTGAGAAGATTCTCTGCCAAATTTTTCCTCAGTAACGGGATCTTCTACAAGCGCAATCACGATTCTATCTTGCTTCGGTGTGTGGACAAAAGTGAAGTAGAGAAGATTATGGATGATTTACATGAAGGTACCTTTGGCACCCGTTCTAGTGGACACACAATGGCTAAAAAGATCCTACGGGAAGGATACTATTGGTCGACTATGGAAGCAGTCTGTTATCAGCATTCACGGACTTGTCACAAGTTCCATATCTATGCTGATAAAGTACATGTGCCCCCGGTCCCGTTGAACATTTTGACTGCTCCCTGGCCATTCGCGATGTGGGGTATTGACATGATTGGAGAGATTAGACCTACAACTTCTAATTGGCACCGCTTCATCCTCGTCGCCATTGATCACTTCACAGAATGGGTCGAGGCAGCCTCATTTGCTTCTGTTACCAAGAACGTTGTGGCCCATTTCATTAGACATAACCTTATCTGTCATTATGGTGTTCCATAAATAATCATTATGGATAATGGTACCAATCTCAATAACACTATGATCACCGAGCTCTGCACACAATTCAAGATATAACATCAAAACTCTTTTCCCATTCCTTTGGAAATAATAAAGCGCGGTGGCGATTTTTTATTTTTAGTTTGTATAATGGCTTAGTCTTGAACATTTCTAGCGCTACAGGAGGTCCAGGAAAAAATTAGGGATTTTAAGCGTATGACTATGTCCCGTTGGATCACCTTACGGAAAATCTTCAGTATCAATAATCAAGCTCAAGTGGTACTAATCAATCCATTCAGCTTCGGACAAGCAGCAAAGAGATGAGACACTCGAAGACATAAAGGCAATGGCAGAATGGGAACCCAATGGGATTATTGCATATAACTATTTTTTTTCTTTGTATACTATTTTTGTATAGTTTTCATTCTCATGACGGCATTCTCTTACTACGATGTCCATCTCCTTGTACAAAAACACCTATTATAGGCACAAATTCTTCAAATAAATATAAAAATAATCCCTTTGAAAGTGCAAAACTATTTGTTTTCTTTTTTATCTTTCGGTTTAGTTTGCGAAAACGTCCAATGATTATTTTTGAACATATGCATTTGAATATGATCACCATTTACAAATACGCATAAAATAACAAAAAGACAATGGGTTTAAGAAATGGGACAATGTCTAAAGGCCATCCACAAAATCCCCGCAAGAAACTTTCTTCAGCAGGTACAGAAGCAAGGGCATCCTACTATAAAGTTGCTTCCATATCCATAACATACAACCTAATGATTTCAGGTGTTCTCACATCCTCGACAGAGTAAAATTCTCCAATTATTGCTCCAAAAATTCCCCAGTGAAGCCGCCAAGCTTCATAGGATTCCCCAGTTGGATTTCACAAAATCCCCAAATAGTGCATGGTGTTTTCCTTCCCCAACAGAGATTATTTCTCTAAACAACGAAAATTTATCTCCCACTATTTAAATTCAACATATTTGAAGGCCTACATTCTTCATTCCCAACAAAAATTGGGGATTTATTTTCCCTAATTCAACAACCCTGCAATAGAACAGCTGATACGTTCATACATTGCATTCACACATCATTTCCCAAACATCCCAGCATATGCGACACAAATGAATATATCACATTCTCATGACATCACATGAAAATGACTATACCTTTTCAGGTTGAATTCGCAGACAGATAAACACTATCAATTTACACAACAGGTCAAAGATTTATGCCCGAAACTAGACAGGGAAACTATATATGTGTACAACATTTTCAAGTTCCAGATTAATACCTGAAGCAAGACAAGACAACTATCTGTGGACGATTGATTGAAGATTAATACCCGAAACAAGCTGGGAAAACTATCTTTCTTTCTCTGAGGTCAAAGCTTAATACTTGAAACCAGACATGACAACTATCTCAATGACCAACATTGCCAAGTTCTATATTAATAACTGAAAAAAGACAGGACAACTATCTGTGGACGAGTGATTGTAGATTAATACCTGGAATCAGACAGGACAACTATCTACATAAACATATTGAAGATTAATACCTGGAACCAGACATGTAAACTATCTACATAAACATATTGAAGCTTAATACCTAAAACAAGACAGGAAAACTATCTACATAAGAAAATTGAAGATTAATACCCGAATCAAGACGGGAAAACTATCTTTATTTCTCTGAGTTCAGAGATTAATACCATAAACTAGACAAGATAACTATCTCAATGACCAACAAAAACAAGTTCCAGATTTTTACCTGAAACAAGACAGGACAACTATCTGTGAACGACCGATTATAGATTAATACCTGGAACCAGACATGAAAACTATCAACATGACCAGATGAAGAAATCTTACACAGGTTCCTTCTCATGATCTCCATATGCAGTCTAACACAAACTCATTGATCGGGACATTATGAGTCTATCGGGATACTAACTGCAAGTATTCAGTTTAGTCGTTCTAGTTTTAAATGATTATCGAACCCACAGAGACTGAGGATCAATCGCAAATGATCTAATGTTACAAATGTTTAACTAAGCGATGAATATTTGGTTTTAGGGGAAAAAGGTTTTAATTAAAAGCAATAGTAATAGTTATACTGATATGTGATAGTCAGACTTCGGGAACTCGGTGAATCACTTGGGATATAAAGTATTTCGGTAAAAATGAATTGTTTAAAAACCTGAGACATACACTCTCGTGTTCATGAAATAAGTTATGCTACTAAACCTAGTGGATGCACTTTAAATTTAATAACACTTTTTGAAAACAACTCGAGTTTAATTAATTTGTTAAAACACTCTCGTGTATTTAAAAATTAATGTTTCGTTACCACTATCTGGGTCTAACCCCAGCTCTCGCATGCAGGTTCTTGCCTTAATTAATTTCCCACTCTCGTGGCAAAATCGTGTTAAATATCCTTTCACTCTCGTGACAAGGGTAATTAAATTAAATATGGAAATTGGAAACCATAAGTTATTTATAAAATATTTTAGCCAAGTTATCACCGAATTCCTTTGGTGCTTAAGAGTCACATACTATTACAAACAAAATTATCCAGACATATTGTATTTAGCAAACATGCAACGTAAAATACAGTTCATGAAAATAATCAACATAGCATATAAATAATAAAGATCGAATTGCATAAAAAAACCTGTAATTTATATTGCCGTGGTAATCTTGAATTCGTACAGTAGCTTTTGCGATACAATTAATTGAAATATAGAACTAAGTGTGTGTTAATCCTTCGATGTGAAGAATTAACACTTTAGGAAACTGGAAAATTACAGAGGCTTGAAAGGAAAATGATGGTTCAAAAGCAAGAAAACAAAGTAAAGCAATGTAGAAAGAAATTACGGTTCTGAAACAAATTCTCCGACCCCTTCAAAGTGAAGTCTTGAACATATATATAGGCTCTCTCTTATAACTGTCATGTTCCATTATTTCAGTACGTACGTTAAATTCTCAACTGATGGAATGAGGTCGTGTGGGCTGCTTCGTGGCTGACTCCATAAACTGAGTTTTTAAGTGTTACGTTCGTAATGGAATTCATTACATTTGTAACAGCTAGGCCCTTTGTTACGTTCGTAATGCGTTACGTTACGTTTGTAACAGTGTGCGCTAGGCGTTACGTTCGTCACACTAAGCGTTGCGCTCGTAACATCATCTGGTGTGAGTTTCTTGGCAGAATGTCATTTTTCTTCTTTCTTCTTGCCATTTCTTAGCTTGTTTTGCTCCTTTTAGCTTATTTTCCATCTTATGCCTTGGAAAATATAATTTACCTGAAAACAAATAAAAATACCTTCGTGATGCATATTATTCGATAATAATTTACAAATAACTCGTGTAAATTAGGCCTAAAAAGTGTTACGTTTTCGTGTTATCAAACTCCCCTACACTTAAACCTTTGCTTGTCCTCAAGCAAAAAGATAAGGCGGTTTATAAAAACGACGAATTAAACACACGCGACGATATTCGCAAACTAGCTAGTTTGTAATTTTTTATTAGGCCAAGAGATTTAGACGCAAAAGAGGTACGGTGACGACATTAGAGTACTCCAATTGTGCAAACCGTTCCGAGTCATGTTGCTATAACACCAATCAACCCTTTAAACTAAATTTCACCCGTGTTCATTCAAGCGCAATCACATTAAGCCCTTTATCTCCACACGCACATAGCAAAGTAACCGGTTAGCGACTATGATCCGTTGATTCTTGGGGTTCTGGCACTTATAAATGGTAACCCCTTCTTTTTATAACTTAATTGTAAATTGCGGGGGATCGGTCCATAGTCCGCCCTACCAAGTTCAGTACCAGATACTATGAACCAATTTACAATAAGTTTTCTTTTATCTTGTGAGAATTACATCCTTTGGGCTAAATGACCGAGTGAGGGTCACCTAACATACTTTGGGCATTTCACGATAAAGATTGCTATTTTATCTCATCTCATTTGGATCATTCACTTATATTCATCGGTTCCTTGCGTAGTTTGTGTTTTGACGGTGCCAACTGCTAGATAAACTATTAGGGGCTAATTTAAAGTAAAATTCGCGGTTGGCGGTATAATAAGTACCCAAAATGGCATCGCATAAGGTGGAGTTCTAAAATGTCAAAACCATAACGATTTTGTAAAACTTCCTCAAGTGGCTTAAACTTAATTAAATATTTGGTTTTAGCTAGCCGTTTGGCCACATCGCGTTGTGTGATAATCGTAAATTTTTCGTCATGGCTCCAAAATTGTAAAGTTTGGGGAAATCCAATAATGCACGAAAAAGAACTTAGCAATTAAGGGCTTAATTGTACATGAAGTTGTTTTATTGAAGGGAAAGTACAAGAAAGGAAAAACGATGCAAAAAATTTAATCTAATCTAGAAAGCGAAATAAAATGATAGAGTTTCCTCCCCCACACTTAAATCTAACATTTTCCTCAATGTTTCGAAATAAGGTAAAGGAGGTAAGGATGGGAGGAGATATCTTCATTCAGGCCCTCTCCCTATGGCTCTTCTAGGACCTCTTCTCTGCCCATCAAAGCCAGGAAATCCAAAATGGCGTAGGATCTCTTAAAAATCGTCCATGCGTACACTCAAACCACCCATTTCTATCGTCAAAGTATCCATACGGGCCTCATACCTAGCTCCTTGTTCAATTTGTTGCTGCTGCATCTGTTGCATGAGTTGCATCATTGCAGTTTGCTGAGCTTGGATATCAGTGGCCTGTTGGGATTGGCGGGTAAGCTGAGCATGCATATCTGTCATCCTTTGGTTTTGATCCATCATTGCCTCATAAAGGTCTTTAGTAGTCGGGCAACGAGGCCTTCTTCTGCGCCTAGTAGAAGTGCTTGGTATATCCTGTTGAGGTGTTGTCTGCTGCTGTGCATCCATTTCTTCTTCTACCTCATCAATAGGTTGAGGATTTTGATTCATCTGAGAAGCTAGGTCAGGTTCAGGGGCATTTAAATCATAAATCCACTTATCTATATTCACCACATTTGTGAGCAACCTATCCAGGTGGTGTTTCAGGATCGGATTCTTCAGCAGCTGGAGGGGTATTTGGGACTTCATAAATTTGAATAGTGGATGGAATCGAAGGTGGTGTAGGAGGATGGTGGAGATTAAAAATCCAATTTGCTCTGTTATGGACACTAGTAATAGGATTTGGGAGTACAAACTGGTGAACAGTTTCATGGTTAATCAGCAATTCAAATTCATTCGGCCCATGGTTTCCTATGAAGCTAGTGATAAAGCAAAACTCAATATTCATTGGCCTAATCCCACAGTGCGGATTTGTTCCTAACATAGGTCTTCAAAGTCCAATAGCATTGGAGATCATAGTAACTAACCCACCTATGAGGATTGGTGCATTCTCTGTTTGTATAATGCGCTCCATATTAGCAATCATGTAAGTGGCACCATTAACTGGACGGTTCTGCGAAACACAATACATGATGAAAAGCTCATCACGTGACACAGCTGTAACATTCTGCTCTTTTCCGAAGATGGTGTGGGCAATGATTTTGTGGAAGTACCTAATAGCAGGGTTATGGATGGACTTCGAGTAAAGATCATTTGACTCAGGATGGTTGTTTCCAGTAATACTACCCCAGAAGTAATCAAGGTCATGATCTAGCATTAGGTCTTCTTGGGTCATGGTGAAAACATCAGGGAATTAGGGAATCCTAACAGATCGGCAAACTCCCTATGATTGTAGCGGTAGTGCATATTAAACATTCTGAAGGTGATCAGCCTCTGGTTGAAACCTATCCCATGGTTTGGTAGATAGCTTAGTGTGCTCAAAAACTCAAGGGTCAGCTTATGGTAGGTACAATGTCTCCTTCCTTAAATTCTTTCCTCGAGATACGCTTATCATGCCATTTTTTTGTTCACTCCTTATAGATTCTAGCATTTTCATAAGCGTCTAAACGCAATTCTTCTAATTCATGGATATCAAATATTTGTTTCTCGCCAGCAGTCTTGTAATTTAAGTTAAGAGTTTTAATAGCCCAATAAGCTTTATGTTCTAGTTCTACTGGAAAATGACAAGATTTTCCATAAACTAATTTAAATGGTGTTATTCCTATAGGGGTTTTAAAAGCTGTCCTATATGCCCAAAGAGCATCATTTAGCTTGGAGGACCAATCCTTTCTAGATCTGGCTACGGTTTTCTCAAGGATTTGTTTAATTTCCCTATTTGACACTTCCACTTGTCCACTTGTTTGAGGATGGTATGGTGTGTCTATGCGATGTTTAACGCCATATTTTAAAAGTAGTTTTTCGAAAATTCTAGAGATAAAATGGGAACCACCTTCACTAATTACTAATCTTGGTATACCGAATCGTGGGAAGATAACATTCTTGAATAATTTAAGTACCACTCGTGTATCATTTGTGGGTGCAGCGACGGCTTCAATCCATTTTGATACATAATCAACAGCTACCAGTATATACTTATTTCCAAAGGATACGGGAAACGGTCCCATGAAATTAATTCCCCATACATCGAAAATTTCATCTTCGAGAATCCCTTTTTGCGGCATTTCGTCATGTCTAGATATATTTCATGTGTGTTGACATCTATCGCAGTTCATAATTGCTATGTGGACGTCTTTCTATAAAGTGGGCCAAAAAAGACCAGCTTGTAGTATTTTTGCACAAGTTTTCAAAGTGCTAGCATGTCCACCATAAGGGGCGGAATGGCAATGAGCAATGACGTTGTCCACTTCATCGTTAGGAACACAGCGACAGTAGATACCATCGGCGCCTCTTTTAAAGAGTAGTGGTTCATCCCAAAAGTATTGTCTAAGATCATGGAAGAATTTCTTTCGCTGTTGGTACGTTAAATCGGGTGGTAGAACACCAGCGGCTAAGTAGTTAACAAAATCAGCGTACCATGGTAATGTGGTGTTGGTACAGATAGCTTTTACTACCGCAATTGTTAAACGTTCATCGCATTGTTCTAAACTGTCGGTAGGAGTTGTCTCTAGTTAAGCAATAAGGCGTTCATATGGGACATCATCGTTTATGGGAACACTCTCGGTTTAGATTCCATCAAATCTTGATAAATGGTCTGCTACTACGTTTTCAGTTCCCCTTTTGTCTTTTATTTCCAAGTCAAACTCTTGTAGGAGTAAGATCCATCTGAGTAGTCTTGGTTTGGCGTCTTTCTTACTTAGCAAGTATCGGATCCCAGCATGATCCGTGTAAATAACAATTTTGGCGCCTACTAAGTAGGAACAAAATTTGTCCAACGCGAATACAACAGCTAAGAGTTCCTTTTCCGTAGTGGCGTAATTCATTTGTGCAGGATCAAGTGTTCTGCTTGCGTAGTAAATAGCGTGAAGCTTTTTATCCTTGCGTTGTCCTAGGACTGCGCCTACAGCATAATCCCTCGCGTCGCACATTATTTCAAATGGTTGGTTCCAATCAGGAGGTTGCATTATAGGTGCTGAAATTAATGCTTCTTTAGGCGTCTCAAAGTCGTTTAAGCATTTATCGTCGAAAATAAACTCAGCGTCTTTCATCAATAGTTCAGTTAGTGGCTTAGTGATTTTAGAGAAATCTTTTATAAAACGTCGGTAAAAACCAGCGTGTCCTAGAAAACTTCTTATTTCTCTAACTTTTTTGGGTGGTTGAAGGTTTTCGATAATTTCGATTTTTGCTTTATCGACTTCAATCCCTCTGTTTGATACAATGTGACCCAACACAATTCCTTGTCTCACCATGAAATGACATTTTTCCCAGTTGAGCACTAGGTTTACATTGACACAACGTTTTAGTACCAACTCAAGATTTGATAAAAATCCGTCAAAACTTTCTCCGCAGACAGAAAAATTGTCCATGAATACTTCCATAATTTCGTCCAAAAAGTCTGCGAAAATCGCCATCATGCATCGTTGAAAAGTTATAGGTGCGTTACATAGTCCAAATGGCATTCTTCGGTATGCAAAGAAACCATAGGGGCATGTGAACATAGTTTTCTCTCGACCATCAGGATGAATGGGAATTTGAAAGAATCCTAAGTATCCGTTAAGATAGCAGAAGTGAGAATGTTTAGCTAAGCGCTCGAGCATTTGATCTATGAATGGTAATGGGAAATGATCCTTGCGCGTAGCTTTGTTTAGTTTTCTGTAATCGATACACATTCTCCATCATGTTTGGGTACGTTGTGCTACCGATTCGCCTTTTGTGTTTTTTATAACCGTAACACCTCCATTCTTACGTACTACGTGAATTGGACTGACCCAATTTCTATCGGATATCGGGTATATGATGCCTGCCTCTAGTAGTTTCTGCACTTCTTTCTTTACGACTTCACTTAAAATAGGATTTATTCGTCTTTGATGTTCTCTAGAAGTCTTGCAGTCCTCTTCTAGCATAATGCGGTGCATACAGACAGAAGGACTTATTCCTTTTAGATCCGATATGTTATATCCCAACGCGGTTGTGGATACTTCCTTAACACATTAAGAAGTTTTTCGATTTCGATCTTCCCTAAGTTGGCATTGACTATAACTGGCCGTTCGAGTTCTTTATCTAAAAATTCATACCTTAGATCTTTAGGTAACGTTTTAAGTTCTATACCAGTTTTCTTAGCAGTTGGGGTAGGATCGGGTGTTAAGGCGAAACATTCGCTTAGGTTGGCATCGTGATATTCCTGTCTCTAGTCATCATATTCGAAAATAGATGGTGTCAGAATTTTCAATATTCCAGAATAGGTGTCTTCTTGACTTTCTAGTTCTTTGATACATTCATCGATAATATCTAGGAAACAGCATGAGTCGTCTATAGCAGAGGATTTGAAGAATTGGGAAAGAATAAATTCTACTTTTTCTTCTCCTACCTCGAAGGTAAGCTTTCCTTTCTTAACGTCGATAATGGCTCTTGCAGTTGCTAAAAATGGCCTTCCTAATATGATGGGAATATTTGAATCTTCCTTTATGTCCATTATTATAAAGTCAATAGGTATATAAAATTGTCCTATTCAGACTTGAATGTTTTCTAGCATACCGACAAGGAATTTGACTGATCTGTCGGCTAGTTGTAAGGACATCTTGGTAGGTCTCATGTCACCTAGTTTGAGTTTCTCGCAAATAGATAAGGGCATTAGACTAACACTTGCTCCTAAATCGCATAGAGCTTTGTCTATGCCAGATTTTCCAATTACACATGGTATGGAGAAACTAGCAGGATCCTTTAGCTTTGGAGGCATGTTATTTTGAATTATGGCGCTACATTCGGCAGTTAGCATAACGGTTTCGTTTTCAACAATTTTTTTCTTATTAGACAGTATTTCCTTTAGGAATTTAGCATATGACGACATTTGAGTTATAGCTTCTGTAAACGGAATAGTGACGTTTAGTTGTTTCAGAATTTCTACGAAATTCTTGAATTGTTCCTCGTTTTTGGATTTTGTAAGTCTTTGAGGGTATGGAATTGGTGGTTTATATGGCGGTGGAGGTACGTAAGGTTTATCTTTTTCTGAAACCTCTCCGCTCTCGTTTGCGTCTTCCTCTACATTCTCAGATTGTTCCTTTGATTTCTCTGCTTCCTTTTCAGGTTTTTGATACATGGTCGGGTTTTGGAGTCTAGGATATACCGGTCCATCAAGTGCTATCCCACTTCGTAATGTGATAGCATTATCATGTCCTTTAGGATTGGGTTGTGGTTGTCCAGGAAACATACCAGAAGGTGCGGCAGAACTAGCTTGGTGTTGTGCTACTTGGGAGATTTGGGTTTCTAACATTTTATTGTGAGTTGCTAGGGCATCTACCTTATTTTCTAATTGCTTCAATTGTTCACCGGTGTGAACGTTTTGATTGAGGAATTATTTGTTTTGTTGAGCTTGAGTAGCAATAAAGTTTTCCATTAGGATTTCAAGGTTAGACTTCCTACGAATGTTTGGAACATTAGAAACCAGTTTTTGATAGCCTGGAGGTACAGCGGGTGCTTGGCCAGGTGCATATAAAGCGTTATTATTCTTGTACGAGAAGTTAGGATGGTTTTTCCAACTAGGATTATAGGTATTAGCATAAGGATTAGCTTGAGCGTAATTCACCTAATCAACTGATATTCCTGCTAGGATTTGACATTCGGTTCCAACATGACCAGGAACTCCACAAACTTCGCGGTTTGGGGTTACGGCAACCATGGTGGCTGCAGGAGGTAAGGTTAAGCTTTCTATCTTTTGGGTAAGAGCATCTACCTTAGCATTAACTTTATCTAGGATACTAATCTCGTACATCCCACTTTTGGCTGGAGTTTTCTCCACAGGTGTTCTTTCTCCTCCCCACTGATAGTGGTTTTGAGCCATATTTTCAATGAGTTGGTTAGCTTCGTTGTAAGGCTTGTCCATTAGTGTACCACCTGCGGCGACATCTATAGAGAGTCTTGTGTTATACAAGAGTCCATTGTAAAACGTATGGATAATCAGCCAGTTTTCTAATCCGTGATGTGGGCACATTCGCATCATATCTTTGTAGCGTTCCCATGCATCGAATAGTGATTCAGTATCCTTCTGCCTAAATCCGTTGATTTGAGCTCTTAATGCAGCAGTCTTGCTTGGGGGAAAGTATCGTTCTAAGAATACAGTCTTAAGTCCTTCCCACGTAGTGACGGAATTTGATGGCAAGGATTGCAACCAAGCCCAAGCTCTATCTCTTAGCGAAGAAGGGAAAAGACGTAATCTTATTGCATCTTTACTAACACCATTTTCTATGACTCTGTCGGAAAATTGAACGAATTTCGTAAGATTTTCATTTGGATCCTCGGTAGGATTTCCAGAGAATTGGCGTTGTTGGATAGCTGATATCAACGACGGTTTCAACTCAAAATCGTTTCGATTAGTTGCTGGAGCAGCAATGCTATTGTGGGGTTCTTGTAGTGATTGAGCTGTGTACTCCTTCAGTGAACGAGTCCTTCGTTCTTTGGCCATGTCTATTTCTAGATTGGTTTCGATTTCAGAGGAAGAATTAGAATATGTTTCAGAATCAATCTTGATTTCGGGTTTCGGTAAAGGAATAGCGTGATTTAAACAGTAATCCCTGACTGCACGTCTTACTGAAAGGATGCGTTCAGGTTCGTCCATTGATTTGTCAAGAGGTTCGCCTTGTGAGCGAGTCCTTAGCATACAATCGAAAAAGGGTTTATGTTGCCTAGTCTAAACGTGCAACAGAAGAATCGTACTTAATTGACTAATCAGTCCCCAGCAACGGCGCCAAAAACATGATCGGGACTTTATAAGTCTATCGGGATACTAACTGCAAGTATACAGTTTAGTCGTTCTAGTTTTAAATTATTATCGAACCCACAGAGACTGAGGATCAATCGCATACGATCTAATGTTACAAATGTTTAACTAAGCGATGAATATTTGGTTTTAGGGGAAAAAAGTTTTAATTAAAAGCAATAGTAATAGTTATACCGATATGTGATAGTCGGACTTCGGGAACTCGGTGAATCACTTGGCATATAAAGTATTTTGGTAAAATTGAATTGTTTAAAAACATGAGACATACACTCTCGTGTTCATGAAATAAGTTATGCTACTAAACCTAGTGGATGCACTTTAAATTTAATAACACTTTTTGAAAACAACTCGAGTTTAATTAATTTGTTAAAACACTCTCGTGTATTTAAAAATTAATGTTTCATTACCACTATCTGGGTCGAACCCCAGCTCTCGCATGCAGGTTCTTGCCTTAATTAATTTCCCACTCTCGTGGAAAAATCATGTTAAATATCCTTTCACTCTCGTGACAAGGGTAGTTAAATTAAATATGGAAATTGGAAACCAAAAATTATTTATAAAAGATTTTAGCCAAGTTATCATCGAATTCCTTTGGTGCTTAAGAGTCACATACCGGTACAAACAAAATTAGCCAGACATGATGTATTTAGCAAACATGCAACGTAAAATACAATTCATGAAAATAATCAACATAGCATATAAACAATAAAGATCGAATTGCATAAAAAAACCTATAATTCATATTGCCGTGGTAATCTTGAATTCGTACAGTAGCTTTTGCGATACAATTAATTTAAATATAGAACTAAGTGTGTGTTAATCCTTCGATGTGAAGAATTAACACTTTAGGAAACTGGAAAATTACAGAGGCTTGAAAGGAAAATGATGGTTCAAAAGCAAGAAAACAAAGTAAAGCAATGCAGAAAGAAATTACGGTTCTGAAACAAATTCTTCGACCCCTTCAAAGTGAAGTCTTGAACATATATATAGGCTCTCTCTTGTAAATGTCATGTTCCATTATTTCAGTACGTGTGTTAAATTCTCAACTGATGGAATGAGGTTGTGTGGACTTCGTGTGGGCTGCTTCGTGGCTGACTCCATAAACTGAGTTTTTAAGTGTTACGTTCGTAATGGAATTCATTACGTTCGTAACATCTAGGCCCTTTGTTACATTCGTAACGCGTTACGTTACGTTCATAACAGTTTGCGCTAGGCGTTACGTTCGTAACACTAAGCGTTGCGCTCGTAACATCATTTGGTGTGAGTTTCTTGGCAGAATGTCATTTTTCTTCTTTCTTCTTGCCATTTCTTAGCTTGTTTTGCTCCTTTTAGCTTATTTTCCATCTTATGCCTTGGAAAATATAATTTACCTGAAAACAAATAAAAATACCTTCGTGATGCATATTATTCAATAAAAACGTACAAATAACTCGTGTAAATTAGGCCTAAAAAGCGATACATTTTCGTGTTATCACTCATCCTGAAGCAATCTGACACGGGTTCTTTCTCATCATCCAGATGCAGTCTAACACGGACTCATCCTGAAGCAGCCCCACACAGGCTCCTTCTGATATATCTCCAGATGAAGTCTAACACGGACTCATCTTGAAACATCCTTACACAGGCTCTTTCGAATACATTGCAAGACAACAGTTAATTTCATCCTCCCCAGCAAGTTACTATGAAGCCTGGATTTCAACCAGAAAACAAAAAACTTTTCCAGAGATAATTCCTCAATAAATCCGTGGACAACTTAAGTTCCTAGACTCTATTCCCCATAGAGTTTTCCTCAAGCAGGAGAACAACATAAATCAACATTCTCCAGCGGACTCCTCCTCAGACAACAGGAACAGGAACAAGAATCCCCACAAAGAGACCTCTTATGAAGTCATCATCTACTTTTGATGGTATCTTTAAGCCCATCTCTGACGACTCTCTGTCATCTTATCCAAATGGAATTTGTAAGCCCATTCTCGATATCATCAACCAATACATCATCGAGTACAAATTTCTGGGAACTCTAGTGTCCAATCATCTTCCACCTTCATATCACGAAAGAGAAACAAGCTAATCTAAATCTTTAGGTTTAAGAAGATTGAACAGGGGCAGTTTTTGTACCCTAAAATTTTTCCCTCCCATTTTTACACAAGAAATGCTCATTGAGGTCTTCAATTGCTCAAGGATGACCTAGAATTGACTAGACAAATTCTCCTTTTAAGCCATGAACCTCTAATTAGGGTTTCACTTTTCACCAAGATGTGTGAGCTCCAAAGGTCTCAATTGTTTTCCATGGTCCCTAATATGTCTCAAAGAATGTCCATGATAAATTTCATGCCTTACACTACAAGTTTGCTCATTCAATTGCTCAAATGTTTGAAAATCAACTATACTAGATCAAAACTCAAATGTGGCCTATATACAGTCAAACTTGAAGTTTTTTGGTCAAAATCAACATTTTTAAGTGATATCCATCATTGGATCAAGGGTTGATCATGATTCCTCCAGAAATGCTCCTAATTTATCAAAAGTCAAGAATTGGTAAATTAGGAAAAGTCAACTGAACTTTAACCAGACATAACTTTCACATGCTTCATACGTTTTTCCCCAACCAAATCTCATTTTCAGGAGAATCCAATTCCCCACAACTTCTCGTTTTCCCTCCACTCCAATAAATGCACCATTTGAAAGATACAAGCTCATACGTTATAAGTCATTTTTAGAAAGTCAACAAAAGACACTTTTTTTCCAAGACCTTTTAAATCAAGATACAATCTTGCAATGCAAAATTGATTAAAATATGGACTGAAGTAGACATCTCGGGCTTTCCAAAAGGTTCAAGATCATCATCATTGGATACAAATTTAGCAAGTTATGGCTTGCCCAAGTTAGGATAATTTGAGAAATTTCAAGAATTGTGCATTGGGAAAATTTAAATTTTTAGGTCTATTCCCTAACTTCTTGGACTTCAAACATCTTCCCAACCTTATAGGGGACCTCTAATCTCATTTTTACATTGCCTTACATTTTTTATCTATTTTGTTCATATTTACTTTGATTTATTTCAAATAAATATAAAATAAATTGTACAAAATATTAAGAGATGGGCCTTGCCTTTGGGAAAGTGTTTTAACCCGTCTTGAGGCCCATAATTCATGCAAGAAGTGTCCAGGTACATCCAAGTTTCAACATGGCATGAAATCTCAAGTTTTGGCATGTTTTCAAATTTTGAATAATGGCTTTAAACATGACCTTAATGCCTTGGATTCTTTCTATTTTCCTCCTTCACTCCCTCTCCTCTATTTATACAAGCCATTTGCAAGCAATGGAAGGATGGACATAACCTCAAGCCATCACACCAAATTCTAAAATTTCCAAAAAAAACTTGTGAAATTCAAAGCTGACAGTGCAAGCTTCCTCGTGCAAAACAGATCTCATCATTTAATCCTTGAGACCCTCAGGAGATCATCCAGACCATTCACAAGGCGTGTGTAGCGGTATAAATGTTCAAAACTAAGCCATTGGATTGACTAGACTTTATACAAATCAAAATAAAAATCGTTACCACGCTTTATTGTTTCCAAAGGGATGGGAAAAGAGCGAAAAACCCAAAAGAGGGGGAAAGATTCAAGGTAAGGGGGTTGGTTATGCAAAGGGAAGGCATTAACACCCTAAACATCTACGGTACTCCGCAAGAACCTCTTTGAAAAAATATGTATATTTTGGCTATAAAAATGTGTTGTATGTAAAATGGATGGTGGAGGTGAGAAGAGAAATATATTTTTTTATGATTTTTGCACCCGTCGCGGTCGCGAACTTTTAGTGCCTACGTACCATCTTTTGTGCAATAAGGGATCAGGGTACACGTAGTTCCTCTTTTAAACATTTGAAACACAAGTGTGTTGATTAATTTTAAGAGATAAGACATCATCGTCATTGTCCGTGTGGAAAACATACTTACTACCCACAATCACGAGAAAGGAGAATTTACATCATCTCAAAGTGGAGGATATGGCTTAGATTTTAAAATCAACAATGCCTCACTCAACACCAAAGTGGAAAATATATCACATCACTACATATTGTAGAAGTATAGTTGTTTGTGTCTGTAGCGGTGAAAATCGGAGGTCAAGCTATTAATTAACTTGACTCGCAAATAAGCAAGAGTCGCCACCGTGCTTTATTATTTCCAAGGGAAAAGGGAAAAGAGCGAAATAAAACCCTAAAATATGCAATGTAAAATAATACTTAAAAGTAATAAAAATACAATGCGTTTTTGAAAGAGATCGAGATTTCGAGGGTTGGTTATACAATGGGAAGGTATTAGCATCCAATGCATCTGCGGTACTCCGCAGGAACCTTTTGAAATATCTGTTTTTGGTTAAAATTGTTTGTTTGATTAAAATGATTCGTTTGGCTAAAAGATGGGTATGGACGAGATTTTTGAAGAGACAACAACCTAATGTCGAAGTTTTGACTTAAAAGGTATGAGTTTAAAAATTGAATCTTTTGGGAAAATTATCTTAGGTTTAACAAAACAGTAAACAAACAAAAGATGAATGAGGGTATTCGCACGATTGGATGAGATGTGTTTGATGACGTGATGTCGAGAAAGTTAAAATATTTTCCTTGGAATTAATCATAAGCAGGTAAATCTACTATTCGAGTAAGAAATCATAAATAATTAAAATCCACGAGAAACGAACAAGGTAGATAACAAGATAATTGTAAGAAACTAAATGAATGGACAAAGAAGAATCATGAATAAAAGAAAAGTGTAATTAAAAAAATTATCTAAACTAATTTGAGATTCTAAGGTTACTAAGTAAACTACACCTAAATTCTAAAGTGTCTAATTAAATTAAATAAAATTTTGAAGCTATTAACTAAAACTAAATTAAAATTCTAAAGTTACTAACTAAAATTCGAAATTTATTAAATTAAATATAAAATAAATCAACACTCTAATATTACTGAATTAGGTCTAAACTAAATTAATTCTAAAGTTGCTAATCTAAAAAAAAAGTTCCAAAGTTACTAAACTAAATCTAAATCAAATAAAATTCTAAAAGAATATTAAACTAATTCTAAACAACTAAAATTCTAAACTTATTAAACTAATTCTAAATCAAATAAAGTTCTAAAGTCCCTAAACTAAAACTAACAACTAAAATTCTAAAGTTAACTTAAATAAAATCAAATAAAATTCTAAAATTTACTAAATTAAAACTAAAACAAATAAAATTCTAAAATTTACTAAGTCAAATCTAAATGAAACAAAATCCTAAAGTTACTAAAATAAAACTAAAACAAAATAAAATTCTAAAGTTTACTAAGTCAAAAACTAAAACAAATGAAACTCTAAAATTTACTAAGTCAAATCTAAATGAAATAAAATCCTAAAGTATTTTTTTATCTCTTTTTATTATTTTTATTATTTTAATGCCTAAAATAAAAGAAATTAAAACTAAAACAATAAAAAAAGAAGAACAAGAAAATAGAGGAGGTGTGAAATTATGACTAAAGGTGTGGGGAAGTAATCCTAGGTGCAAGGCCCATACTAAATGGTCCAATAGCATATTTTTGTTTTTCAAAAAAAAATGAAATAAACAAATAAAATAAAAAGAAACGATGTCATTTTAAGAACATTAGGGTTAAGGAGTTATCATCTGACCTCCTTCCAACACACTTCTTCTTTAACCTCAAACGGCGGCGCATCTTCTCCGTGTACATTGGCGATCTACTGCTGTCTCAATCTCTTATTCATCACGGCTTCGTCATCTTCAATTCAAACTCGGTGTTTCCGTCAACATCTCCAACTTCACGCTCCCGCTGCAATAACAAACTCCAATCATCGTCTTTGTTCGTCTTCTCTTAATGCTCATCTCTGATTCGCCTTCGCTCAAAGTCGTTGTCTCAACAGTCACCATTGCCTCTCCGTCCACTTGCGATTTTGCGCTTCAGTCGCGTATCAACTTCGCGTGCTTCATTCTTCTCAAGATCACCGAATCAAGTTCGTTCAACACTAACAACCTAAGCCAGAGACACTCCAGTGGTTCTTCTATGGAGGCGTAATCAAACGGAAAACCAAAGGTCTTTTAGGTATGCCTAATCGCTTTCAAGCATCTCTCTTCTTCTCTTTTCTGATTCTGCATGATTTCTTACTTTTTGCACGTGATACGAGATGTTGCAGATTCGTCGAAGATTTTCAAAGAAGAAGCATTTGTTGATGCAATGATATGTGTGCAAATTGGTGTTGCATTGGAGAAGGTTGATGAAGATTGGGAGCAAAGACAATATTGCAGTAATGATGATGATTAATGAATACTGATGTTGTTGTGCAATGAAGATTGGAGGTGAGTTTGTTATAAGTTTCAAGTTATTTTGCAGGTTTGTTGTAATTGTCGGTGATGCATTACTGCTTATGCGTTGTTGAGTGCAGATTTGAAACTGAAGGTTGGTGATACAGTATGGAGGTTTTGGTGAGTTATGACAGAAGTTGGGTTTATGGAAGGTGATGGAAGGGTAACAGTAGAAGGGTGGTTCGGGATGAAGGTGCATGGAGGTGAATTATTTGGGTCTTTTTTACTGTATTGTTTTTCTCTTTTTTTTTTTGGGTTTTCTCCTCCTTCTTTATTTCTGTCTTGGAACTGTTTTATATCCGAAAAACCATATGAAATTTAGGAGGGAAAATCAATAGGTTGAAAATTGTTTGCGGTTCACTTCTTCTTGCTTTCTTGATGCAGGTTGGTGGTTTTCTATTCTTGTGCAAAATAGCAGGACTAGTTTGACAATTGCAACATAGGATGATTTTGGACAGAACTTATACAGTTTTGGGACTGTAAGGCAGAGTTTGTAGCAGTTGGTTCTGGACAGCAAACAAACTACAGTTTTGGGGCATTATTTTTGGACTGATGTGCAGCAGTAAAATTATCATTGAAAGGTCCCTTTTCTTCTTTGCATTTTTCTGATTTTTCCATGTAACCATACATGTATTTTCCCTCTCTTTTCTTTCAAAATATTGGACTGATTTTGTTTTCATATACTTTGTTATTTTGGTGGACAGATTTGGATGAAAATTGAAGCAAGGTTTGGATATGATAGGACAACAACTAGCGCATGGTTGATTTGTGGGAAGGAAGTTTGGGAGAACATGGTTACACTCTTGTTTCATGAAGCATATGAGAAAGATTAAGAAGCTTGAAGACCAGGCTTTAGGATAATTCTTGTATGAATATGAATACACCTTGCGCTTAGAATTGTAAAGATCATTCTTGGAATGTTCCTTGGCATTTATGAAAAATTGAGGTTTCGAATCGCTCTCGAATGATGCCTTTAACTTGTAATTTCCAAAAGAATTTCCCCTTATCTTTTAAATTTGAAAATGAACTTGAATCATGCTTGGACTTAAAATAATTATTGAATAACATTTTAGTCAAATAAGACTTGAATGTCTTTCATAACCTCTTGAATTTAAAATTGAATGAACTTGGATTCCTTGAATGGTTTTTTTTAACCTTGAAATGCATTCCAAATAAAACACCTAAACCTTTTATCATGAACCGAATCTTGATGAACAAACAAAGAAACTTTATCTATATCCAATCTTAATTCACTAATTACTAATGCTCGAATACAAGCAACTTGTATTATAAGCAATATATAATCAATGAATCCTCAAACTCAACATCTTGCCTTTACCCTTGACTTAGTGGAGGATAATCTCAACACAAAATCAATTCCAAGTCTAAAATGTTCAAACAAATTTCATGGCCTTCTAAACGCATTTGGATGTCGATCCTTGAAGCAATCTTGTAGACGACATCATTTGTGATATGTTGCAAAAAGAATCATCCCGAAATGATGAAAGTCGAAATAGTTACGATCCTTGAAAGTCGAGTAATTGTTACTTGAGATTAGGCCAAAGTCATCAAAGTGACCTCTAAAGTATCCGAACTTTTGATGATCCTCTGCACATAATCAGATCTTGACTGGTAAAGAGGGGTTAGAGATGACGTCAAAGAGAACTATACGCAAAAGTAACCATTCAAAAATGTTGAATAATGAAAAATTTACGATCATTTGAACTTGGATGTGTAAGTATTGACTTTTGGTCAAAGTGCTTTGAATTGACTTGCAAACTTGATCTTTCTTTGCATTCCAAAGCATCTTGATGCACATGTGAACCAGTGATGATGAAATCTTGTTTGTGCTCTGAGAGATTTGTAGAGAAGCTTGAGACCACTTGTCGAACAAGGCGTGGAAATAAACGCACGATTCTCCTGATGAATCAGTCTTCACGAACCAATGATTAACTGTACTTCTGGCTTGAGAGATTCTGAACCCTAATTGAGGCATGACGCCTGATGCTCTTGATTCAGATCTGTTTCCTGCAAATGAAAACAAAGAAACGAGAAATACACATGCTGGAGTAGAAGTTAATGATACATAGGCTAAGAATGTTTAAAATACTTGACAATTTCTGCATAGCCAATGCTCTAAGGCGAGAGGTTAAAACCGACCATATTTAGTGACCTTGACTTATCTTAAAAAATGCAAAAATAAAAAATGGAATCTTAGGTCAAAAATTGGGGTACAACAGCTGCCCCTATTTAAGTTTCTTCTATCTGGAGATATGAAGATTGGGATCTTCATTTCGACGAGATTGAAGGGACTTAAATATAGAACACACAATTTTTGGCCTTAAGATACCGCGATTATGTTTACGATATGATATGAATGTGATGTTTTGAACTTTATGGGGAATGACGCCATATGAGACAAACTATGCTGGAAAAACCAAGCATATTATACAGAGGAAGAGGTTGTAACTCCACTGGGGAAACAGAGTCATAGACTTCAAACGAGAGACTCTTGAATGATTTACATCAGTATTGAGACTGGAAAAGAAATGATTTACATCAGTACGGAGACTGGAGAAGAAATGATTTACATCAGCACTGTGACTGGAAAAGAAATGATTTACATCAGCACTGTGACTGGAAAATAATTGACATCAGTACTGTGACTGGAAAAGGAAATGATTGACATCAGTACTGTGACTGGAAAAGGAAATGATGGACATCAGTACTGAGACTAGAAAACAAAATGATTGACATCAGCACTGTGGCTGGAGATGAACATCTCTGATTTCTGAATTTTACCAAGAACGGTAACACATTTCTTCTCTAACCAAGATATCGCTTGAAAAGGATAAAATAACAAACTTCCCCATGGGACTTTTCCGAAGGGATGCCATTTGCTGAGTAGACATTATTGTTGGGGATACACAAGCTGCTCAAATAAAGAGGCCACCACTTGCTTCCTTTCAAAGGTGTCAATAACATACAAGCTGCTCATGAAGAGACCGCCACTTGCTGTCTTCAAAGAAAATTAAAACACACAAGCTGCTCATGAAGAGTCCGCCACTTGTTGCCAAAAACCCACAAGCTGCTCATAAAGAAGCTGCCACTTGCTGTCTTCCAAAAATACTAACGTACAAGCTGCTCATGAAGAAGCTGCCACTTGTTGTCTTCCAAAAATACTAACGTACAAGCTGCTCATGAAGAAGCTGCCACTTGCAATTTTCAAAAAAATGTTGATAACATAGTCCATGAAGAGACTGCCGCTTGCTATTTTTGAAAGTGTTGATAACATACAAGTTGTCCATGAAGAGACTGCCGCTTGCTGTTTTCAAAGTATTGATAACATACAAGTTGTCCATGAAGACACCGCCGCTTGCTGTTTGTCAAGAGTATCCATAACACACAAGTTGCCTCATGAAGAGACTGTCGCTTGCTGTTTGTCAAGAGTATCCATAACACACAAGTTGCCTCATGAAGAGACTTCCGCTTGTTGTTTGTCAAGAGTATCCATAACACACAAGTTGCCTCATGAAGAGACTGCCGCTTGCTGTTTCCCAAAAAGATACCCATAAAATATCGTGAAGATATTGCTGGAGGTGAGAACCAATAATTTCATCGGGGATGGACAAACTGCTCATGAATAGACCGCCATTTTCTATAAAGAAATCAGAAATAATCAAACTGCTCAAATAAAGAGTCAGTCGCTTGTTGTCAAGTCGATATTCCAGAAGAAGGTTGTGATAACACTACTAGGGAATAAAGTTCATCTTTACCATGAATGGATTCTTCCTGAAAAGACCAAGTATTTACATTGCAAAATAAATGTACTCTCCATCTAGGTTTCACAGCCTAGAGATATCCACAGGGTATCGTTCACAAGAGACAAAGTTCAATCCCGGAATAAACTGGAGAGAAAAACAATCAAACAAGACTCCGCCCAATGAGGAAACAACTCAAATGGGGATTTATCCTATCCAGAGATGGAAAAGGAAAGCTAAAGCAAGATTCTTCCACGAGATTTAACTCAGTGGGGAATTAGAAAGGAGGCGCACTTTCTGCTTAAGTTGGCACTCTACTTGGAAAGATCAAATACATTATTTGAATAGACACAACCAAGGTATACGAACTCAATGACATCAACAAATACAAATGTGCGTGCATGATGCAAGTATGAACGAATGAATGAATGTCATGTATATGTTGACAAAACAGACATGGGAGATAGACAGAAGATGATAAGACGTCATAGCACAACCCAACACTCGGCTAATCTCAACAGGATGGGAACATTACTGGAGATAAAACACAGGCCATCATTGGAGCAAGGTCCTTTTACAAGGCTTAAATATCTCTGGAGAGGAAGATATTTTCAGGTAGAAAACCCAAAGTCCAGTCTTCTATTGCAAAAAATCCATTGAAAGGATAACAACACAAACAAAGTTTCAGCTGGAAAAAAGTCTTGCTTAGCTGGAGATACTGGGAACACCACCCTCTGATAATGTATGAAAAACATATCTTGACAAATCTGGATTGCCCCTGTGATTAATTTTGGATGCCCCAAGTTTACTGCTGATGGGCTGCATGTTGCACGACAATTCTGGCGAATAGCTTCACTTCTAACATGCCCCGAGCTATCTGGTTGATGAGGAGATATCGTTTCAAGAGGATTTTACAAAAGACCTGGCATTCACCATGCTCTGGTGTCTTCAAACTCTTAGAGGAATTCATCAAATCTCGACGTGATTGCCCCGGATTGACTGTAGTTGGCACAACAACGTCTTCAAATTTTGCCCCAAAAGAGTAAACAAGTTGGGAAAGCATTAACTGGGAGAAGAAACATGTTCGTGCTTACGGTCTTCAGGTGACATGCCCCTGGATATGATTTTTTTCTTGAAATGATTCGCCAATTACTCAACATAGTTTCAAGCCTTAAAAGAATAAACTCATCACTGGTGCTTATGTGAGCTTCCTTGATATCAAACAAATGTTTTGCAGTTAGAAAAAGTTTACAATGAGAATGAAAATTCTAATGCAACAGTTATGTAAGTCTTGAAGATTTTGAAAGATATCGCACAAATTTTGCGAGCTAAAGCACCATTTATTTTTGTATAGGAAAAACATATGATACCAACATAACTATTTAGAACATTCATGGGAGTCAGGAACATTATCTCATTGAAGTATGCTTTCAAAATAACCTTGCTTCAATTAGGACTTTTGAAGGTTGTAACGTGGTCTGGTTCATGGTTTTTAGAAAAAAGATTTTAAGGCTCAAAATATTTGGTGCCCTCCCATTCTTCATGATGTTCTCCAACCCTATGTTCAGTTAATTCAACATGAGTGTTCATCTTTCAAAAGGATTTTGTGACGGTCAAGGAAACGACGAGGCTTTCGGAGTAGAAACCACCCTCATGTCTTCGTGTTTGTAGTCACCAATTTGTTCTTTGCTGAGGACTTTTCTTTGCAGTCCTTTTCTTTGCAATTTTTATTTTCCCTAACTTTTGCCTGAACTAATTCTTTTGAATTGATAGTACAGCGGGATGCCTTAATTTTGCCTAAGTCACACGTTTTCATGTTTTTTTGACTTAGCAGGCTTTTTCTTTTTCTCGATTTTTGACTTTTTGAACAAAATGTGTGACATTAGCTTGTATTTGCTTGTTGAGAAGATTGTGATTGCCTCGTTTCTTGATGAATGAGGGTTAACATTGTGGTTCCACATCCTCTAGATTCATTATACATGAAGGATAGCCCTCGTAGTTTCTCTTCAAAAAACATCTTCCTTATGAATTTTGAACACTCAGTCAGATTAACTAAAAACTACCCTGCCCCAGGTTAAAATTTAAGGTTTTTTCGTATAGAAAAGAAACTTCTGCTTCAAAGGCTCAAAAGGGGTTAGCAAGGGATTATCTTCCTTATATCTCCGGTGTTTAGGGATTTGAAACAATGCCTGTACATCGTCAGCAAGATTTTATTCAAAAAGCATACAACCAGAGATTTTGTGTTTTTAGATCATCATCCTCCCTTCAATCTCTGCATAGGCAAGAGAATGGGCAACAAGTTGGTATCATAATGCCAAAAGAAATTTAAAATTTGAAAACAAATATGAGTGAAACGAATGAATTTCTTCAAGACAAACATACTCATTGTATTAAGATAATCATTCAGATGCAAACAAGTTCTTACATGCAAACAATGTTTTGATAAACAAGAAAAATTACAAAAAGCATAAATAAGTGAATAATCTGGGAAGGCTTTCCATCTGGACTTGAATTACCAAAAACATCCTTCAAAAATCAAAGTGACCATCAATTGTGTTTACTCTTAGACACATGCTTGATTTGAACTTCAAAACCAACGTCCTTGAATGACAAGATACCACTTCTGACCAACTTCTGAACCTCAATCTTCAAAGCAAAGCAACCCTCCAAGTTATGCCCAGGAGCACCTTGATGAAAGGTACAAGCCAAATCAGCTTTGTAGTACCAATGTATCTTCTCAGGAACCTTCGGTGGAGGTTGGGTCTGAACCAAATTCCTCTGCATCAGGATAGGGAACAACTCTGTATAGGTAATTGGAATTGGATCAAACTGGGTTTTCCTTTGATTAGGAACTTGCTGATTCTGTTGATGAATAGGAGAAACATGATGATTCTGACGATGATTGTTTCTTCCTATGGTTCTCTTCTTGGAAAATTTATTATCAAACTTCTTCACACCATTAGCTAAGCCACCATCTTCATATGAACATCCCTTCCCAACATCTTCTTCTAGACGCACTCCCACATTCACCTTGTCAGGAAAGTCATTAGGTGCATTAACCATCACCTTCTCATGAGGGAATAATTTTAGAGTTTCAGTGAAGACTTTTATCATCGCTTCATCCCTCCTAGAAGGATTGACTTGGGCGGCAACCAGAATTTCAACCAAACCAGTTAAGTGATCCATACCAGCTTTCAAAATAGTCATCTCTCTACGAAGTTCAGAAACCTCTTGCTTGATATTCTCCATTGCTCTCTTAGCGTGAGTGTTGTACTGGTGAGACCAAAGGAAAAATAAGACTCGGAAAAAGACCTTTGAAAGTGAAACAAAAAATGTAGAATGATGCATGATATGCAAAAGAGAGTTTTTATTTGATTTTCAAGGAACTCAAGATATTAAGTTGTAAACATCAAAGTATGAAGATAGAAGATGAATTTTAAATTGGCTCTAAACATTGATCGAGTTATCATCAAGATCAATCATCCATTTTGGTGGATTAGGGTTTTCGCCCTATCAACACCCAAGATCCATTGAGCTTGACGAAACATGTGATGTTTACAAAGAAAGACCTCTAAATTCCTTCAAAGTCAAGTGAAAAGGGTTTTATGGATGCATGAATGCATGGCTATGCAACAACCACAATCAAGGTCACAAATAAAGTCGAAAGGTTCAACGTCACGAGCATGGAGTCAAGGTAAGGAACACCCCCAAGGTATGTACTAACGATTTAATCACACTTGTAGAACAAGGTTCTAAGAGTTCCCGGAGTCTACATTCCTCCTTCGGATATTACCAACGTCTTGATTACTCAATAATCAGCAATATTCTCAAGAGAAACTCATCCCAGCGTAGCATCGCGTAACAATTACTTCCGGATTACTCCGTTATAATCTCCGCGCTACACCTAAAAGGCCAAGATGGGTTGGGGTTCTACGGTTCCCAGCCTCTCTGGCTCCCAGGTCGAAAATAATAATGTCTTCCCGATTACTCGGTAAACAAATATTACGTTCAAAAGGGCCTTCCACTGAGTGGGGGATCTCATGCCTCCTTCTTCGGGATTACTCCCTCAAAGTTAACATGACTATACCGCCCGTCCTATTCCTAAGTGTAACTTAGTCCGGGTATAGGACTTGTCCTTTGTAAATATTATCAACACCCAAATAATCACAATATATACATATAATCAAACAATCAAATAATGATAAAATAGATAAAACAAATTAGGCTTAACCCACTTAGGGATGGACCAGCAAGAGGTCAATCTTTCCCCAGTAGAGTCGCCAATTCTGTAGCGGTGAAAATCGGAGGTCAAGCTATTAATTAACTTGACTCGCAAATAAGCAAGAGTCGCCACCGCGCTTTATTATTTCCAAGGGAAAAGGGAAAAGAGCGAAATAAAACCCTAAAATATGCAATGTAAAATAATACTTAAAAGTAATAAAAATACAATGCGTTTTTGAAAGAGATCGAGAGTTCGGGGGTTGGTTATACAATGGGAAGGTATTAGCACCCAATGCATCTGCGGTACTCCGCAGGAACCTTTTGAAATATCTGTTTTTGGTTAAAATTGTTTGTTTAATTAAAATGATTCGTTTGGCTAAAAGATGGGTATGGACGAGATTTTTGAAGAGACAACAACCTAATGTCGAAGTTTTGACTTAAAAGGTGTGAGTTTAAAAATTGAATCTTTTGGGAAAATTATCTTAGGTTTAACAAAACAGTAAACAAACAAAAGATGAATGAGGGTATTCGCACGATTGGATGAGATGTGTTTGATGACGTGAAGTCGAGAAAGTTAAAATATTTTCCTTGGAATTAATCATAAGCAGGTAAATCTACTATTCGAGTAAGAAATCATAAATAATTAAAATCCACGAGAAACGAACAAGGTAGATAACAAGATAATTGTAAGAAACTAAATGAATGGACAAAGAAGAATCATGAATAAAAGAAAAGTGTAATTAAAAAAATTATCTAAACTAATTTGAGATTCTAAGGTTACTAAGTAAACTACACCTAAATTCTAAAGTGTCTAATTAAATTAAATAAAATTTTGAAGCTATTAACTAAAACTAAATTAAAATTCTAAAGTTACTAACTAAAATTCAAAATTTATTAAATTAAATCTAAAATAAATCAACACTCTAATATTACTGAATTAGGTCTAAACTAAATAAATTCTAAAGTTGCTAATCTAAAAAAAAAAGTTCCAAAGTTACTAAACTAAATCTAAATCAAATAAAATTCTAAAAGAATATTAAACTAATTCTAAACAACTAAAATTCTAAACTTATTAAACTAATTCTAAATCAAATAAAGTTCTAAAGTCCCTAAACTAAAACTAACAACTAAAATTCTAAAGTTAACTTAAATAAAATCAAATAAAATTCTAAAATTTACTAAATTAAAACTAAAACAAATAAAATTCTAAAATTTACTAAGTCAAATCTAAATGAAACAAAATCCTAAAGTTACTAAAATAAAACTAAAACAAAATAAAATTCTAAAGTTTACTAAGTCAAAAACTAAAACAATTGAAACTCTAAAATTTACTAAGTCAAATCTAAATGAAATAAAATCCTAAAGTATTTTTTTATCTCTTTTTAATATTTTTATTATTTTAATGCCTAAAATAAAAGAAATTAAAACTAAAACAATAAAAAAAGAAGAACAAGAAAATAGAGGAGGTGTGAAATTATGACTAAAGGTGTGGGGAAGTAATCCTAGGTGCAAGGCCCATACTGAATGGTCCAATAGCATATTTTTGTTTTTCAAAAAAAAAAGAAATAAACAAATAAAATAAAAAGAAACGATGTCGTTTTAAGAACATTAGGGTTAAGGAGTTATCATCTGACCTCCTTCCAACACACTTCTTCTTTAACCTCAAACGGCGGGGCATCTTCTCCGTGTACATTGGCGATCTACCGCCGTCTCAATCTCTTATCCATCACGGCTTCGTCATCTTCAATTCAAACTCGGTGTTTCCGTCAACATCTCCAACTTCACGCTCCCGCTGCAATAACAAACTCCAATCATCGTCTTTGTTTGTCTTCTCTCAATGCTCATCTCTGATTCGCCTTCGCTCAAAGTCGTTGTCTCAACAGTCACCATTGCCTCTCCGTCCACTTGCGATTTTGCGCTTCAGTCGCGTATCAACTTCGCGTGCTTCATTCTTCTCAAGATCACCGAATCAAGTTCGTTCAACACTAACAACCTAAGCCAGAGACACTCCAGTGGTTCTTCTATGGAGGCGTAATCAAACGGAAAACCAAAGGTCTTTTAGGTATGCCTAATCGCTTTCAAGCATCTCTCTTCTTCTCTTTTCTGATTCTGCATGATTTCTTACTTTTTGCACGTGATACGAGATGTTGCAGATTCGTCGAATATTTTCAAAGAAGAAGCATTTGTTGATGCAATGATATGTGTGCAAATTGGTGTTGCATTGGAGAAGGTTGATGAAGATTGGGAGCAAAGACAATATTGCAGTAATGATGATGATTAATGAATACTGATGTTGTTGTGCAATGAAGATTAGAGGTGAGTTTGTTATAAGTTTCAAGTTATTTTGCAGGTTTGTTGTAATTGTCGGTGATGCATTACTGCTTATGCGTTGTTGAGTGCAGATTTGAAACTGAAGGTTGGTGATACAGTATGGAGGTTTTGGTGAGTTATGACAGAAGTTGGGTTTATGGAAGGTGATGGAAGGGTAACAGTAGAAGGGTGGTTCGGGATGAAGGTGCATGGAGGTGAATTATTTGGGTCTTTTTTACTGTATTTTTTTTCTCTTTTTTTTTTTTGGGTTTTCTCCTCCTTCTTTATTTCTGTCTTGGAACTGTTTTATATCCGAAAAACCATATGAAATTTAGGAGGGAAAATCAATAGGTTGAAAATTGTTTGCGGTTCACTTCTTCTTGCTTTCTTGATGCAGGTTGGTGGTTTTCTATTCTTGTGCAAAATAGCAGGACTACTTTGACAATTGCAACATAGGCTGATTTTGGACAGAACTTATACAGTTTTGGGACTGTAAGGCAGAGTTTGTAGCAGTTGGTTCTGGACAGCAAACAAACTACAGTTTTGGGGCATTATTTTTGGACTGATGTGCAGCAGTAAAATTATCATTGAAAGGTCCCTTTTCTTCTTTGCATTTTTCTGATTTTTCCATGTAACCATACATGTATTTTCCCTCTCTTTTCTTTCAAAATATTGGACTGATTTTGTTTTCATATACTTTGTTATTTTGGTGGACAAATTTGGATGAAAATTGAAGCAAGGTTTGGATATGATAGGACAACAACTAGCGCATGGTTGATTTGTGGGAAGGAAGTTTGGGAGAACATGGTTACACTCTTGTTTCATGAAGCATATGAGAAAGATTAAGAAGCTTTAGGATAATTCTTGTATGAATATGAATACACCTTGCGCTTAGAATTGTAATGATCATTCTTGGAATGTTCCTTGGCATTTATGAAAAATTGAGGTTTCGAATCGCTCTCGAATGATGCCTTTAACTTGTAATTTCCAAAAGAATTTCCCCTTATCTTTTAAATTTGAAAATGAACTTGAATCATGCTTGGACTTAAAATAATTATTGAATAACATTTTAGTCAAATAAGACTTGAATGTCTTTCATAACCTCTTGAATTTAAAATTGAATGAACTTGGATTCCTTGAATGGTTTTTTTTAACCTTGAAATGCATTCCAAATAAAACACCTAAACCTTTTATCATGAACCGAATCTTGATGAACAAACAAAGAAACTTGATCTATATCCAATCTTAATTCACTAATTACTAATGCTCGAATACAAGCAACTTGTATTATAAGCAATATATAATCAATGAATCCTCAAACTCAACATCTTGCCTTTACCCTTGACTTAGTGGAGGACAATCTCAACACAAAATCAATTCTAAGTCTAAAATGTTCAAACGAATTTCATGGCCTTCTAAACGCATTTGGATGTCGATCCTTGAAGCAATCTTGTAGACGACATCATTTGTGATATGTTGCAAAAAGAATCATCCCGAAATGATGAAAGTCGAAATAGTTACGATCCTTGAAAGTCGAGTAATTGTTACTTGAGATTAGGCCAAAGTCATCAAAGTGACCTCTAAAGTATCCGAACTTTTGATGATCCTCCGCACATAATCAGATCTTGACTGGTAAAGAGGGGTTAGAGATGACGTCAAAGAGAACTATACGCAAAAGTAACCATTCAAAAATGTTGAATAATGAAAAAGTTACGATCGTTTGAACTTGGATGTGTAAGTATTGACTTTTGGTCAAAGTGCTTTGAATTGACTTGCAAACTTGATCTTTCTTTGCATTCCAAAGCATCTTGATGCACATGTGAACCAGTGATGATGAAATCTTGTTTGTGCTCTGAGAGAGTTGTAGAGAAGCTTGAGACCACTTGTCGAACAAGGCGTGGAAATAAATGCACGATTCTCCTGATGAATCAGTCTTCACGAACCAACGATTAACTGTACTTCTGGCTTGAGAGATTCTGAACCCTAATTGAGGCGTGACGCCTGATGCTCTTGATTCAGATCTGTTTCCTGCAAATGAAAACAAAGAAACGAGAAATACACATGCTGGAGTAGAAGTTAATGATACATAGGCTAAGAATGTTTAAAATACTTGACAATTTCTGCATAGCCAATGCTCGAAGGTGAGAGGTTAAAACCGACCATATTTAGTGACCTTGACTTATCTTAAAAAATGCAAAAATAAAAAATAGAATCTTAGGTCAAAAATTGGGGTACAACAGTGTCATTACAAGGATTGATAAGAGTCTAACCTTTTGAGAAAAGTTTAAAGATAAAAGCCAAAGTGGCAAAATGGTTTGAAATGAGATTGATTGACTTTTAGTCTCCTCACAAAAAATGTCAAGGTATTATTAAGTTGATTGAAGTTTAATGATGAAAATATTTTGAAAATGCATGGACATAAGTCCGAGTTTATTATGAAAGGGTTTCAAGTTTCAAAACAAGAAGGATTTTCAAAAGGAGGGAGAAGATTTTTGAAATTAAAGAAAATGGGAGGAGAAGAAGGGAATATCCTAAAGCATAAGGTAAAAGCTAAGGATAAGGACCATCTAACCAACAAGAAGTAAAAGCTTTACATTATGAGCCAAGATAGAATTCCCATTATTTGGATTGAAACCAAGCAAGCAAAGATAATAGACCTCTTCAAGTGTATTAAGTCTTCACAAATATTGGGCAGAGTAACGGCTGTATACGGGTGAATTCTAGATTATAAACAGAGAATGTAATCACAAAAACCTGCACACAAAAGAAAACAAACAACCCAATGTCTTGAGGTAAACTTCAAGAACTCTAGACAAAAATAATCAGATAAGATCACAAAATCTCCAAGATAGGCCAAGGTTTCTAATCCTAAGTCCAAGAAAAAGTCCCATGCTCCACCATGCCAAGGATAGTAACCAAATAGTCCAAGTGCCATTAAAAGTTTTTAGGGTTTATGTTGATTATTAAGTATCTTAAAAAAGGAAAAGAAAAGCTCAAGTGAGCAAAGTAAAAATGACAAGAAAATAAATGCTCAAATGAGAAAAGATGAAAATGGCATGAAATGTAAATGCTAAAATAAATAAATAGTATATAAAGCTTAAAAAGAATAAAAGCATAATATAAAACAAGTCAATAATTAGTGGTTAGTTGGATGACCATCTTGAAACTTGCATTTGGAACTCATTAGAGGATTGGTAGAACCAAATCCTCCACACAACAAGTTGCATTTTCTTTTTGTCAAGTATATCATCCATTTGGAATTCTCACAAAGGTGTTGTAGATCCATTAGAGGATTGGTAGAACCAAAGCCTCCACACAATGAATCTCAAGGTTATTGGATCAAAGAGACTAAATTAACATACTTGGGCTTGCAATCATAAGTTTGGGCCACGAATGATCATTTATTCAAATCGGGACAAAATTTAGCGCTATGTTAAGCAATCGTAAGTGGACTTATATAGAAGTTGCACCTATTTTGAGGCCGGTCAATAGCAATCTATGCATCATTTGTTTTGAGACATGATATAGAGATCATGTTCCAACAACACTTAGTGCAATAAGAAGGGGATGAGATGAACAGGATTAGGGCAAAAAGAGGAATAAACCACTTTTGAATTAAAAATTTAATCAAACTATTATTAAAATCATTCATCCATTTTGGTGGAGTTGAACTCAACACCCAAGATCTAATGATGTTAATAAAGTCATGATCAAAAAATCAACTCAAGACAGCCAGAAAATAATCACAAAATAATAATATATTTAATATATACAATAAAATGGTTAAAAAATGTTTAAAAAATAGAAAATAATGAGGAAAAATATCAATTATGTTCAAATTAATCAAGAAATGAAAAATAAGGCCATAGAAAAATAAGAGATGGATCCAAATATTTTTATAAAAATTTTGGTAATTTTTAAAAGTCAGAAAATATTTTTAAACTATTTAAAATTGCTAAAACAAACATAAAATAAATCAAAAATAGTAAACCTCAACATAAAATTCCATAAATTTTTCAGAAAGTCAAAGATATGCAAAATAATATTTATGAATATTTCCAGAATTAGAAAATGTCAGAAAGTATTTTTTATTAATTAAAAGAAAGAAAATAATACAAAAAATATAAAAATACCAAATGTTAAAATAAAAATGAGAAAAAATATTCATGAGATCAGAAATAATTCAAAGTATTTTTGTGAATTTTTCATAATTTTTGGGTAAAAAATAAAAGAGTTATGAATTTTTAAAAATTTAATAAAATAAAATATAAAATCAGAAAATATAATAAAACCAAAAGATGTGGACCATCAAATCATAGTTAAACGCGTTAGTAAGCTAATCCAATGGACCAGACGCGTTGTGCTTTATATAGACCTTAGTAAAATACACATGGGATCAGAAAAAGGGCAACCAATGAAATTAAAACGCTTGGCATGCTATCAATTGCTGAGACAGGACATGTCATCATCTTCAACCTCCAGACACCCTGCAATGGGGATTTTGTGAGATCCTTCAAACGGAAAAATCAGGATCCCTGGAAAGCATCATTGAACTCGTCTCTTCAAGACGATTCTAACACAACCATTGCGCCAAATTTATATAAGGTAGGGAGAGAGCTATGAATCAAAAACTCAGAAAATAGCGAGCACCTTCAATTTGGGATTTCTCTCTCAATTCTCAATGGATTTAAAAATTGTAATCAACATTAGAATCATACAAAGGAGTAGAACAGATTAGTGTTTGATTTGGATCCAAATGGTGGAGAATTCTACCTTTTCGAAGTTCAAGTAAGAAGCTCTGAAACTGGATTTATGTAGCTTGAATTATGGGTCGTTTTGATTGGTTTAAGTACCAGAGAGTTTGTATGATGCTCAAGGATGATGAATGCACAAGGAATTTTGGAAAAGGAAGCTTAAATTTCAAAAAATGAATTCAACAAAAATGGGTTCGTGTGAAGTTTTGGCAGGGTGTTCTTGGCTCTCTAAGCTTGGGAAAATGAATGGGGGATGACCCTCTATTTACAGGGCAGCAAATGGGATCAAAAGGAAGAGTGAATGATGCGTTTTGGAGGGAATTCGTGTGGGTTGAAGGGGTGAAAAACACAAGAAGGGGGGGTTGAATTGTAAAACTGGAATCTTAAAGCAATTGACAAGATATTTTTATCCTGGTTCGTTTGATCTCAAACTACTCCAGTCCACCCGTCAAGGTGATTTCGCCTCTCTCCAACGAGGTCTTAATTCACTATATTCAACTGAATACAAATCTGCTTTAACAACTGCTAAATCCTTCTTGATTCAAACCACAATCCGGTTTGTCAAGGCAACACTTTCTTACAAAGATATAAAACAAATGTGTGTGAATGTTTTCTACAAAACTTTATCACAACTGTGATGTATACACAAATTAAGCTTAGAAACTTAGAATGCTAAACACTAATGGAGTATCAGAGTTTGGGGTTTAGCAAAACTGGTAGATGAAGATTATTGTTCAGCTTTGTGCGTGTAGAGATTTGGAAGCATTAGCCATTATAATCTTCGAAGCCTTGTTTATATAGCACTTGAGAAGATGAACGTTGAATGCAAATATTCTTGATTCAATGCTAATAACAAGCTTTCCTTTTTGAGCAGATCTTGTCTAGAATGATGCCGTTGGAATTAATTAGCGTTCAATGCACAGTACCGTTGCTTCTTCAATGCACGTTCTGGCTTGGCTCATTCTGATTCTGCTTCGCTGCTGATGAACTATTTGTTTCTGTATCAGAGTGTTTACGCGCAGTTCTGTTCATCAAGCTTCAGCATGTACGTGAGTTGATCATCTGATCTTCACGTTCTGATTCAGCAACTTCTGATGCTGGTGTATGAAATCAAATTCTGATGCTGAAGAAGTGATCTTGCTTATTTTAATCAGCGTATCTGCAAGTCAGAGCATAGTAATTTTAGGTAGCATATAGTTCAAACATGAAACATATAAATACTATATCTTTTCACTTTGTTATCATCAAAACTTAAATATAGGGTACTAGATTCAAACATTGTTCTAACAATCTCCCCCTTTTTGATGATGACAAAAACTAGATATTTTAAATGAAAAAATAACGTGAAAAGGTGTCTGGGAAATGTTTCAGAGTTAAGAAGTAAAGAGAAATCAGAGTTTAAGAGATACTCCCCCTGAGTTTGTTACTTCCCTTTGATATGCGTGTTCTTCAGGATCAGATCTTTTTCTATCTTTGAGCATCAGATTAAGAGTCTTTGACTTATCAGAGAGCAGAGCTTCAGAGCTTTTCCTGTCAGAGCTTTGCTTCGGATCAGAGTGTTAGGTCGATCAGAACTTCATATTTGATCAGAGCAACATGAGCTTCTACATTTTGATCAGAGCTTCTAGCTTCTAGTCTTCATAGGTTCAGGAGCTTCCTTGTGCCTGTAGACTTAAAAACAAAACAGAAAAACATTTCAAGTAATAGAGTTAGAATGTTTGAGAATTTCTGTCTAGTTAGCCGTTATTGATTTTAAATATCATTCTTGTTCTCCCCCTTTTTGTCAGCAATCAAAAAGTGTTAGTGATGTGCTAAAACAATTTAGATCAGAAAAAACAAATTATATTAAAATAGTTCAGAGCAAAAGAACATTACACAAACATAGTCAAAACAGTACATCAGAAAATGAAGAAAAACATAGAGAATGTCATGCATGAAAAAAAAAATTTATGGTTGAGGGGGCATGCGTGAGAACAGGCTTTCCAGCATTGCTTGAATCTTTTCAGAAGTTTCATTCTGCTTCTGAACCATGGTGACAACAGTGTCAATTTTGCTGTCCTGTACATCCATTCTTGCTTTCATCTTCTGATCATTCTCTTCCATCCGCTGCTGTAGACGCAAGTCATTCAGCCTTAATTCTTCCAGAGCCTGCCTGTCCAAGGCAGCTTGAGAACTTTCAGAAGGAGGAAGCTTCTCAGAACTTTCAGCTACATCTTCTGCTGGATTTTCTTCCTGAAGGGTCTTGTCTTCTTCTGATGGTTGCACCTGTGCAGCTTGCTCTTTCTCAGACCAAGATTCACTGTCCAGAGGGAGCACAACTTCTTGAGGCAGCTGACTCTCAACTTCCTTCAGCAGCTTGCTAAAGTTCTGTTGAGCCTGCTCATAGTTGACGTCCTGCAGCTTGAGGGCTTCAGCACGTACCCATAGTCTGAACTGTGACCAGAGCTGATCAGAAGCAGCTGGGTCGATCATCCCAGGACAGACTTGCTTCAAAGAAGCAATCCATTGCAGCATACCTGTTTCAAAATTCAAAATACCAGAGCCAACATCTGGTTGCTTTGGTTTGGGTATGGCAATTTTGTGTCTGAGATCTGCAAGACGTTCAAGACTTGTGAAGTCAATGAAAGTTCTGCTGGGGTTTTCAGCGGTTTTCTGAGAGGTTGTTTGTTTTGGAGGAGGGTTATCAGAATCAGAGTCAGATATTTCTATTGGAGTGGTTGGAGTTTTTGGAGGTGTTGATTCCTCGGAAGATGGCAACTGGGGCCTGACAATAGTGGTTCCACATGGCAACTGGATTGCCAGCGGTGAAGGTTGAGGTGAGTGAGGGTCAGAATGATGAGGAGAAGGGGTTTCATAACGGTGAAACTCTGTTTGTGGTGCAGGTGGATTATTTTCTGGTTGAGGAGGTGGAATCTCTGATTGCTCAGGGATCAGAGGTTCTTCTGTGAGTGGTTGTTGTGATTCTGGTTCTGGTTGTTGTTGTATTTCTGGTTCAGGTTGTGGTTCTGGTTGTGGAGGAGGAATATTTGGTGGTTCAGAATTTGGTTGAGCAGAAGCATGTTCACGCTCAATATCAGCTAGCACTCTATCAAGTGCTGGTGTTGTTGAAACAGTTGGTTGTTTGGGAATCTTAGTTCTGGTTCTTCTGAGTAGTAAGGCCTCAGAAGGGTCTTCTGGTATGGTTTCATCAATAGTAGGGATTGGAATGGATATTCTGTGAGAGGTTTGAGGAGGGGCAGCAGATGTTGGAATAGTAAAAGATTTTGAAATAGGGGCAGCAGATGAATTACCTCTTTTCTTTGGAGTCTGATGAGATGATCCTTCTGCTTTCCTCTTCTTTGTCTTCTTCTGAGTCACTTCTGGTTGGACTTGACTCAGATCTTTGATCTTCAGCTTTGAACCTGTATCTTCTTCCTTGTATGAATCTGGATACTTGAGAAACATATCAGGTTTGGATTCCATTTCAGAAAATTTTGGGAAATCATTCAGAGGCACTCTTCTGCTGGAGATGTCAGCAGTTGAAGTAGTTCTGGGTTCCTTCCTAATATTTTCTATCAGCTTCATCTTTTTCAAGTTCTTAGCGTTCAGCGGTTTTCCAACAGTTGGTTCAAGGGTGCTCAGCACTTGAGCTTCGCTCAGATAATCTATCAGCTTATTCTCTGTCAGAATATCTAATATGAGCCTTCCAAACGGTATCCAGTCCCTTTTGGTCCTTTCTTCTTCTCTAGTCTCTTTGACACTGGTCTTGAGATGGTTGAACAGGAAGTGTGCCAGATTGATCTTCACCCTCTGATCAATAAAGTAGATCAGAAATTGCTGATCCACGTTTATATAATCAGGAGAACTTATTGGTTTCCTGTGATTGAAGCATCCAAGAACAATCTTGGCCCATACTCTGCAGTGATCCTTCATATCCTTAATTTTGCTGCTGGGAAATCCAAGAGTGAAAATGCTGTTGGCTACCACACCTATATCAGGTCATCTATCAGCCATGTCCACACAACGGACTCCACCACCACTTTGACCAATTAACCTAGCAATGAGGTCTTCAGAAATTACTATCTTCTTTCCCATGACAGAAGAGATGACTAGATGTTTATGAATCTTGGCGTGAATCCAAAATTCCTTGACAAGCTCTGGGAATGTTGGTCCAACCAACCTATCGAAATACCTCTCCCACTTTTGAGCCCTAATTTCCTCAGTTAGGTCAAATCCATTATCCTTCAAACTTTCAAAGTCGATGATTAACTCAGAGAGAACCTCAAGATTCTTTACCGGTGTGAGAAGAGTTCTGAGGGGCACCTGATATTGTTCAGAGGTTTCTTTCTTCTGATTGCCTGCAGAAATGCTGGAGGATGCCATTGTTCTCACACAACAAAGCTTTGAGAATGATTTGAGAGAAAAAGGTTTGGGAGATAAACTCAGAAATATGCAGAAAAAGTTTCAGAGATTATGAGAAAGCGTAAAGAATAAACATGAAGGATTAATGTGCTTAAATAGAGTTTTCAAAAATTATTTTGAAAAATTAAACGTTTTTAAGAGAGAGAAAAATAATGATTGCCATTAACAAGCGTGATTACTTTTCATTAAATGCTTGCTGATTTTGGGGGATTTGAGAAAGATACTTAAAAACGGTTACCAGACATGTGTCTCAATGCACCCAATCAGCGCTTTGCCTTCTCAGAAGCGTGCACGCGTTCTGCTTCAGAGATTTGCTGATGATTGGATGACACTTGTTTGATGTAGTGATCAGCACGTCTGTCTTTGAGATTAGACTCTCAGATCTTTAGACTTGCATCTGATACAATCTGCATGTTCTATCTTTCTGAAAGAAGATTGATCAGAAGTTCACAGTAAAATAATTACATTCTGAAGATAAATACATGGAATTAAAACATTTTCATTCTGGGCATACTTTCATGCTGAGATGTTTCAGAATGAAATTGAACCTATCTTCTGAAAGGGGTTTAGTAAAGATATCAGCCCATTGATGGTCTGTATCTATAAATTTCAAGTTTAAAATACCTTTCTGAATATAGTCCCTAATGAAATGATGTTTTATTTCTATATGCTTAGCTCTAGAATGTAAAATAGGATTCTTACTTAAGCAAATAGCAGAAGTGTTATCACAAAGAATAGGAATGTTACTCTCAAAAATCTGGAAGTCTTCAAGCTGACTTTTCATCCAGAGCATTTGTGTGCTACATCCTGCTGCTGCTATGTACTCAGCTTCTGCTGTTGACAGAGCAATTGTTGATTGCCTTTTGCTGGACCACGAGATCAGATTTTCTCCCAGAAACTGGCAGCTTCCAGAAGTACTTTTACGTTCCACTCTGTCTCCAGCAAAATCAGCATCACAGTAGCCTACTAAGCTGTAATCACTAGATTTTCTATAAAACAAACCCAGATTAGTAGTACCTTTCAGATACTTGAAAATTCTCTTAACAGCTGTTAAGTGAGATTCTCTAGGATCTGATTGGAATCTAGCACAAATACATACGCTGAATAAGATATCAGGTCTTGAAGCTGTCAGATAAAGGAGAGAACCAATCATACCTCTGTAGACTTTCTGTTCTACGCTTTTGCTTACCTCTTCTCTTTCCAGAATGCACGTGGGATGCATTGGAATCTTTGATGGCTTACATTCTGAGAGGTCAAATTTCTTCAGAAGATCTCTGATGTATTTGCTCTGATGAATGTAAGTTCCCTCTGGAGTTTGATTGATCTGAATTCCTAGAAAGAATTTCAGTTCCCCCATGAGGCTCATCTCAAATTCCGCCTGCATACACTTAGCAAATTTTCTTCCAAGAGAAGGATTAGTAGAACCAAAAATAATATCATCAACATAAATTTGACAGACTAAAATGTCACTCTTAACTGTTTTACAGAATAGAGTAGTGTCCACTTTCCCTCTGGTGAATTCATTTTCAAGCAGAAAGTTACTTAGCCTTTCATACCAAGCTCTGGGAGCTTGTTTCAGACCATACAGTGACTTTTTCAGTTTGAAAACATGTTATGGATGTTTTGTATTTTCAAAACCTGGGGGTTGGTGAACATAAACTTCTTCTTCTATATAACCATTTAAGAATGCACTTTTGACATCCATCTGATACAGAGTGATGCCTCTATTAACAGCAAATGAAATTAAAAGTCTGATAGATTCTAACCTGGCGACTGGGGCAAAGGTTTCTGTATAGTCTATCCCCTCTTGCTGACTATAACCTTGTGCAACCAGTCGTGCCTTGTTTCTGACGACTTCACCTTGTTCATTAAGCTTGTTTCTGAACACCCATCTTGTTCCAATGACGTTGAATCCTTTTGGTCTGGGAACGAGATCCCATACGTCGTTTCTGGTGAATTGATTCAGCTCTTCTTGCATTGCCAGAATCCAGTCGTTGTCCAGAAGTGCTTCATCAATAGAAGAAGGTTCAATCAGAGACACAAGTCCCATAAGAGTTTCTTCAGAGTTTCTGAAGCTTGCTCTTGTTCTGATTGGATCTTCCTTTCTTCCTAGGATAGTCTCTTCTGGGTGATCCAAACTGCTTCTGGGTAATCTCTTATGAGGTTGATCAGCAGCAGTTGTAGGATTTCTAGCATTGCTTCTTTCAGACGTTGAAGGAATGTCTGTGTTGAGAGCTTCTGATGACTTGTCTTCAGAACCTGCAAATTCAATTTCTATACCTGCAAGATTTTCATTCTGCTTTGACTTTTCAGAGTCAAGCTTGTCATCAAAACGAACACTGATTGATTCTTCCACAATCTGTGTTTCTGTATTGTATACTCTGTACCCTCTTGAGCGTTCAGAGTATCCTAACATAATACACTTCTGTGCCTTAGAATCAAACTTGTTCAAATAATTCTTTGTATTCAATATATAGCAAGTACATCCAAATGGATGAAAATACGAAATGTTGGGCTTTCTGTTCTTCCACAATTCATATGGAGTCTTTTCCAGAATAGGTCTTATTGAGATTCTATTCTGAACGTAGCACGCTGTGTTTATTGCCTCTGCCCAGAAAGTCTTAGCAACGTTTGTCTCATTGATCATGGTTCTGGCCATTTCTTGCAATGTTCTGTTCTTTCGTTCTACAACTCCATTTTGTTGGGGAGTTCTAGGACAAGAGAAATCATGCAGAATGCCTTTGTCATTAAAGAATGACTCAAAATCTTTATTTTCAAATTCTCCACCATGATCACTTCTGACTTTAACGATTCTAAGATCTTTTTCATTCTGAACTTGGTTACAGAAGGTAACAAACACAGAGTGTGACTCGTCCTTGTGTCTTAAGAACTTTACCCATGTCCATCTGCTATAGTCATCTACGATTACTAACCCATACTTCTTGCCACTGACTGAAGCAGTTTTAACTGGTCCAAATAAGTCAATGTGCAGAAGTTCTAATGGCTTAGAGGTAGAAACAACATTTTTGGATTTAAAAGAAGGTTTTGCAAATTTGCCTTTCTGACATGCTTCACACAGAGCATCTGAATTGAACTTCAAATTTGGAAGTCCTCTGACCAGATTGAGTTTGTTAATCTGAGATATTCTTCTCATACTAACATGCCCCAATCTTCTGTGCCAGATCCACTGCTCGTTGTTAACAGACAGAAGACATTTTACGTTCTGACTCTTTAGTTCAGAAAGTTTGATTTTGTAAATGTTGTTTTTCCTCTTTCCATTAAACAGGATAGTCCCATCTTTCTGACTAACAGCTTTACATGATTTTTGATTAAAGATTATATCATAACCGTTATCACTTAATTGACTTATGGATAACAGATTATGCATCAATCCATCAACTAGCAGAACATTATTAATAGAGGGAAGATTTCCGTTACCTACAGTTCCAGAGCCAATAATCTTTCCCCTCTGATTGCCTCCAAAGCCAACGTGGCCTCCAGGCTTAAGTTCCAGGCTTTGGAACATATGCCTTCTTCCCGTCATGTGTCGTGAGCAGCCAGAGTCCAGGTACCATGACTGGTGTTTCTGACTTGCTGCTAAAGATATCTGCAACATGTATTATTTTATCCTTAGGTACCCAGATTTTCTTGGGTCCTGATTTGTTAGTTTTACCAAAACTCTGGTTGAATTTTGGTTTCACAGAGTGCTTACTACTAGTATATTTGATGTCATGTGTGTGACCATACACAAAGTGTGAATTTAGAGGAGTGTGTTTAATGGTTAAATCCATGACATTCTTAGGTGTAGGAACCTTACCTTGGTATCCTATTCCTTTCCTGCCGTTTCTGCTAACTCCATAGATCATTGAAGCCATTCTGCTTCTATCTATGCTTTTAGCAAGGAACTTCTGGAAACTATGATCATACTCCTTGATGATCTCATCAGCGTTGCTGGGAGTTTCAGAAATTGGTTCCTTCTGAGAGTTTTGTAAAGAGTTTTCTAATTTTGAAATTTTATCTCTCAGCTCAGAGTTTTCCAATTTGAGACTCTCAGACTTATTAGAGTCAGATTCAAGATTCCTTTTCAGGTCTCTGAATTTAGCTCTAATCTGCTGATAACGTTCCAGAATTTCATTGAGGCTTTCAGCAAGTTCAGCCTTTGTAAAATTAACAGCGAAGTTAGGGAATACCTCTTCTGTGTCTGATTCTGAGTCTGATTCAGAAGCTTCACTGTCATCTGGAATGTTAGCCATGAGCGCTATGTTTGCCCTTTCATCATCAGATTTTGAGTCAGCTTCAGATGAGTCAGAGTCATCCCATGTGGCCATGAGACTTTTCTTCTTCTCTCTTCCAAACTTCTTTTTGGGCTTTTCCCTCTGAAGCTTTGGGCAGTCACTCTTGGCTTCTTGCTACCGGAGGAGCCTTCAGATCTTCTGTATCCAGAGGAAGAATCTGTCCTTCTGTATCTGGAAGAAGACTCGTTCTGATCAGATCTTCTGGGATTCCTGAACTTCCTTTGTCTTTGCTTCCACAGTTGATTTACTCTTCTGGAGAGAAGGGAAAGTTCGTCTTCTTCTGATGAGGATCCATCAGATGTTTCTTCAACTGCCTGCAAAACTTTAGATTCAGATTTTCTGTTAGATTTTAAAGCTAAAGGCTTACCTTGCTTCTGAGGCTCGTCAGCTTCTAGCTCTATCTCATGACTTCTGAGGGAGCTTATAAGTTCCTCCAGAGTGATTTTGTTGAGATCCTTCGCTAGCTTCAGAGCTGTAACCATAGGCCTCCACTGCTTGGGTAAACTTCTGATTATCTTCTTGACATGGTCAGCAGTAGAGTATCCTTTGTCCAGAACTTTGAGACCAGCTACCAGAATCTGGAATCTAGAGAACATAGTTTCAATGGATTCAGATTCTTCCATTTTGAACGCCTCATACTTCTGAATGAGCGCCAGAGCTTTTGTTTCCTTGACTTGAACGTTGCCCTCATGCGTCATTCTGAGAGAATCAAAGATGTTCTTAGCTGTGTCTCTGTTGGAGATCTTTTCATACTCAGTATAGGAGATGGCACTGAGGAGGATGGTTCTGGCCTTATGGTGATTCTTGAAGTCACGCTTTTGTTGATCAATCATTGATTTTCTTTCAATCTTCTGACCAGTTGCATTCACAAGGTGCGTGTATCCATCTGTCACCATATCCCACAGATCAGCATCATGTGCTAGAAAGAAGCTTTCAATTCTGTCTTTCCAGTAATCAAAGTTTTCTCCATCAAAGACTGGAGGTTTGCCGCTGAATCTGTCTCTATCCTCATTGTTGTCATTGCTGAAATGAGAGTTGTTTCCTGCCATTGTGTTTTTCTGACGCTGGATCTTGTACTGACACGGTTAAGTGTTTTAGCTCAGAACCAGGCGCTCTGATGCCAATTGAAGGGGTGAAAAACACAAGAAGGGGGGGTTGAATTGTAAAACTGGAATCTTAAAGCAATTGACAAGATATTTTTATCCTGGTTCGTTTGATCTCAAACTACTCCAGTCCACCCGTCAAGGTGATTTCGCCTCTCTCCAACGAGGTCTTAATTCACTATATTCAACTGAATACAAATCTGCTTTAACAACTGCTAAAGCCTTCTTGATTCAAACCACAATCCGGTTTGTCAAGGCAACACTTTCTTACAAAGATATAAAACAAATGTGTGTGAATGTTTTCTACAAAACTTTATCACAACTGTGATGTATACACAAATTAAGCTTAGAAACTTAGAATGCTAAACACTAATGGAGTATCAGAGTTTGGGGTTTAGCAAAACTGGTAGATGAAGATTATTGTTCAGCTTTGTGCGTGTAGAGATTATAATCTTCGAAGCCTTGTTTATATAGCACTTGAGAAGATGAACGTTGAATGCAAATATTCTTGATTCAATGCTAATAACAAGCTTTCCTTTTGGAGCAGATCTTGTCTAGAATGATGCCGTTGGAATTAATTAGCGTTCAATGCACAGTACCGTTGCTTCTTCAATGCACGTTCTGGCTTGGCTCATTCTGATTCTGCTTCGCTGCTGATGAACTATTTGTTTCTGTATCAGAGTGTTTACGCGCAGTTCTGTTCATCAAGCTTCAGCATGTACGTGAGTTGATCATCTGATCTTCACGTTCTGATTCAGCAACTTCTGATGCTGGTGTATGAAATCAAATTCTGATGCTGAAGAAGTGATCTTGCTTATTTTAATCAGCGTATCTGCAAGTCAGAGCATAGTAATTTTAGGTAGCATATAGTTCAAACATGAAACATATAAATACTATATCTTTTCACTTTGTTATCATCAAAACTTAAATATAGGGTACTAGATTCAAACATTGTTCTAACATGGGTCTGCATCATGAAGAAAGTGTGACTCAATTTTGATCAAAACTTAGCTAAATCGTGCGTTTCATGATGCTAATCACTTATGGCAAGTTTCTAATCATGTTTATAAACAAAAACGCGTGGAAAACATGTGATTGGAAGCCAAAACAAAGATTTTAAAATCTTGGCTTTGTGAAAAATTCAGTTTCAAGTTACCAAATTCAAATCCATGGCATTTCCAACTCAAGGGGTCTTAGGGAATAATTCTTGATGCTTTGGAAATATGAGGTTACAAGCTTCGCAATGGAAAAATAATGGAATCAAATGGATGCTTGAGCTGAAAGTTACATGGAGTCAAAGTTGAAGAAAAAGAGTTGACTTTCCATACTTAGAAATATTTCAACTTCTTCTTTAAAAATGACCTATAATCTTTTGTATCCAAACATGGCCTTCCACTTAGAATTTTCTCTTGACCAAAAAAGATGGAATGAATTAGATCTCTTGAGTTACATTTTGAAATTTGAACCACTCAAAATATCCAAAAAATGAGAAAGTTATGACTTGTTGAAGTTGGCCAAAAATCATGAAATGACATATAATCTTTTGCATTCTTAAGATAACTTCCATCCATTTTCTCACTTTGCACATAAGAGAAGGCAAAAATTACAACTCTTCAAGATGATCATGGAAAAATAATGGACTCAAGGTGATAAAAATTGACCGATTTATGACCATTTGAAGTCACATATGGAAAATTGTGGATTCATCTAGATGCCTTGTGATCTTTCTTCTTCACCAAGTTCTTTCCACATGAAAACTCCTTGGAACTTTTGAAGTGATTTGTTGGTAACTCTTTAAAGAGAAAGATTTCTTTGGAATCACTCAAAAATACCAAAAGGTGAGCAAGATATGCTCCTTTCAAGTTCAAAACCCTAGACTCTAAGTCAAGAAAATGCTTTGAGGAACTTTGACAAGTTTGAACAAACTTCTTGTGCCAATATTCTTCCTTTGTGAATAGAAGTTATTGAGGATGATGATGAGGACTCATAGCCAATAAAACCACTTCCATATCTTGAAATTTGAGAGAAATGTGCTCTTGTGACCAATAGGAATAAGACCTTGTCAAATCATGACAACTTCTTCCCTCAACCCCTTGTACTTTTGAATCAATTTTGATAAAATTGAAATATGTTGAACAAAAATAAACCTTGTCATGCAATTTCTTCCAAAACAAGTTCAATGGTGAGGTTTTAACTCCTCAAGCTATGTTGACTAGGGCATGGAAATAAACTCATGAATCCATGGAGCAATTTGCTAAACCTCATAGCCTTTACCTACATTATTAACAAGTAAGGCAAATACACATTGCATTTTATTAATAAAATAAAAATCTAAGCAAAATATTCATGATCACAAAAGAAAACAAGTCAAGGTGCTTGGTAATTCCTCAAAAGAGAAAAGCTAAATGTAGGGAGGGGAACCAAGAATCCTAGTGTGATCTTGTTGTGAGTGAAACAACATGGTATGATGAAGGGATCTTAGGGGGAAAAATTGGGGTACAACAGTGTGCAACACCCTAAAACCATAAACCCACGCGTCAACGGACCTTGGTAAGATTATGATTCGAAACCTTTCAAACATGTAATATAAACTAATTCTCTCTACATATTCATGTTATTATTGTTGCTTGCGAATGTTCTGACGTATTTCATGTGATTTACAGTGCCAGAATCGTAGATCACCATTGTTAGGATTTTGAAACATGGAAGTTTTGATTTCAAGGTTAGAGGTGGTTTAAGCCCAAACCAAGACCATGGCTGAATTCACAGCTTAGGTTTTAGGGAGGGTAGACAAATTTTCAGATCTCAAACCTTCCTATTTTGTAGGTTACGAATTTCTCCATACTCGAGAAGATGGTGGTCAACCACTGTGGAGGGTGGTTTGACCACCCCGGAGCTGGCGTGGCAAGCACGTGTGTTCTTATTGGTTGATTCAAATATAAACAGGGCCCCATTAGTCCGCGTTATTTTTTTAAAATATATTTGATTGGTTTTACCAATATAATGGTATTGTTTGATTTATATAAACGATTGAGCAGCTAGCTCAGATGGCGAAGAAACACGCATGTTGGAGAGAGAACCAGGGTTCGAGTCCCCAGTCATGCATTTTTATTTTTCTAACATTTTGTTTACGGATCTGATGCGTACAAGTCAAATACACTCACCATGCACCTTCAAATTTGTGTTGCGAGGTGTTAGCGTAGCCAGATCCAATGCCTTCACGTGCAGACTACCATGCGGTCCCCAAAACATCTCCTCACTGGATCACAAGGCAAAATTGGGCTCCTTTTATCATTGGGCCAACATTTTACAACACTGCACCCCCTTATTTCACTTCAACATCATGCCCATTAGCATTTTCTTTTCTTGTTTTTATTTATCCCTTTAAATTTGTTTTTTTTAATCAACATAAAATCAGAAAAAAGTCACAAAAAATATAGTTTTATGGTTTTTTTACTAAATTAATTTTTTAAATTAATTATTAATTATTTTAGCTTCTTTTCTTACTTAAAATTAATTAGACCTAGGATTTAATTCATTTTAATTTATTTTCTTTTCATAATAAAAATACAAATAAAATTAGAATTAACTCTTTTAAATTAGTTTTAATTTTCTTTAATTATTTATATTTTTCTTTAAAACTAGATTTATGTTAATTAATATACTTCTTATTTAAAACATTTTATTTAATAGAATAAAAACAAACAAAAAGATTTTTATTCCATAGGGTTTTAGACGTCTTTTCTAATTCGCGCGCAATTTTGTTTTAGCGTTATCATATTATTGTATCTGCTTCCTGGTTGTAATAGACTGTAATTAGGGCTCTTTTATTTTACTGCTTTCTTTATTTTTCCCCAAAGTTTGGACATGTAATAATCCCCATCCCCAAAGCCTTGTAATAGTTAGATTTATATTTCTGCACTTTTAATTACTGCATATACTAACTGCTAGACTAATAGGATTGTATGACAAGAATAAAATTAAATGTTAGCGAACTTAAATTGAAAGAAAAATAACTTAAACAAGCACACTTGCACATATACACCTCTAGGGTATCCCCACGTCGGTTGCCTTCAGAAATAGTCATAACTCTCGAAACGTGAGAGATTTTAGTGGCTACCCTCCGGTTCAAAAGATCATAAGTTCCTCGATGATCCTCTCGATGTTGCCTTGGTAAAACTATGATCTTAGAACCCTAGTGTAGTTTCTAAAAATTCTTGCCAAGTTGCCTTTGTGACTATAAACCGTCCCTTCGAATGTCCCTCATACATCCAACGATAGGGCTACCTACTTAATAATAGTAGGATAGTACTGTCTAAAGGAAAAGAGGAAAAGAACGACCCTTTCGAGTATAAGTAGATAGTTCATAGATGCTTGCTTAAAAACTTTTACACTTACACAAAACATTTCAAAAACACTTTCAAAAAAATACTTTATCAACACTCTTGAGGATGGATACAAGAGTTATCATAAAGAAAATCTCCGCACTAAGGCACTTTTAAAAAATGCTTTTCAAAAACACACAAAAACACAAGGTATTTCAAAAAATGAGCTAAGCATCTAAGAGCCCGTAGAAAACTACGGAAGAAAAGGATGCTAACACCTTCCCTTTCAATAATCTACCCCCCTTACTCAGAAATAATCTCGAAAGGTCTTTTTCTGTTCTTTTCACCCTTTCCTTTGTTAGATAAAAGAAAAGTCGGTGGCGACTCTTGCTTACCGCAACATTTGCAAATACAAACACAAAATCAGTATAACAGTCGGCTCTACCACCGTATCACAATATAATACACACTTATTCTAATTAAATCAATTATTCACATAATCACACAAAATCAAATAATTAAATAATTATCAAACCAAATAATAATTAACATGGAAATTAAATAATTAAATAATTAATAAAGAAAATTAGGGTATTACATACCACCACTTTGGTTACTTTGGTATGGTGGTATTCTCTGGATCGACGCATTTCCATCTTGTTGGTTTCCTCGACCAGACGAATTGTTGTAGCCTCCTCTACTTTTGTTGTCGAACCACTTTCCTTTTCCGTTACTTTGTCTTATTGATTGAGCCTGTAAAACCATTTCACTCTTTGACTTCCCTGCAGCTATTTCAGCCATTCTTTATTTATGAGATTCAAGCATCCCTTGAAGCTCTTCTTTTGCCAATGTCGGCAAATCTTCTAACTCTTCTATATTAACCACCATGTGGTCAAACTTTGGAGCCAAAGACCTCAGGATCTTTGCAACAACTGATCTCAACGTCAGTATTTCTCCACATACTTTGATCTGATTCATCGGTTTCGTAATCCTAGTGAATAAATCAGTTATGCTTTCACTTTCTTCCATCTAAGCAACTCAGATGTTATTTTGTGAGTTTGTAACCTCACCTCTTTCACCTTTTCAATGCCTCCAAACGATTTCTCCAAAATTTCCCATGCTTCTTTCATTGATTCTGCATCACTCAACTTCGCAAAGTTGTCTCAATCAATACATTGATGAATTATAAAGAGAGCTTTATAACATTTCTTTTTCAATTCTTTTTATGCCGCCTTTTCTTCATCTGTTGCTTCTTCTACAAGAGTTGATACCCCTTCATTCACAAGATTCCAAAGATATTGATAACATAAAACCACATTCATCTGCTTACACCAATTCTCATAATTCTAACTCTTTAGAATCAAAGACTCATTGGAAAATTCCAATTTGGATGATTTACTACCATCTCTATTGCTTTCCTCAAATCACTCAACCAGAGTTCTAGATACTAGATGTTGGGAATTACGTCAAAACTATGGAGAATTCCAATCAATCTTGACGAACAAGATTCAATCAACCCGATCGAAATCCCTTGTTCTTCACTTTTCACTCAAGTGAATCAAACAATCTTAGTTGCAAGATGATTCAGTGCAACAATTAACAATGGAGAAAGAAAGAAAAATAATTGGTGAAGAAGATTAGGGTTTTAACAAAATAGGGAAGAAGAGGAATTTTCTACAGAGTTTCTCTCTATTTATTAAAACTGAATATTAATCCCAAAATTGAAACTACAAGAAGTGGTCACAAAAATAGGGGTTACTCCCTCTATTTATAATTGAGCTAGCTTTCTCCCTAAGTTAAAGCTGAAAACTCAAAATCCCAAATAACCTATTTTGCTCTACGTCAAAATCCTATGTCAAGCAACCTGCTTTGACAATTCAACTGCTAACACATATCAACACAACATACATATTTTGACACATCCTTATTTCTGCCGTGCACTACCTACTTTGACACAAGAAGTTACAATCTGAACAAAACTTAGACTCATTTTAATTGTTCAATTGGACATATAGTTATGTAAAAATATAGTTATTTCAATTAAACAAAAAATTAGTTAAACAAATAATTAATTTATAGTTAAAAAGTTATGGTTAATTTAATAGTCAATTTAACTATAAAATTAATCATATTTTACAATGTTAATTAAATTAATTATCTGCTGAACCGAACTAACCACAGTTTTACATAGTTAGTCAATATATAACAAATATAAGAAAAAAAAAGTTCCCTATAAGAGTTTCCCCATTGATGATTTTGGACCTTCTCTTTAATAGAAATTGTCTCCAACTTCTTTAGTTTAGAAATATTACTCTCAAGTTTAGAAGTATAGGGCTTTTATGCAAATTGTGTAAACTGGAAGATTTTACTTGAGAAAAGAAATCAATGAAAGGAGCTGGCTTATGTATGCATAATGATTTTATTATCCTTGTTTGATGCGTTGTTTGATCCATTCTGGATGGTGGTCGTAGAATTAAAATTGGCTTATATGAAAAAAATTTCACCCCTAACATGTTCTCTTCTCTCTTTGCAAATTCTCGTTGTTGTTGGCGTTATTCACCTGATTTGCTAAATTATCCATTTGTTGAGTCAAAGTAGTTAGAGTCGTGGTAATTCCATTAAGATTTGCTCTAATCACCGGTTGATCTGCCATGGTTGTCATGCTACGAAAAGAACAGGAGAAACATTCTCTAATGCCAACTGACACTGTAGGAAACTCTAGGGATTAGCAAGTGCTAAACCTAGAATAAAAATACAGGGATGCAAGCGGAAAACCTGTCAGATAAGCTCTAGAATCCACCAGAAATAGAAAAGGAAACTCTGAATTTTATTATAATGAAAGATAATCCATATGGATACACCACAGGTCTTTAAATACAAAAAAACATAAAAACCCTAGTGGGCCCTATAGGCCTTTAATCCAAAACAAAAATAAATAAATAAAACAAATAAAATCAAAATTTCTAATATTGTAGAAAATAGTAAAATGTTGTTTTTAAGGCCTAAAACAAATTCAAGTGGCTTAAAATTGCATATATCACTTCATGATGGCCTCCTGGGCTAATTTTCTTTTTAAAACGATATAATATGAGCAATTCTGAAATCAGACGTAAAACTTATCCAAATCTTGTCGAAACATTCTGACACGCGGATTTTCCATCGATACGCGCAAACATCCCTCCTACATAATATTCATTATTCCTAATACCTTATTTAAAGGATTTTTTTTAAATCTTCAAGTTTTGAGTATATTAAAGGCCTCCTAAATGTTAACTTTTTTTTAGATTTTCAAGTATTAAGTTTCAATATATCTCGATTTAAATCCTGTTATTCAAATATTTTGAAGTTCTTTGAACTACTTGAAAATTACATATTATTTTAGAAATCACCTTATTGTATTTGGGAGCACCATAATTGCATACAGTCCTCCTCAAATATCCATTTCTGATATTTTATCGCACAACTTCCTAAATTTTTTTTTACAATCTAATATATAAAACTTAATTGATGAAGGCAAGAAAATTCAATTTTTTATAATCATTTTTTATAAATGACTTAATATCGTAATTACTTTTTGATCGTACCTGACCAGAAGGGATTGTCAAAGCCCACGAGCTTCAATTCGAGCAGCAATTGAATGTGAAGTGGAGGGGTACCTGCAAGACACTCTGAGGCCAAAGAAAGGTTCAGAGTAAGTGCAAGCAAGTATTAGAGTAAGAGTAAATGAATGAATACCCGACCCTCTCTAGTGAGAGGGTATTTATAGCACCCAGCATTGGGCCAAGATATTCAATGATGGGTCACGATGAGGCCTAACAACAAAGACTTCCTAGGTTTACGGGTGTATGTAGTCCAGTACGTGGCCTTCTCCCTGCTCAACTTCCCTGAGAAAGCAAGGAAGTTAGACCTATTATTCTCGAAGGGAAGGATGGTGACCATATGGACACATGGGTTATTCTCCCTAGTGGAAACGTGGGTAAATGCCCAACGGTTCTTAGTTTGGTTTGCACGTCTATGAGTCTTTGTAAAGGCGCTATATTGGGCCTCCACAAAGATGGGGAGAGTGTCGGCCCAGTCTAGATCAAGAGCCCTTCAAGTTATTTCCCTTGGGTTAAAGGGTGATGACTTGAGATCAATTCAAGTTTCTGGGAAGTATTGTTCGAGAGGGGAAACTGCCAAATCCCAACGGGGATGGCTCCTTGAATCATGTCGAGGATTTATAAAATATGAGTGATATGGTCGACTATCCCAGAGTGAAGTTCATTGGTCGACTTTGCTTTCTGATAATGTCGATGCGGTGCATGTTAGAGACCTAGATTCGTGGGAAGTGAGGAGTTCCCTCAAGTTTCCGTCTTCGACGTGCCTATCTGTAAGGTGTTGCAAATGATGTCAAGTGTTTACCCTTCATCAAGAATGAAACATCATCGATGTGCCCGTATACACAACTTTGTAACAACATTGTGCATTTTCCAATCATTAAGAGTTGAACATCATCAATGTGGTCATATGCAAGGTTTTATAATGATATTATGAGTATGCCTGCCACCGAGAGTGGAACATCATCAATGTGCCCATATTCAAGGCTTTGTAATGATGTCAAGCTTGTGTCCACCATCGAAAGCGGCATGGTGCAAGCGCGTGGTTTTGCATGAAACCTCTATGGGCAATGTGTCCTCTCATCAGCCCACTTGGCAGCTGTTTGGGGTGCCATCTTTTCATAGGGGAGTTCAAAAGCCCAAGCAATGATGACTTTTCGCGTACTACCTCGTGAGGTAGGAACTATCTATAAAAAGGGGAATCCAGAGACTAATTTTTCATTTTCAAGTTCTCTTCTCCTCTCTCCTACATTTTCCCGTGGATCTTCTTTGCTCTAATGCCACCCTAGACGTCTTCAAAGATAATCTTCTTCCAAGTAAGTGATATCTTCTCGATCGCGCTTTTTCTTAGATTTTTTATATTAAACACTCGGGTTTTGTCACTATTTTCTCATGACTTTTAGGTACAATGGCACACCAATTTGAGGAAGACACTGTGCCCAACACTCACGAGGATGATGCTACGATTGCAGATGATCCTTTGGCTTGGGTTGCCCCGAGCCTCGGATTAAAAAAGTCATGTTTTTCACAGGACGCTTCTAACGCATTCAATGTCCCCGAGGTCCGAGAAAATGGTTCTTATGCCAATTGGGTTCTTCAAATACCTCACTGAAAGAGGAGGATATGCTCGACATTCCCAGGAAAACATTTCCCTTTGTATTAGTTTACTTTTAAAGAAGCGGGGATGTGTTCTCCATTCAACGAATTCCAAGTGGGGGTCTTCCAATGGTTACAACTGGCACCTTCCCATCTTCATCTGAATGCGCTTGCATTTATGCGTGCGTTCGAGATTGTATGCCAATACCTCCAAATCGGTGCCACCTTGAGCCTTTTCTTCTGCATCTGTCACTTACAATGGCAGTCCATCAGAGGGAGACAAGCCTGGGTGTCGTTCAAACAGCTCGGAAAACTCTTTCGGTCGTATCTTGAATCTGTTTGCAACTTTAAAGAGAGGTACCTCGTCGTGAAGCCTCTTACAGATACGTCTGTGGATTCCTTGTATGATCGCTCGAAAGAAATGGAGAAGGGTCGGACAGTAGTGCAGATGATGACGAGGTTTCCTCTTGAGTGGTAGTGGAAACACTTTGAGCTAAATCCTGAATATTACACGCTGAAACCCGGGGACTTAAACGCCCTGGATCAGCTTTCTTACGACAAGCTGGTGGCTTATGTCAAGAGTTTCTCGCCGGAGAAGTGTGTGGACGTGGACAATAACTTCCTTTTTGATGATAAAGGGGATTATCTCCTCGTTCACATATTGATTTATACGAAAGCTCTTCTCGAGTGCTCTTCTGACTAGGAGGCTTTGATACTTCTAGGTAGGGGATATGCCCGTGATTTTACTTTTATACGTTTGTCTTATGAGTAACAGTTTCTTTTTGATTGCATATCAGATGGCGACCCTCTATGAACGTTTACTCAAGTTGAGGCCCAAGAATGCATCTAACGTGGGGCCTAATAATCAGGTTGCTCAACTTCAGAAGCAGGCCCAAACTTCTGCTCGTTCGAGTGGTTCACCCTCCTCTTCCGGGGGCCAGGCCCCTTCCCAAAAAACAGGTAAAAAGGAAAGGTATGGAGAACACCGAGCATGTAGCACATGTTGAAGGTGACAAGTGTGCTAGAGTAGTTTTCATGTTGCTTAACAGTTATCTCAACCATGATTTTTTCAGCGGGGAGAGTTCTTTAGGTCTCCATGAGGAGGAGAGGGAAGCCATCTTGTCTAAGGAAAAATAAACTTGATGGAAGAACTTGTTGGATGACGTGGCCGTTGTGTTTAGGGTTCTTGAAACTGCTTTGATGCTGAATGATGAGGTTGCGGGCTCTCAGGCCGCTCTTGACAAGGCTTATGCTTGGATTCAAAATCTAAAAGGAATAAATGAAAAGCTGAAGGGTGATATCCTCAACCACGAGACGAAGTACGAAGCACGGGTCCAGCTCCTCAATGATCTTAATGAACTATGGCCTCAACTAGAGGCCGCGACTAAGGAGAACGAGTAACATGTCGCTTGGGTATTGGAGTTAGAGGGGATCGTGGCGTCTGCCAATGAAGAGACTAACACGAAGAAAGCCCTCATGACTAGGGAGGATTTGATCGTGTGGAGTCGTGTGCTCGAACAAGACATCATGGATACTCTTAGCTATGGATTTAACACAGGCGTGGAGCAGCTTAAGAGCCTTAACTCAGGGGTTGAGTTGGTGGTCGATGATGCGCGGCGGTTTAACCAGGTGGCTCATGGGAAGATTTTTTATCCCCCCGATGATAGTCTCGGGGATGAGAGTGACGACGAGGATGAGATTTGAGATTAAGTTTTCGGGTCTACCTACTCTATTTTGTTTTAACTTTGACTAGTGGCTTGTGTGCCCATATATTTTGTTTTGTAAACTTTTGACAAGGGCTTCACTTTATTTTTTTTTCTTTGGGCCTGCATGCCTGTACATTTTTTTCGTTTGGACAAGTGGCTTATGCATATATTTGTTAACAGTAACCATATTCATATGCATATGTTCATTCAATTTAGTCATTGGATGGTTTTGTAAACAAAACATAAAAGATAAAACAATGTTTGAATTTTGAAATTGTATTTGTATTGATAATTTGCCTATAAACAGGTGGTTTTTTTGTACATAGAGACAAAAATCCTAGTAAGAGGAAATCGTCGTAAAATGAGAAGAGAACAAAGTAGAACAAAGAAAAAACAGCTACGTGGAAACGATATCATTGAGTTTCAATTCTGTCATTGCTTTTATGTCTTCAAGTATCTCATCCCTCACTGTCAGAAGAAGTTGACTGAGTTGATTTATACTGTTTGAACTTGACGTTGGTAATAAAGCTCGTTGTAAGTAGATGATCCAATGGGACATAGTCGTATTCTTTAATCCCTAACTTTTTCCTAGACCGCCCTTTCGGGTTTTCAGTCCACCGGGATACCCTTTTTTTCCCAAGCCTCCTTTTCAGGTTTTCGACTTGCCGGGCGTACAATCTTTATATATATCCCTGATTTTTACTCGAACCATTTTGGTTCTCTGGGATGCCCTTTTTGGTTCCTAGGCCAATCAACCTAGCGGGTCTCTTTCATGCGTAGTATCTTTTGACTATATTCGCGTTCACAGGATGTGGAAAGACTTCACCTTCCTCCAAGAATGCATCTAACGTGGGGCCTAAGGATCCGGTTGCTCAACTTCAGGAGTAGGCCCTAAGAACTGGTAAAAAGGAAACGTGTGGAGGACCTTGAGCATGTAGCACCTGTTGAAGGTGACAAGTGTACCAGGGTACTTTTCGTGTTGCTTAACAGTTATCTCAACCGCGATATTTTCATCGGGGAGAGTTCTTTAGGTATCCATGAGTAGGAGAGGGAAGCCATCTTGTCTAAGGATAAAGAAACTTGATGGAAGAACTTGTTGGACGACGTGGCCGCTGTGTTAAGGGTTCTTGAAACTACTTTGATGTTGAATGATGAGGTTGCGGGCTCCCAGACCGCTCTTGACAAGGCTTATTCATGGACTCTAAATCTAAAAGGAATAAATGAAAAGATGAAGGGTGACATCCTCAACCACGAGACGAAGTACGAAGCACGGGTCCAACTCCTCAATGATGTGAATGAACTATGGCCTCAACTAGAGTCCACGACTAAGGAGAACGAGCACCTGGTCGCTTAGGTATAGGAGTTGGAGGGGATCGTGGCGCCTGCCAATGAAGAGACTGACGCGAAGAGAGCCCTCATGACTAGGAAATATTTGATTGTGTGGAGTTGTGTGCTCGAATAAGACATCATGGATACTCTTAGCTATGGCTTTAACACAGGTGTCGAGCAGCTCAAGATCCTTAACTCAGGGGTCGAGTTGGTGGTCGATGATACGCGACCGTTTAACCAGGTGGTTGATGGGAAGATTTTTTATCCCCCCGATGATAGTCCCAGAGAGGAGAGTGACGACGAGGATGAGATTTGAGATTATGTTTTCGGGTCTTCGTACCTGATTTTGTTTTAACTTGGGCTAGTGGCTTGTGTGCCCATATATTTTGTTTTGTAAACTTTTGACAAGGGCTTCACTTTATTTATATTTTTCGTTTGGGCCTGCATGCTTGTACATTTTTTTCATTTGGACTAGTGGCTTATGCATATATTTGTTAACAGTAACCATATTCATATGCATATGTTCATTCAATTTAGTCATTGGACGTTTTTGTAAACAAAACATAAAAGATAAAACAATGTTTGAATTTTGAAATTGTACTTGTATTGATAATTTGCTTATACACAGGGATTTTTTTGAAGATATTGACAAAAATCCTAGCAATAAGAAATCATCGTAAAATGAGAAGAGTACAAAGTAAATCAAATAGAAAACAGCTATGTGGAAACGATCTTATTGAGTGTCAACTCTGCTATTGCTTTTATGTCTTCAAGCATCTCATCCCTCACTGTCAGAAGAAGTTGACTGAGTTGATTTGTATTGTTTGAACTTGACGTTGGTAAAAAAGCTCGCTGTAAGTAGATGATCCAACTAGACATAGTCGTATGCTTTAATCCCTAACTTTTTCCTGGACCTCCCTTTCGGGTTTTCAGTCCACCGGGATACCCTTTTTTCCCAAGCCGCCTTTTCAGGTTTTCGACTAGTCGGGTGTACAATCTTTATATATATCCATGATTTTTTCCCGAACCATTTTGGTTCGCTGGGATGCCCTTATTTTTTCCTAGGCCAATCAACCTAGCGGGTCTCTTTCATGCGTAGTATCTTTTTACTATATTCGCGTTCACTTGGTGTGGAAAGTCTTCACCGTTCATGGTGGTAAGTATCATAGCACGGCCAGAAAATATCTTCTTGACTATAAATTGCCCTTCGTAGGTGGGAGTCCATTTTCTCCTGGGATCACCTTGTTGTAGGATGATGTGCTTTATTACCAAGTCACCAACCTGATATACTCGATGCTTAACCTTTTTGTTGTAGTCTTTGATCATACGCTTATGATACATCTGACCATGACAAACAACTACAAGCCTTTTCTCGGACAATGGTACTATCAAGGTTTCATGAAATAGGGATGATTATGTTAATATGGTTGAAGTTTGTTTGGATGAGACCACGTCAGATGATGAGTATGCCTCTGCAGATGAGTTCTTCTCCTCAAATGAAGATATGTTTTCCAGAGATGACTCTATAAAGACTGGATGCATTAAAGAGGGAGTAAATGTTATTGTGCCTTGTTTTGGTACACCCACCTCTTTTGAAGTTGAATATCATGGCAAACTAGCTATTTCTCCATAGTTATTAGCTTGTCGGGTCATGTCCCTTAAAAATAAGACAGGGATGTACCCTACAAGTATAATGCTACAATTTTAGAGGATGGTGTGGAAGTTCCCGTCTAGACTATGTCTAATGTTGGAAATATTGCTGAGAGTACTAGAGTGACCCGCAATGGTCGTGTATCTGCATAAATTGTTCATGGAAATGATAATGCTGGAAAGAAAATTGTTGAAGAAGTTGAACCCAAGAAGGCAGTAGGGGAATCTAGTGGAGCCACGCTAGGAAAAGATGTAGATGATATTTTGAAGATTATAAAGATGAACGACTACAGGATTGTAGATTAATTGTTGTAGACTCCATCAAAAATATATATTCTGGCTTTGCTTATGAACTCCTCTTCTCACAGAGAATATTTGATGAGGGTATTGGACCAAGCTTTCATGAAAAGTGATATGCCAGTAGACCAATTCAACAATGTGGTAGGGAATATTACATCATGTAATAACCTGAGTTTCTCTGACGATGAACTCCCTGATGAAGGAAGGAATCACAATTTGGCCCTCCATATCTCTATGAACTGCAAGAATGATTCATCATCCAATGTACTGATTGATAACGGATCCGCATTGAATGTCATATCGAGGAGCACGCTTATGAAGTTAAAATATCAAAGAACACCCATGCGCCCGAGTGGCATTATTGTGAAAGCGTTTGATGGATCAAGGAAATCTGTTATTGGTGAGGTGGACTTGCTTATTCATATAGGCCCACATTTGTTTCAAATTACTTTCTAGGTCATGGATATTATACTCGCTTACAGTTGTTTGCTGGGACGCCCATGGATACATGAGGCAGGGGCTATCACTTCGACTTTACACCATAAGTTGAAGTTTGTGCGTGAAGGAAAAGTGATCATCATAAATGGAGAACATGCATTATTGATATCTCATCTGTCTTCTTTCATTATTGTGGAAGAGGATGGAGTTGTTTTCGGAACCCGATTCTAAGCTTTATCCATTAATAATATAAGAGGAAATGAGAATTTTATAGCTTCGTTGAAAGATGCTCAACAGGTTGTGCCTAACGACCGTAGTGAAGTATGGGGGAAGATTATTGATCCACCTGTAAACAAGAATATAGCTGGTTTGAGATTCTCTGTGAGGTATGATAATGGTAAGAACATGAAGCTGAAGTTTGTTGCAGGCAGGTATCTGAATATCTTTCATAGCGGGGGTTATCTTCATCCAACTGTTTCTTGGATTAATGCCATTGTGGAAGATGAAACAGAGCCAGAAGTTCCAAATTATGTGACGCACAGAGTTAGGGTTCGGAACTAGATCACCATTGATGTTCCATCTTGCATACATGTCTCAATGTAATTTGTTTTTGTTAATCTTTTCGAAAGGCTTTCACTCTACCCAAGGTGAAAGTATTGATATTGTGTAAGTTTCTAAAAGCAATCATAACTCATATGTGCAGATTAATTAAAAAACCTGTTGAATACAATGACCTTGCACCCTCTCCTAACTTTGAGTGTCATTTGTATGGGGCCGAAGAAGAAGACTATGATGAGATTCGGGAAGAGGTCTCACGGTTGCTTGAGCGTGAGGAGAGTTCCGTTCAGTCATATAAGGAGCCATTGGAAGTAATCAATTTGGGTTCAGAAGATTATCCGAAGGAAGTCAAGATTGGAGCATTGTTGCATCCTAATGTGAAGAGCAGGTTGATTGAAACGTTGAAAGAAAATGTGGACATTTTTTCTTGGTCTTACCAAGATATGCCTGGTTTGGATACAAATATTGTAGAGCACCATTTTTCGCAGATGCCAGAGTGCCCGCCAATCAAACAGGAGTTACGAAGAACTCACCCAAATATGGCAGTAAAAATCAAAGAAGAAGTTCTAAAGAAGATTAATTCTGGTTTTCTTGTGACATCAGTGTACCCTCAGTGGATTTCCAATATTGTCCCAGTACCGAAGAAAGACGGAAAATTTCTCATGTGCGTAGATTACATAGATCTAAATAAGGCTAGTCCAAAAGATGATTTTCCATTGCCACACATTGATATGTTAGTGGATAGCACAACAAAATTCAAATTTTTCTCGTTTATGGACTGATTTTCCGGATATAATCAAATTAGGATGACTCTTGGGGACATGGAAAAAACAACATTTATCACACCCTGGGGAATATTTTGTTACAGAGTGATGCCCTTCGGGTTGAAAAACGTTGGTGCAACGTACCAGAGGGCTATGACAACCCCATTCCATGATCTGATGCACAAGTAAATTGAGGTATATGTTGATGATATGATTTCTAAATCCCAGATTGAAGAAGGGCATGTAGAAGATTTGTTGAAATTGTTTCAGCATTTGAGGAAGTATCATCTCCGCTTGAATCCAAATAAATGTACCTTCGGTGTTCGATCAGGGAAGTTGTTGGGTTTCATTGTCAGCCAAAAAGGGATTGGAGTTTACCCTGATAAAGCCAAAGCAGTTCAAAAAATGCCAGCACCGAGAACTGAAAAGAAAGTAAGAGGCTTCCTCGGGCATTTGAATTACATCTCCAAATTCATTTCCCACATGACTACAACATGTGAACCAATTTTTAGGTTGTTAAGAAAGATCAAGGTTGTGTATGGACAGATGACTGGCAAAGGTCATTTGAAAGTATTAAGGAGTATCTATTGGAACCTCTTATCTTGCTCTCTCCTGTTGAAGGAAGACCATTGGTTATGTATCTTACAATGTTAGATAATTCCATGGGCTATATTTTGGGACAACAAGATGAAACATGGAAGAAAGAATATGCTATTTATTACCTGCCAAGTGTTGGATTTTATTTAAAATCCCCATAATTTTGATTTTTGGATGTTTTGTTTGACTTCTTAACTCCCCAAGTTGTTACCCCCATGAGGTTTCATACTTCCTCCCTAGAGAGGTTGGTGCAATACTCACTCTCAACATTGAAGAATATATCTTGGTTTCCCCTCGACGATGTGGTGTTGTCCTCCCCAATGAAGTCAGCACGAGGTCTCCAGTTGATATCTTGACGATCAGGAACTCTCTCCCTTAGTGAAGTATGTATGATATTTCCCCAATGAAGTCAGCACGAGATCCTCAGTTGATGCTTTGACGATATGGTTTTCATCTGCCTTATTTAAAATCAGTATTGCAGTTCCCAGTAGAAGTACAGACCGTGAAACAATTGTTTTTCCCATTGAAGTTTGTGTGATATTCTCTATTAAATCCTGGAGAAGGATGTTATATCCCTGTATCTATACAGATTTATTTCTATGATGCGATTACTTTTGGATTATGTTCCTTCCCAGTGAAGTTAAGCTGTGAAATAGAAATTTGTTTCCTCAGTTGGTGCTTATTTCCTTATGGAATTTTCATCTTGGATGTGATTTAGTCGAGTATTAACGTTATCCGAGTTAGATTTGTCTGGTTATCCCCAGTGTTATGTGTCTGTTTTGTCAGCATATACATTATAACACTCATACGTTCATACATACATCATGCATAGTTGAATTTAGCAAATCATTACTCATTTGCATTCATTTTATGTTAGCATATTACCCTGTTTTTCAGAGTTGTGTTTTCCTTTCTCCAATAGAGTGTCAACCTTAAGCAGAAAGTGTATATTCTTTTAATTTTCCCACTGAGTTATCCCTCATGGAAGATTTTTGCTTTATCCTTCCTGTACATCTTTTTGTCTGGATGATTTGGGTTTCCCTCTTGAGTTTATTTCTCAAAGGATGTATTTTGGTAGACTGTTTCATTCCAGTTTATTTCTGGTTTGAATCTATGATCCCCAACAATATTATTACTTTGGATTTCTGCAAGCTTTGAGCCCTGGTTTGAGAAAGTGCATTTATTTTGCACGAGAAGACTTTATCTCCTCAGTAGGAATATATTGTCATTTCCCCAAGAAGCCATATTTCTTTCCCCAGGAAGCCATTTCTCTTTTCCCAGGAAGCCATATTCCTTTCCCCAGGAAGAAATTTTTTACAATCCTTCCCATAACAGCAAGTAGCAGGTCTCTTTATTTGAGTAACTTGTACTTCCCCGGTGAGTCTGTTATTTCTATGAGAAGATTCGTATGTACTCCGATGAATGGTAGTCTCGTCATTATGGGAGGTAGTTCGTCGTTGAGATATTTTTCCGATGGATGGTTGTCTCGTCATTATGGGAGATAGTTCGTCATTGAGATTCACTTTGCTCTGAAGAAGTTCATTGGTTTCTAGTGATAAGTATTGGTGTCAATCATTTATTACCACCCCTAATGTTGGTTTATATCAGTATTATCTTACCATTCCTATTCAGTAAAAGTCGATGTTACTTTTTTGCTATCTTCTCTATGAGTGGAAAGTTTTTCGTTCATTGTCAAATTACTCCAATGGATGGCAAGTATTTTCAATATGACAGAGACAGTTTGTTGAGAAATCTTTACAAGTGGCTGTCTCTTTATTTGAGACAATTTATATTACCCTTTCCAGGAGAAATGCCTTGGTTAAAGAAGAAGTTGAGACTCGTACTAGGTGAAACACTAGAATTTTGGGAACTTGTTATTATTAATATGTTTCTCTCTACCTTCAGTGAAAGTCGGTAGTTTCACCTTCAGTGAATGTTGGTGTTATTCTTTTCTCTCTACCTTCAGTGAAAGTCGGTAGTTTCACCTTCAGTGAATGTTGGTGTTATTCTTTTCTCTCTACCTTCAGTGAAATTCAGTAGTTTCACCTTCATTAAACATTGGTGTTATTCTTTTCTCTCTACCATAAGTGAAACTCAGTAGTGTCACCTTCAGTGAATGTTGGCGTTATTCTTTTCTCTCTATCTTCAATGAAAGTTGGTAGTTTCACCTTCAATGAATGTTTGCGTTATTCTTTTCTCTCTACCTTCAATGAACATTTGTGTTATTCTTTTATCTCTACCTTCAGTGAACATTGGTATTTTACCTTCAGTGAACGTTGGTGTTATTATTTTCTCTCTACCTTTAGTTAATGTTGGTACTTAACCTTCAATGAACGTCGGTGTTATTATTTTCATTCTACCTTTAGTGAATGTTGGTAGTTTACCTTCAGTGAATGTTGGTGTTATTATTTTCTCTCTGTACCTTCAGTGAATGTTGGTAGTTCACCTTCAATGAACGCTGGTGTTATTCTTTCCTCTCTACCTTTAGTGAACGTTCCTAGTTCACCTTCAGTGAACATTGGTGTTTTTCTTTTCTCTCTACCTTTAGTGAACGTTGGTGTTTTTCTTTTCTCTCTACTTTCAGTGAATGTTGGTAGTTCACCTTCAGTGAACATTGGTGTTGTACCCCAAAAATTGCTCTCTCATTTGTCAAGTATTTGCTCACAAGATATTCTAAGACGTCAAGTTTGCAGCACTGATACATCAATTTATGCTTGAAATTGGCACAAGGGCAAAATGGTCAATTGCATACTGGAACGTCAAACTTTGACTTTTTGGTCAACATTACATTCCAAGGATCAAATTTCATCAAGACATTCAAAAATATGAAACTTGATCATCAAGAAATCAAGAAAGTCAAAAGTCAATGTGAAAGTTCAAACCCTTCAAGACAGAAATTTTTCTAAGTGTTTTTTATACGTGATAATCTCATTTCTTCATGCCAACTTTTCACCTTGATGCAAGATGATTCAAGAGAAGCTTCTAACATGAAAGTTGTAGATCTCCATGATATCTACAACATTTCTTTACACAACTTCTCCTAAACAGGCTTGGATTTCAGGTTATAAATTCATGAAGTCATGACATTTTCATTTAAACACTTAGAGAAATTTTCAGCAGTTTTGGTCAGGATTTTATCCCAACTTCTTGCCCATTTTTCATCAAGTTCTAGTTTGATTTAACAAAAGTGGCCAACATGAAAGTTTTATAGGGTGTTTCAAGCTTCCCAAAACATCCAAGAGCATGAATTTATATTATTTGAGTTAGGAGATACACGGATCTGAAGTTGGACATTCATTCTTAATTTACAAGGCAGATTTGTGATGAACAAGGAACAAGAATCTTAACCCATGCTGCATAATCTCCAATTTGCAGGCCTTGTGACTTGCAACTCTTGCCATAATTTAATTCTTACACAAACTTTTGAGCTATGGTCCATTGGGTTTAAGCATTATTCAAGTGATCTTTCTATTTTTGGCACAAAGGCACCATTGCCATTCTTGCAAAGTTCACTTTAATCATAAAGTCAATTTCTTGAGCCTCTAACTTGTTGTTCTAATCACACACAAATTAGAAGGGCATGCTTAAAGTGTCCAACATCTCTATGCAACAAAGTACAAAGCATTGGAACTACAATCTTCAAGCTTGCATCATCTATAATCTAACCTAGCCATAACATGTGATTAAAAATCTGAGTTTTCAAATCTCAAACCTTCTCTATAAATAGAGTGAACGGCCAGTAGTTTTATTGATAAACCTTCAAAAAATCCATAACAGACCCTAAGACTTCCACTCTTGAGTTTTGAAGTCTAAACCTTAAAACTTCTCACACTTTGCATATTCCATCTAAAAACCATCCAAACATTTCATACCACACAAAGGTTGTTTAATAACCTTCAACAAAAAGGAAAGTCTAGCAGCCTATTGGAGCTTCCTTAAGGTTCACACAACATCTTGAAGGGCATTTGGACTCAAAACTTAAAGTGCAGTTTCAAGGTAAGTCATCTTTACCTTGCCTTTTCCATACATCAACTTTTCTGTTTATAGGATGTAACAATTATTATTCTTGAAGTTAATCATTTATTTGTTGTTCCTGTTATTCATTCATATGTTAAAAAATAACTGATGTATGCAAAGAATGGTGTTTAAGGCAGAAAAATGCAGTATGTATCGACACATATCCATATGTGTCGACCCATCTTAGTGAAAATACAGGGTATGAGTTGACACATGACCCTCATGCATCGACCCGTGCTGAGTTCAGGTCACAAAACAAAAACTAGAAAGGACTATGAGTCGACACATACGCATTTCGCATCGATGTAAAAAGGTGTATGAGTCGATACATCCCATTATGTGTCAACTCACTCTGAACAGATTTCACTTTACAGGGGCAAGGAGAAGCTATGTGTCGATGCATAGCAGCATGGGTCGACACATAGCAGTTCAAAAGTGCATTTTTCCTTTATTTTGCACTGTTTTCACATTCTTTTTATTATCATTTGATATGGTTGTAATATTTTAGTTCCTACTTCACCCCCATTTCTAAATTGTACCCCCACCCCCCTAAAGGGATGTAATAGCTTAGATTTTACTTTTCGCCTTTTACTTGCTTCTCATATATTGCTAGTAAATAAGTGTGTATGGAAAGATAAAAACAACAAAATAGACAATCCTAATCAAAGACAAAATGAAAATAATCAATCACACTTGCACACATGCACCCTTAGGGTAATCTCCACTTGTTGCCTAAAAAATGGCCATGTTATGCATGTGGGATGTCTTAGCACAAACAATCGAAATACAAGATCATAGCCCCTCGATGACGCTATCAAAGTTAACTTTCAAAATGATCTTAGTCCCTAAAAGAAAAGTGTTAAGTCATCTCACAACATTGCTATCATGGTCATACGATGACCCAACGCCCGTCCCTTCACATCCAACGATGGGGCTTCTCACCAACTCAATGGTAAGATAGCAACATCTAAAGGAGGAGGAAAAGCACATCTAAGACCTTCTGAGTAGGTAGATTTTCTCCTAGTTACTCGCTTGCTCACAACAAAAACATTTTTATACACCTAAACTTCCATTTTGAAACATTTTCGAAACAAACACTTTGCATGCATTCTTATAGAAACGAGAATCATTACGAAGTTCCATTTTCAAAATCACTTTCAAAAACACATCTCACAAACACCTCTTTGAACTATTTTTGAAACAAATACTTGGTATGCGTTCTTATAGAGACGAGAACCATTACGAAGTTCCATTTTCAAAAATACTTTCAAAAACCACACACAAAGCACAATTTCAAACAAAAGCAAGTGATCTAGCAAGTAACTAAGATCCCATGGAAAACCATGGATGAAAAGGGTGTTAATACCTTCCCTTTTCATAATCTACCCCCCGAACTCAAGAAAACATCTCGAAAGGTCTTTCTTTGCTTTTTCACGTTTCCTTATTGGATAAAAGAAAAGTCGGTGGCGTCTTTTGCTAACCGCAACATTTGCAAAGACAAAACGCAAAACCTCAAGTCAGTTCTCCCATCGTATCAAAATTGGTGTTATTCTTTTCTCTCTCTACCTTCACTGAATGTTGGTAGTTCACCTTCAGTGAACATTGATGTTATTCATTCCTCTCTACCTTCAGTGAACATTGGTAGTGAATGTTGGTCTTATTCTTTGATCTTCTACCCTTAACTATTGAGTTGGTAGTGTACCGTCATCTGTGAGTCAGTATCTTTTTGATCTTCTACCTTCAAATATTGAGTTGGTAGTTCACCGTCATCTATGAGCCAATGTCTTTTTTATCTTCTACCTTCAACTATTGAGTTGGTAGTTTACCGTCATTTATGAATCAATATCTTTTTGATCTTCTACCTTCAACTATTGAGTTGGTAGTAAAACGTCATCTGTTATCTGGTATCTTCTTGATATTCTACCTTCAACATTTGAGTTGGTAGTTTACCGTCATCTGTGAGTCGGTATCTTTTTTATCTTCTACCTTCAACTATTGAGTTAGTAGTGTATCTTCATTTGTGAGTCAGTATATTTTTGATCTTCTACCTACAACTATCAAGTTGGTAGTTCACCGTCATCTATGAGCCGGTATCTTTTTGATCTTCTACCTTCAAATATTGAGTTGGTAGTTTACCATCATCTGTGAGTCGGTTTCTTTTTGATCTTCTACCTTCAACTATTGAGTTGGTAGTTTATCGTCATCTGTGAGTGGGTATCTTTTTCATCTTCTACCTTCAACTATTGAGTGGGTAGTGTATCGTCATTTGTGACTCGGTATCTTTTTGATCTTCTACCTTCAACTATCGAGTTAGTAGTTCACCGTCATCTATTAGCCGATATCTTTTTGATCTTCTACCTTCCACTATTGAGTTGGTAGTTTACCGTCATCTGCGAGTCGGTATCTTTTTGATCTTCTACCTTCAACATTTGAGTTGGTAATTTACCGTCATCTGTGAGCCGGTATCTTTTTTATCTTCTACCTTCAAATATTGAGTTGGTATTACCATCATCTGTGAGCCGGTTTCTTTTTGATCTTCTACCTCTGACTTTTGAGTTCGTAGTTCACAGTTATCTGTCGATCACTTTTATCCTTTATTATCTCTCCTCATTTTCTAAGTTGATGACACCTTATCCCCTCTTTGGGCTTTACCCCAATAGTCGGATTTTTGTTCACCAGTGATTTATTTTCCTGGTCGGGTTTCTCTTTTGATCCTTGTTTCCTTTGCTACATCCCCATTGGTGTCTTGCGTCCCTTTAGAATTATTCATCTGCATTTATACTCATAAGCATTGCATGGTATCTTAGGGCCAAAAATAGGTCTTGTTTTATATTTAAGTATCTTTAATCGCGTCAACACAAAGATTTTTAATCTTTACATCTCCAGATAGAAGACACTTAAACAAGGGCAGCTGTTGTACCCTAATTTTTTCCCCTAAGATTCCCCTATCATATAATATTAACTCGATCATAACAAGATCACATTAGGGTTGATTCTTCCTCTTTTTCTATCTCCTATCTTTAAGTTTGCTCTTGAAGGATCTCCAAGCACCTTAGTTGTGTATTTTTTATATGTGTTGTTAACTAACTTCTAATCAAAATACAAAAAATATTTGTCTTTGTCTTTGTATATTTGTGTTTTGTAGGTACTGAGTCAAAGCATCTAACAAATAAGGTTTTCCGATATTATTTCCCTAAAATCTCTATTTGCAAAGAACAAATAATTAAAAATTTTCATTTTTTTTCACTGTACAATTGATTGCTCCCAGAGTGCAATCAATTTTAGAGTGCATTTTGCGCAATATTTTAAAAAAACTCATTGTATAATCGATTGCTCCCAGAGTGCAATCGATTGCACAGAGTGAAATTTTGAAAAAAATCATCAATTTCAAGCTTGTCATTCTTTTGGCTCCAAGTTTTCTTCATTTTTTGAAATATATATCATTAACTCAAAATTTGGCTCCAAGAATCAATTACCAAGCCTAATTTAATTTCCCATACCAAACTCCAAACCACCACTAATCCCAATCCTAAACTCTATAAATAGAGCCCTCATTTCATTCAAATCTCAAGCTTTTGATAGCCAAATTCACTTTGCTAAAAAATCTCTCAACTCCCTCCATCTACCAAATTCACTCAAAGCTCCATTTTCAAAAAATGTTATTAAGCTTTGCATTGAAGCTTACTAATCTTTGAGCTAAACCTTCATCCAAACACTTTTTTTTAATCAATTCTCTACATCCAAGCTTAGGAAATTGATTCTTGGGGTTGAATTGAAGCAAATTCTTGAAGTTGTTTTGATAATTCTCTAGATCTACCTTTGGTAAGTTAGATCTTCATCTTTCACAATGTCATATCTTGTTGATCTTTGGAGTTGATTCATTGAGCATTATTTTGTGATTCCATTGGTGCTATTTTCTCATAATTTGATGGAATTTTCGTGCTCAATTAAATCCATGATCATAAGGTGTTTGATGAAATGTTTGAACAAGAATTTGGCCTTTTGAAATGCTGATTTGCTGATTTTCACAGGGTGCAATCGATTTCTCTCAGAGTGCAACCGATTGTCACCGAACGAATTCACGTATCTTTTGGGAAAAAACACTTATGCAATCGATTTCTCCCATAGTGCAATCGATTGTAACAGAGACAAAATGCATTTTCTGCCTTGTTTTGGGGCTGTTTTGATCCATCTCTCTTTTTCTACTCACTCCTTTTGATTGTTGATTTGGATTGCAATTTTAATTATCCAATTTCACTTTAAATTCAATGGACTTTGGGTGTAGATGAAGTTGGATAAATGTTCATCAATTCAGATCTACCGAAGAGTGAATTATCAAATTCATTTTGGTGCTTTGGATTAATGATATGTTTAGTACTTTAATCTATCGAGATGAGTGATTGAATTTAAAGATGAAAGAAATTTAAGTTAGTGATCCAAATTAGCTTATCATTTCCCTCCCTCTTCATCTTATCCCTTTCTTTTTTATTTGTGCTACATGTTAAGGGATAATGATATCTATATCATTTATCCAAACATGAAGTACATAGATTGCTATTGGTCGGCCTCAAAGTAAGTGCGACTTTTACATAAGCCTACTTACAATTGCTTAACATAGGGCTAAATTTTGTCCTAATTTGAGAAAATGATCATTCGTGGCGCAAACCTATGTTTGCAATCCCAAGTATGTTAATTTGAACCCTTTGATCCAATAACCTTGAGAATCATTGTTAGGAGGCTTTGGCTCTACCAATCCTCCAATGGATCATCATCAATTTTGGTAAACGCGGATCACTTAAACATCATTGATCATCAAATGTTGCCTTGAGGGTTCTTAAATGGATGATATAGTTGACAAAAAGCAAATGCAACTTGTTATTGAGAGGATTTAGTTCTACCAATCCTCTAATGAGTTCCAAATGCAAGTTTCAAGATGGTCATCCAACTAACCATTAACTTCTAACAATTGACTTTACTTTATTCTTTTATTTTATGCTTTTACTTTATGCACCATTTACTTTAGCATTTACATTTCATGCTATTTTCATCTTTTCTCACTTGAGCATTTACTTTTAGGCCATTTTTATTTTGCTCACTTGAGATTTTCTTTACCTTTTGAAGATACTTAATAATCAACATGGACCATAAAAAACAGTAATGATACTTGGACTATTTGGTTACTGTCCTTGGCATTGTGGAGTATTAGACTTCTTGGACTTAGGAATAGAAACCTTGATCTTATGTTGGAGACCTTGTGACCTTAATTAATATTTTGTATGGAGTTCTTGAGGTTTACCTCAAGACATTGGGTTTTTTGTTTGTTTGTGTGCAGGTTATTATGGTTACCTACTTTGTCTGTAATCTGGAATTCATCTGTATACATCCGTTACTCTGCCCAATTTTTGTGAAGACTTAATGCATTTGAATTTTTGTCTTCTCAAGAGGTTATTGATTATTTTATTGGTTTCAATCCACATAATGGGAATTCTATCTTGACTCATAATTTCAAGTATTGGCTTCATATTGGTTAGATGGTTCTTTTCCCTAGCTTTTATCACATGCTTTAGGATAGTCCCTTCATCTCCTCCCATCTTCTTTAATTTTAAAAATCTTCTCCCTCCTTTTGAAAAATCTTCTAGTTTCTAAACTTGAATCACTTTCATAATAAACTTGGACTTAGGTCCATGCATTTTCAAAACATTTTCATAAACAACCTTTAATCAAATTAATAATACCTTGACACTTTTTGTGAGAAGACTAAAAGTCAATCAATCTCATTCAAACCATTTTTCCATTTCGGCTCTTATCTTTAAAATTTTCTCAAAAGATTGCACTCTTGCAATCCTTGTAGTGATGCAAACAACTATACTTCTACTATATGTATTGAAGAGGTATATTTTCCGCTTGGGTGTTGAGTGAGGCATTGTTGATTTTAAAATCCAAGTCATATCCTCCACTTTGAAATGATGCAAATTCCCCTTTCTCATGATTGTGGGTAGTAAGTATGTTTTCCACACGGACAATGACGATGATTTCTTCTTTCGATAAATTAACCAACACACTCGTGTTTTAAAATTTTTAAAGAGGAACTACGTGTACCCTGATCCCCTATTGCACAGAAGGTGGTACGTAGGAACTAAAGGTTCGAAACCGTGGCGGGTGCAAAAATCATAAAAAAATACTTCTTTTCTCATCTCCACAATCTATTTTATACATACAACATTTTATAGCCAAAATATAAATATTTACAAAGAGGTTCCTACAGAGTACCATAGATGTTTAGGGTGATAATACCTTCCCTTTGCATAACCAATCCCCTTACCTTGAATCTTTCCCCCCTCTTTTGGTTTATTCACTCTTTTCCCAATCCTTTGGAAACAACAAAGTGCGGTGGCGATTTTTATTTTGATCTGTATAAGTCTAGTCAATCCAATGGCTTAGTCTTAAAAATTTATACTGCTACACTATCTAGTAATTGTCATTCCACTTTACTACCTGATCTTTCTTCAGAAACATGAAGATCGACTCACAAGTAGCAGCCAAATGAGAAATGAATCAGGAAATGTAATCCAGACGTCCTCAGAAACCTCTGACTTCCTTCTTGGTATGGGGAGCGGGCATTTCTTGAATAGTTTTCACCTTGGTGGGATCAACTTCAATACCTTTACCACTAACAACGAAACCCACGAGTTTATTGGATCTCACCCCAAAGGTGCACTTGCTCGAATTCAACCTCAGCTTGTACTTCTTCAGCCTATCAAAGAACTTGTGTAGATGGCCAAGATGTTTTTATTAAGTCTAAGACCTAGCTATCATGTCTTCAACGTAGACCTATATCTCGTGATGGTTCATGTCATGGAATAAGGATACCATAGCACGCTGATATGTGGCACCAGCGTTCTTTAACCCAAAAGGTATAACCTTGTAACAGAAAGCGCCCCACTGTGTGACGAAGGTTGTTTTATCCGTGTCTTCAGGTGCCATCTTGATCTGATTATAACCCGAGAAACCATCCATGAAGGAGAATACCTTGTGTTGAGCCGTATTGTCAACCAGAACATCAATATGTGGAAGCGGAAAGTCATTTTTGGGGCTTTCCCTGTTCAGATCCCTGTAGTCCCCACACATATGTACTTTATCGTCTTTCTTTGGTACTGGAACCACATTTTCAACCCATTGAGGATTTGATGTAACAACCAAGAAATTTGTGTTGAATTACTTCATAACCTCAGCCTTGATCTTCTCCGACATCTTGGGACGCATGCGATGAACCTTCTACTTTATTGGAGAACAACCTTCTTTCATTGGAAGACAGTGAACCACAATATCAGTATTGAGCCCTGGCATGTCCTCGTATGACCAAGCAAAGATCTCAAAATATTCATGCAACTTCTATATTAACCTGTTCTTGATACCGTCTTTTAGGTTGGCACCTATCTTGACTTTTTTCATGTATACTTCAGCACCCAAGTTTACAACCTCGACCAACTCTTCATGTGGTTGTATAGGCTTTTCCTCTTGCACTAACAGTCTGGAAATCTCTCTAGGTATTTTACAATCTTCCTCACCTTTGTCCTCGACTTGGTAGATCGTATTTTCAAATTCATAAGTGGCAATAGCAGAATCATTATCAACGGGATCCATAGTAGATGTTGATCTGCAATTTATTGTGTAGGTGTGTATAAGAACACATAGCTATTTGAAAGTAATAAATGTAAAAGAAAATACAAAGAGCATAAAATTTGAATGCAAAATGTCCAATGCTTTATTAAATGAAGATATGCTTATGAAATGATAACCCTTAACAAGTGGACCATTGTGCCTCGGGTAAGGCATAAGGCTTAAAGTCATTTTTTGTTAATCCTTAGTTTGACATAAGGCTTAAGGCTTAACAAGTGGAATATTTTCTTAATCAAACTTTAAACATTTAACCATACTTTGACATTTTTTGTGAGAAGACTAAATGCCTTACTCAAAAATCTACCCCCCTTACTCAGAAAATCTCGAAAAAAGGTATTTTTCTGTTCTTTTTACCCTTTCCTCTGTTGGATAAAAGAAAAGTCGGTGGAGACTCTAGCTTACCGCACATTTGCGAATACAAAATGCAAACGAGTATAAAACATCCAGTTCTGCCACCATATCACAGAACTGGCGACTCTGCTGGGAAGAATTATAAAAGTGGGGTTTACCTTAGGGTCTAGATCATTTCTAAATTGTTTTCTTGTTTGTTTGCTTTACTTTTAAGGGATTGTTTGGGTTACTATAGATCCTACACCCGGATATGGGGAAACCTGTTAGGTAAGTAGCAATAGATCGTGGAAACTGTGCGGGGTATACCGACACAGTTGAAGCGATCGCTACGTTGATGCGACACTTTGGTTGATACGGGTAGCCCTTGACTTAATCAAGGAGAATACGGGGCCGCTGTGTGGTGTCATAAAGCGTCAATTGTCCTTAGAACCTTTAAATGAACAACTTGGCCATTAGGATGTAGCGAGATGGTCGTCTTTGGTGTATTCCCAAAGTCGGCAGATACTCGATGCTATACTTATTGAGATTTGTCTCCTGAGTTTTGTTTGGTTGCGAGTCAGTCGCCTATCGAACAAAGCTTATGGGAAAGGTCAGTGATATTGAGATCCATTAGAACCCGGTTACTATTTATATGACAGGTTGAACCAATCCAACTTCAAGAGGGTACTACCTTAAAACCCATGCAAGCCTTAAACCTAAGGTCTCTTGTGTGATTTGCTTGTGCTTGCTATATCTGTGTTTTCTTAGCATAATCATGACATCATGACATGGCATATCATACTAACCATTTTAAGGATTTTCTAGGGCTTATCTTTGTCTTATTTTGTAGGACATGGCATCCGCTCGCAGGAACACTATCCAAGTCAACCTTGTGAAAGTACCTCCTCAACTTAAAGACTTAGCATCAATGATTCTTGAAAGCTTTCCCTTCACTGAAAATCATGGTCGACTTCTCAACTTGGTCACTACAATCCCGGATGAATAAATGTTAAAGGTGCTCTTTCAGTTCTTTGACCCGTTGTACCACTGCTTCACTTTTCCTAATTACCAGTTAGTGCCTATTATGGAGGAGTTTTCTCAGTTATTGGGGGTACCTATCATTAATCAGCTACCATTCAAAGGTACGAAAAGAGACCCAAACCTGAAGAGATTTCTCAAGCTCTGTCTTTACAATGGTCTGATGTAGTGGAAAATTGGGAAACCAGAAGAGCTGTCCAAGGATGTCCAGTTAAGTTTCTATTTGAGAAAGCTCACTATTTTTGGGATAGCCTGGATTTACAAGATTTTAATGAAGTGTTGGCCCTCCTCATCTATGGGATGGTACTACTCCCTAACACAGACCAACTCGTAGATGTGAATGCGGTTAAGGTTTTTTTGTCACATAATCTAGTGCCTACCTTACTTGGGGCTATTCTACACTCTTTGCATACTCGCACTCTAAAAAGAAGAGGGACCCTTATGTGTTGCACTCCTCTACTTGGTAGGTGGTTTATTTTGCCTCTACCTCAGTCTATTTTGAAGAATGAGCAGGGTATGAGATGTTCTCATAGGTTTATGTCCCTTACAAATTCAGATATTAATTGGTGTTCACGATTCTCGGAGAATGTTAGCATCATTGATCACTGTGGGGAATTCCCTAATGTCCCTCTCTTAGGCATTAGGGGAGGAATCACTTATGATCCTTGTTTGGTGTTGTGACAGTTTGGTTATGCTAGAAGGGATGGTCCTCAAAACACAATCGTCCAAGGAATCACGTTTGACTATGATATTGATGTTTAGGGTTATCATAAGAGGTTCATTAGAACTTGGGGCATGATAAATAGGGTTGATATCAAGACACTAGGGCACAAGAATTCCATCCCTCTTGAGCCTTACCATAAATGGGTGTGAGCTCATGCTCAATACCTTATGATGCCTTACTCCTCCATATTACATGTGATTATGGAGCCAGTTGTTGAAGGAGACACTACTTACGTTGTTCTTCATCCTGATATGCCAACTGATTTTGAGGAGCTACGGAAATCTTGGATCCAACTCAAAGAAGAATGGGATACCTTTGAGACCCAATTCTATGCCAACGAGAAGAAGGTTCTAGAGCTCACCCAGTTACTTCACGAGGAGAGGAATATAAATTTCTACATTGCACCAAAGAGGATGCGCCCGTGGGAAACTTGAATCTATTTACTTTGGGAGTTTACTTTTGCTTTGTTACCTCCTTTGTAAGCCCCAGAGGCATCGCTGTGACTAATAAAAATTCTTAATGCAATTAACGTTTTCTACTTTTTTTGTTTAAGCAAATTTGAGTCTTAGAAATCCTTGAAAACATTGCATACATATATCATACATATCATTGCATAAGCAGGTTTCAAAGCAGGTTACTCATCCTCTTCGCTGTTTATTTCAGCAATGGCTCTAGAAAAAATAGTGAAGGATCTACAGACTCAGAATGCCCATTTTTAATAGATGATCATGGCTCTGACCAAGGGGCAAGAAGAACTGAAAGCCTTGATTGTTAAAGAGAAGAAGAAGCCAAAGAAGCCAATTGGGTTAGTGAATCTTGGAAGAAGGATCAGAGGACCAGTGCAACGAGTCTCTGAACTGATAACTTCATCAAAGGAAGGAAATAATCAAGAGAGGAAGACTCCAGTCCAAAACAATCTCATAATGAATCTGACTAGGATGAGGAAAAGTATCCTCCTACTGATGAAAAATACAAACAGCTGGAGGATCGTTTGACTGCAATGGAAGTTCGAAAGGTACCAGGTCTGGACTTTGAAGAGCTGGGTTTGGTCTCTGGGGTTGTCATCCCGAAAAAGTTCAAGGTGCCAGTGTCTGCCAAATATGATAGGGTTTCATGTCCCAAAATGCACCTCTGATCTTATGTGAGGAAGATCCAGCCTCACACTGCTGACAAGGACTTGTGGGTCTACTTCTTTCAGGATAGCCTGTCCAAAACTCAGCTAGAATGGTTCTATCAGCTGGAGGGGGCCAACATCCGTAATTGGGAAGACTTGGCTGCTGCTCTCTACAAGCAGTATCAGTACAATGCAGACCTCGCTCCCATCCTTACTCAACTCCAAAGTATGTTTATGGGTTCGAGCGAGGGCTTTAAGGACTATGCTCAGAAGTGGAGGGAGTTAGCAAGAAGAGTCCAGCCTCCCCTGTCTGATAGGGAGCTAGTGGATATGTTTCTCGGTACCCTGTCCGGTCCGTTTTTCAATCACCTGGTTGGGAGCTCCTTAGCCGGCTTCACTGAATTGATCTTGACGGGAGAAAGAGTGGAAGCTGGAATTAGGAGTGGTAAGATCCAAAAGGATGCATCCTCTAGTACAGTAAGAAAGCCATTTTCTAAAAATAAAGAGGTTAGTGTTGTGTACAATCAAAGGAATCGGGACAGAACTGAACGTTGTCCAGCGGTAGGGGATGTTATGAACTCTAAACCTACACCTACTCAACAAAGGAACAATCATCCTAGAACAGAAAGGCCGATAAGACAATTTACCCGGATAAATATGACTCTGTCTCAAATTTTGCCACAATTATTAAAGTCCTACCTGGTGACTTTGAAGGAGGCCCCGAAGAATCCTAATACTGCCTCTCCCCGCTACAATCCAAATGTGCAACGCGCCTACCATTTTGAGACTCTGGGGCATGACACGAACGACTGCTGGGCTTTGAAAAATAAGGTGCAAGACCTTATTGAAGCAAAGGAGAATGAATTTGATGCTCCGGAAACTTCCAACATCATAACTGCACCCATGCCCAAGCACGGCTTGGGAATCAATGCTATTGATGTTGTCTCCGCCATAGAAGATGCTAAAAATGAGTATGGCATGGATAGTTGGATCTTCCTTACTACCAATGGTGGACCCAGCAACTGGACAGCAAGAGACTTTGTACCAATTACTTTTATTCAGAAGTAATTTTCTTTCTTGTTTTTTGGATATGTAATAAACAATATAAACTTTTTGGCCATGTGTCTCACCCGGGGCCCAATGGTTTATCTGTGAGGGTTATCATGTTTCAATTTCATATGGCATTAATAAAGCATTGGACGTTTATCATGTTTCAATTATCTATACAACTATGCTCTTACACACACCCACGTATCAAACTTCAGATCCATATCCATTATGGATCCCATTGATAACAGTTCTGCTATTGCCGGTTATGACTTTGAAAATCCGATCAACCAAGACGAGGACAAAGGTGAGGAAGATTGTGAGGTAGCCGAAGAACTTTCTAGACTGTTACAGCAGGAAGAAAGGGCTATACAGCCTCTTGAAGAGCCAGTTGATACAGTGAATTTGGAGCTTAGTGTCAAACAGCGTTTGATTCAGATGTTGCATGATTATGTTGAGATCTTTGCCTGGTCTTATAAAGACATGCTAGGAATAGACACCGATATTGTGGTTCATCGTCTGCCAACTAAAGAAGATTTCCCTCTAATAAAGCAAAAGGTTCATCGCATGTGCCCTGAAATGTCATAGAAAATTAAAGCAGATGTTATGAAACAGTTCAATGCTGGGTTCTTAGTTGTCACCTCTTATCCCCAATTGGTTGCTAACATAGTCTCGGTACCTAAAATGGACGACAAGGTACGAATGTGTGTGGACTACCGAGATTTGAACAGGGCAAGCTCCAAGGATGACTTCCTGCTCCCCCACATTGACGTTCTGGTTGACAACACCACGTAACACAAGATCTTTTCCTTCATGGACGGGTTCTCTGGTTACAATCAGATCAAGATGGCACCCGAAGACATGGAGAAGACAACCTGCGTCACACTATGGGGCTCTTTCTGTTACAAAGTGATGTCTTTTGGGTTGAAGAACGCCGAGGAAACCTATCAGCGAGCCATGGTAGCTTTGTTTCATGACATGATTCATCATGAGATATAAGTCTATGTTGATGACACGATAGCCAGGTCTCAATTTGAATAAGAGCACCTTGATCATCTACAAAAGTTGTTTGACAGGTTGAAGACGTACAAGCTGAGGTTGAATCCGAACAAGTGCACCTTCGGGGTTAGATCTGGTAAACTGTTAGGTTTCATTGTTAGTGACAAGGGTATTCAGGTAGACCCTGCAAAAGTGAAGGCTATACAAGAGATGTCGGCTCCTCACACTGAGAAGGAGGTCAGAGGCTTCTTAGGACGCCTAAATTACATTTCCAAGTTCATTTCCCATTTATCTTCTACTTGTGAGCCTATCTTCAAACTATTAAAGAAATATCAAGTGGTAAAGTGGAACGACGAATGCCAGACCGCCTTCGAGAGAATCAAGGAATACCTTCAAGAACCTCCAATTATGATGCCTCTGATTGAAGGAAGACCTTTGATAATGTACTTAACAGTGTTAGATAATTCAATGGGGTGTGTGCTGGGGCAACATGAGGAGTCCGGTCGAAAAGAGCATGCAATATACTACCTTAGCAAAAAGTTTACTGACTGTGAAACAAGATACTCACTACTCGAGGAAACTTGCTGCGCTTTAGCATGGGCTGCTCTTCGACTGAGACAATATATGTTGACCCACACTAATTTGTTGATATTTAAGATGGATTTGATTAAGTACATCTTCAAGAAGCCCGCTCTCTCCGGAAGAATAGCAAGATGGAAAATGATCTTGACCGAAAACGATATCCAATACACAACCTAGAAAGCAATCAAAGGAAGTGTACTAGCTGATCATTTGGCTCATCAGGTTGTGGATGACTACCAATCCATGAACTTTAAATTCCCGGATGAGAACATTATGTTAGTAACTGACTATGAAGAACCTGGACCGGATGAAGGACCTCAGGAAGGATCCCGATGGACTATGGTTTTTGATGGAGCTTCCAACGCACTCGACAATGGCATCGGTGTTGTAATCATATCCCTCGAAGTCTGTCGTACTCCTTTCACCTCCAGACTATGTTTCAACTGTACTAATAATATGGCGGAGTATGAAGCATGCATTATGGGTCTAAAAGCTTCTATTTACCTGAGGATCAAATTCTTGAGCATCTTCGAGGATTCAGCCTTGGTAATAAGTCAGATCAAGGGAGAGTGGGACACAAATCACCCGAACCTTATCCCTTACAAAGAACATGTTCTAACCTTGCTTCCAAACTTTGAGGAAGTCACCTTTGAACATTTTCCACGAGAAGAGAACCAGTTAGCAGACGCGCTAGCTACCATGTCATCTAAGTTCAAGGTCAAGTGGGACAATGAGGCTCCTCGGATCATTATTGAGAGGCTGGATGAACCAGCATACTGCTATGAGATTGACACTGAAGAAGTAGCAGAGAAACCTTGGTTTCATGAGGTGAAAAGGAATCTCAATGCTCAATAATATCCTGAGGGGGAGTCTATCAATGATAAGAAGTTTCTGAGAAGATTCTCCGCAAATTTCTTCCTCAATAATGGAATCCTCTACAAGCACATCCATGACTCTACTTTACTTTGGTGCGTAGACAAGAGTGAAGCAGAGAGGATTATGGAAGATTTACACGAAGGCACCTTCGGCACCCATTCTAGTGGACATACCATGGCTAAAAAGATCCTACGGGAAGGATACTAATGGTCCGTTATGGAAGCAGACTGTTACCAACATTCCTGAACTTGTCACAAATGCCAGATCTATGCTGATATAAAGTACATGTACCTCTGATTCCCTTGAACGTCTTGACAGCTCCCTAGCCCTTTCCAATAAGGGGCATTGACATGATTAGAGAGATTAGACCTACCACTTCCAATGGCCATCGCTTCATCCTAGTGGCCATTGATTACTTCACGAAGTGGGTTGAGGCTTCCTCCTTTGCTACTGTTACCAAGAATGTCGTGGCGCGATTTATCAAGCATAACCTGATATGTCGGTATGGTGTGCCAGAAATAATCATCACAGACAATGGTACAAATCTCAACAATACAATGATCACCGAGCTCTGTTAACAATTCAAGATCCAGCATCCTAATTCTTCTCCTTATTGGTCGAAGATGAATAACACTGTGGAAGCTGCTAACAAGAATATCAAGAAAATCATACAGAAGATGATTGTGACATACAAAGACTGGCATGAGATGTTACCATTTGCTCTTCATGGTTACCACACCTAAGCACAGACGTCGACAGGGGAAACACCCTATTCTCTGGTATACGGTATAGAGGTTGTCCTTCCTATTGAGGTCCAGATCCCTTCTTTAAGGATCATGAAGGATGCGGGTTCGAACAAAGAAGATTGGATCCAGACTCGACTTTATCAATTGAATTTGATTGATGAGAAAAGGCTTACTACTGTCTATCATGGTCAAATGTATCAAAATGGATTATCAAGGCTTTCAACAAAAAGGTCAAACGTCAAGTATATCAAGTGGGTGATCTGGTAATCAAGCGCATCATACTTGCACAAGGTGATCCCAGAGGAAATGGACTCCCACGTACGAAGGGACATTTGTGATCAAAAGCATATTTTCTGGTGGAGCCATGATTCTGACCACCATGGATGGTGACGACCTTCCTCACCCTCTTAATGTGGACATAGTTAAAAGATACTACGCCTAAATAAGGACCCGCTAGGTTGACTGGTCTAGGCAAAAATAAGGGCATCCTGGTGAACCAAAAGGGTTCAGGCAAAAATTAGGGATTAAGACAACAAAAAAATCTGTACACCCGGCAAGTCGAAAACCTGAAAAGGCGGCTTAGGCAAAAAAGGGGTATCCCGGTGGACTGAAAACCCGAAAGGGCGGTCCAGGAAAAAGTTAAGGATTTAAAGCGTACAACTATGTCCCATTAGATCACCTTACGATCAGACTTTAGTATCAACTATCAAGCTCAAACGGTATTGATCAATCAAGTCAGCTTCAGACGAGTAGCGAAGTGATGAGACGCTCAAGGACATAGGGGCAATAGCAGAATTGAAACTCAATGGGATTATTACACATAGTTGTTTTCTCTTTGTACACTATTTTGTATTGTTTTCACTTGCAAGGCGGTGTTCTCTTACTAGAACGTCATTCTCTTTGTACAAAATGCCTGTTATAGGCGAAAATTCAAAAAATCAATACAAATCATTTAAAGTACAAAACTGTTTGCTTTTATCTTTTCTGTTTGGTTTTGAAAAAAACATACAATGAATTATTTTTGACATATGCATTTAAATATGATCACTGTTCATAAATATTTGCATAAGAAACAGAAAGACAATTGCTAATGACTTTAAGAAATGGGGCAAAGTCTAAAAAACAATTTGCAGTCCCGACATTTACTCCTTCCAGCATAATACAGGGGCAAGGACAGTTTGAGACAAAGTCACCATTACATGCGACCCCGCGATGTCTATGTTCCCCACAGAGTAGTAATAACCAGAGTTTTGATCTCTCCTTATCCAAGCCGGCCTAGTCTAGATCAGGAGCCCTTCAAGTTATTTCCCTTAGGTTAAAGGGTGATGACTCGAGATCAATTCAAGTTTCTGGGAAGTATTGTTCGAGAGGGGAAACTGCCAACTCCCAACGGGGATGGCTCTTTGACTCATGTCGAGGATTTATAAAATATGAGTGATATGGTCGACTATCCCATAGGGAAGTTCGTTGGTCGACTTTGATTTCTGATAATGTCGACGCAGTGCATGTTAGAGACCTAGATTCGTTGGAAGCGAGGAGTTCCCTCGAGTTTCCATCTTCGACGTGCCTATCTGTAAGGCGTTGTAAATGATGTCAAGTGTTTACCCTCCATCAAGAATGAAACATTATCGATGTGCCCGTATACACAGCTTCGTAACAACATTGTGAATTTTCACATCATTGAGAGTTGAACATCATCAATATGGTTGTATGCAAGGTTTTATAATGATACTGTGAGTCTTCTCGCCATCAATGTTGTGCCCATATTCAAGGCTTTGTAATGATGTCAAGCGTGTGCCCACCATCAAAAGCGACGTGGTGCAAGCGCATGGTTTTGCATGAAACCTCTATGGGTAATGTGTCCTCTCATCAGCCCACGTGGAAGCTGTTTGGGGTGCCATCTTTTCATAGGGGAGTTCAAAAGTCCAAGTAATGATGACTTTTTGCATGCTACCTCGTGAGGTGGGAACTATCTATAAAAAGGGGAATCCAGAGAATAATTTGTCATTTTCAAGTTCTCTTCTCCTCTCTCCTACGTTTTCCTGTGGATCTTCTCTTCTCTAACGCCACCATAGACATCTTTAAAGATAATCTTCTTCCAAGTAAGTGATATCTTCTCGATCACGCTTTTTCTTAGATTTTTTAGATTAAACACTCGGGTTTTGTCACTGTTTTCTCCTTATTTTTAGGTACAATGGCACACCAATTTGAGCACGATATTGTGCCTGACACTCACAAGGATGATGCTACGGTTGCGGATGATCCTTTGGCTTGGGTTGCCCTGAGCCTCGAAATAAAAAAGTCATGTTTTTCGCAGGACGCTTCTAACGCATTCAATGTCCCCGAGGTCCGAGCAAATGGTGCTCATGCCAATTGGGTTCTTCAAATCCCTCACCGAAAGAGGACGATATGCTCGACATTCCCAGGAAAACGTTTCCCTTTGTATTAGTTTACTTTTAAAGAAGCGGGGATGTGTTTTCCATTCAACGAATTCCATGTGGGGGTCTTCCAATGGTTACAACTGGCACCTTCCCATTTCATCTGAATGCGGTTGCATTTATGCGTGCGTTCGAGATTGTATGCCAATACCTCCAAATAGGTGCCACCTTGAGCCTTTTCTACTGCATCTATCACTTACAATGGCAGTCCATCAGAGAGAGACAAGCCTGGGTGTCGTTCAAACAGCTCGGAAAACTCTTTCGGTCATATCTTTAATTTGTTTTTAACTTTAAAGAGAGGTACATCGTCGTGAAGCCTCTTGCAGATACAACTGTGGATTCCTTGTATGATCGCTCGAAAGAAATGGAGAGGGTGAGACAGTAGTCCAGCTGATGACGAGGTTTCCTCTTGAGTGGTAGTGGAAATACATTGAGCTAAAGCCTGAATATTACACGGTGAAACCCGAGGACTTGAATGCCCAAGATCAGCTTTTTTACGACAAGCTGGTGGCTTATATCAAGAGTTTATCACCGGAAAAGTGTGTGGACATGGACAACAACTTCCTTTTTGATGATCAAGGGGAGTATCTTCTCGTTCACAGATTGATTAATACGAAAGCTCTTCTCGAGTTCTCTTTTGACGAGGAGGCTTTGAGACTTCTAAGTAGGGGATATGCCCGTGATTTTATTTTTATACATTTATCTTATGAGTAACAGTTTATTTTTTATTGCATATCAGATGGCGACCCTCTATAAACGTTTACTCAAGTTGAGGCCCAAGAATGCATCTAACATGGGGCCTAAGAATCAGGTTGCTCAACTTCAGGAGCATGCCCAAACTTCTTCCCGTCCGAGTGGTTCACCCTCCTCTTCAGGGGGCCAGGCCCCCCTCCCAAACAACTAGTAAAAGGGAAACGTGTGGAGAACCCCGAGCATGTAGCACCTGTAGAAGGTGACAAGGGTGCCAGGGTAGTCTTCGTGTTGCTTAACAGTTATCTCAACCGCGATATTTTCAACGGGGAGAGTTCTTTAGGTATCCATGAGAAGGAGAGGGAAGCCATCTTATCTGAGGACAAAGAAAATTGATGGAAGAACTTGTTGGACCACATGTCCGCTGTGTTGAGGATACTTGAAACTGCTTTGATGTTGAATGATGAGGTTGCGGGCTCTCAGGCCGCTCTTGACAAGGCTTATGCCTGGATTCAAAATCTAAAAGGAATAAATGAAAAGCTGAAGGGTGATATCCTCGACCACGAGACAAAGTCCGAAGCATGGGTCCAACTCCTCAATGATCTGAATGAACTATGGCATCAACTAGAGGTGGCGACAAAGGAGAATGAGAAACTGGTCGCTTGGGTATAGGAGTTGGAGGGGATCGTGGCGCCTGCCAATGAAGAGACTGATGCGAAGAGAGCCCTCATGACTAGGAAAGATTTGATCGTGTGGATTTGTGTGCTCGAACAAGACATTATTGGTACTCTTAGATATGGCTTTAACACATGCGTGGAGTAACTCAAGATCCTTAACTCAGGGGTCGAGTTGGTGGTTGATGATGCGTGGCCGTTTAACCAGGTGGTTGATGGGAAGATTTTTTATCCCCCCGATGATAGTCCTGGGGAGGAGAGTTACGACGAGGATGAGATTTGAGATTAAGTTTTTGGGTCTACGTACCCGATTTTGTTTTAATTTGGACTAGTGGCTTGTGTGCCCATATATTTTGTTTTGTAAACTATTGACAAGGGCTTCACTTTATTTTATTTTATTTTGGGCCTGCATGTCTGTACATTTTTTTCGTTTGGACTAGTGGCTTATGCATATATTTGTTAACAGTAACCATATTCATATGCATATGTTTATTCAATTTAGTCATTGGTCGTTTTTGTAAACAAAACATAAAAGATAAAACAATGTTTGAATTTTGAAATTGTATTTGTATTGATAATTTTCCTATAAATAGACGGTTTTTTTATACATAGAGACAAAAATCCTAGTAAGAGGAAATCGTCGTAAAATGAGAAGAGTACAAAGTAAAACAAAGAAAATAGTTATGTAGAAATGATCTCATTGAGTTTCAACTCTACTATTGCTTTTATGTCTTCAAGCATCTCATCCCTCACTGTCAGAAGAAGTTGACTGAGTTGATTTGTACTGTTTGAACTTGACGTTAGTAACAAAGCTCGCTATAAGCAGATGATCCAACGGGACATAGTCGTATGCTTTAATCCCTAATTTTTTCCTGGACCACCCTTTCGGGTTTACAGTCCACCAGGGATACCCTTTTTTTCCGAAGCCTCCTTTTCATGTTTTCGACTTGCCGGGTGTACAATCTTTATATATATCCATTATTTTTTCCCGAAACATTTTGGTTCGCTGGGATGCCCTTATTTTTGCCTAGGCCAATCAACCTAGCGGGTCTCTTTTGAAGATGTGAAAAACACAAGAAGGTGGTTGAATTGTAAAACTTAATACAAAAGCTTAAACAACACTGTATTTTTATCCTGGTTCGTTTGATCTCAAACTACTCCAGTCCACCCGTCAAGGTGATTTCGCCTCTCTCCAACGAGGTCTTAATCCACTATAATCAAAGGATTACACCGTCACTTTAATAACTGTTAAAGCCTTCTTGAGTATAACCATAAACCGGTTTATCTCAAGGAAATATCTTTACAAATATTTGAATAATAATGTGTTTGATGTTTTCTAATAAAACAGTATACCACAACTGTGATAATACTCAAATTTAGGCTTAGAATGAAACTGGATTGCTATTGCGTTTGAATGAGCGTGGTTTGAAGGCTTAGCAAATTGTATGAGTGCGTGCGTGTTGATTAGCCTTTTCTTTTCTCACACATACTTGTTTATATAGCCAAGGCAAAGATACGTTGTTGTCCATAAATCACTTTCAATGATAATAACGTTCTTTCCTTTTTGAGAAGATCTTGTCTTGAAGAGAGCCGTTAGCAATTAATCTATCTTGAATACTTAGTAACGCTTCAGAGTCTTCTTTATGATAATCAAAGTGTTCTTTTCTTTAACTGATGCTGACGCTTCTTAGTGCTGATGACTTGGTAAGGATCTAGATCAGAGTCAGAGTGTTTTATACGCAGATTCTGTTCATCAAGCTTCAGCGTATGATCTGGTAGCTTTAGCGTGTAACACATGTTATCTTCTGATGCTGACGTATTATTTATCTTCTGATGCTTCTGATGCTGATTCCATCAGAACTTCTGTAAATACAAAACATAATTTTAAGAGCATATTTGTTCTATATATCTATCTTTGAATTTATTTATTCTTGTATTTTGTTATCATCAAAACTCTAATTAAGGGTTGTAGAATCAAACTATGTTCTAACAATCTCCCCTTTTTTGATGATGACAAAAACCATATTTTTTCAATTAAAAATAAAGAATAAAAGGTATCAGAGCTAAGAGGAGAAAACTCCCCCTGAGTTGATTACTTCCCTTTAATTCCATGAGTCTTTGAGCATCAGAACATTACTGTACTTTATTGTATCTTTCGTCAGAATTTTGTACCTGTTCAAGCTTTTCAGAGGAAAGAAATTCAAATAGATCAGAATGTTTGAATGTTTGAGACTTATGTCTCAGTAATCCGTTATTGAAAAATATCATTCTTTCTCCCCCTTTTTGTCAGATATCAAAAAGCACAAATAATCAGAGTCAAAAAAAATATTTATATTGAAAAATAAAAGCAATGATAAGTTCGAAATAGCAGTAATGTATGAATATTACAAATAAACAAGTTATAAAAACAAGGAAATTCTAAGAAGGAGGAGGAAGACGTGTGAACAAAGCCTCCAACATTCTCTTGATTTGGGTGTTGGTTTCCTGTTGCTGGGTTAACATGTTTGCTATTGCATCAATTTTGTTGTCCTGCTTATCCATTCTTTCCTGCATCAACATATTAGATCTTTTCAGGTCTTCAAGAGTCTGAATGTCAATGGAGGAAGCTTGAGGATCTTCAGAAACAGGATGCTTCTCAGAGCTTTCTGCAATAACTTCTTCTTGACCCAGTGCTTCAGCAGGAACCATCTGCTCTTGAGTATCAGATTGAGCTTTGGATGCTGGACGGTGTTCAGACCAAGGAGCAAAGTCCAGAGGGAGAACTTCTTCTTTAAGCAGCTTGCTCAGAACTGGACCTTCAATTTCTTTCAGCAGATTGCTGAAGTTTTGTTGAGCTTGTCCGTAGATCTGTTCTTGCAACTTAAAAGTTTCAGAGCATACCCATCTTCTGAACTTTGTCCAAAGGTAGTCTGATGCAGCAGGATCAACCAGCTCAATACTAGCTTGTTTTAGAGAAGTGATCCACTTCTGTACTTCTGTTTCAAAGTTCAATATGCTGATTCCAACATCTGGATGTTTTGGTTTTGGGATAGCTGTTTTGTGGTTGATGGCAGCAAGACGTTCAAAAACTGTTATGTCAATAACGGTCTTGATGTTGTCTTCTGGATTTCTCTTTGGTGAGGGAGTGGGGGAGTCAGGAATTATGATTGGACTTGATGGGGAATTTGGTGGAGTTAATTCTGGTGAAGAGGGAAGTTGGGGAAAATTCACAATGGTGTCACAGGGAAAATGAATGGCCAGAGGTTCTGGTTCAGGGGATTCAGAGGGTTGAGCCTCAGAAGTTTGAACTTCTGGGTGAGATGGTTCAGGTTGTGGAGAAGGTGGATTAATTTCTGGTTGAGGAGATGAAGGTAGTGGGATTTCTGGTTCTAGAGAGAGTGGAATTTCTGGTTGTGGTGAGATGGGAATTTCTGGTTGGGGTTCTGTGGTGGTTTCAGGATTTGGATTTTCTAGAATGGGAGCAGAAGTGTGTTGGTCTATATCAGAAAGAACTTTTTCAAGTTCTTGTTGGGTTTCAACAATGTTTGGATTTTGAGGTTGGGAGCGAGATCTTCTTAGAGTTAATGATTCAGAGGGGTCAAAGTCAAGGTCAAAATCATCAAAAGTTTGAGGTGTCGGGTTTTCAGATGGAGTGGGATTTGGGATAGATGTTGATACAGCAGTTGAATCTAAAACTGTTACAGAAGAAAGATTACCTCTCTTTTTATGAGTCTGCTGGGAGGATCCTTCTGCAGCAACTTTCCTTTTCTTGGTTTTCTTCAGCATAACTTCTGGAGCCTTCTGCTGAAGATCTTGAATATTCAGATTGGGTGTTGTACCATCAGCCTTGCAAGCATCCAGATATCTGAGTATTATATCTAGTTTAGAATCAATCTCTGAGAACAGTGGGAAGTTGTCCAGAGGGACTCTTCTGCTGGAGATTGCAGCAAAAGGAGTGATGCTGGGTTCCTTCTTAATGTTCTCAATCAACTTCATCTTCTTCAGATTCTTAGCATTCAGCTGTTTGCCCACAGTAGCTTCCAAAGAGCTTATTTCCCGAGCCTCTGTAAGGTGATCAATCAGCTTATTCTCTGTTAGAATATCTGATATCAGTCTTCCTAAGGGTATCCAATCCCTTTTTGTTCTCTCCTTTTCTCTTGTTTCTTTAACACTTGTCTTCAGATGGTTAAACAGAAGATGAGCCAGATTCACCTTGACCTTCTGAGAGATGAAATAGATCAGAAATTGCTGATCAATATTAATGTAGTCAGGAGAGCTGGTAGGCTTCCTGTGATTGATGCACCCCAGAATGATCTTGGCCCAAATTATGTGTTTGTCTTTCAAATCCCTTATCTTGTTGGAGGGAAGCCCCATAGTGAAGATTTCCCTTGCAATTAGGGCAGCATCAGCGCACCTTTTTGCCATGTCAATGCAGCGAACACCACCACCATTGTAGCCTATGAGTCTTGCAATCAGGTCCTCAGTAATAACAATCTTCTTCCCCATGATGTAATATGTAACTTGATGATTTGAAGAAGAAGTGTGAATCCAAAATTCCTTTACCAGAATAGGAAAAGTTGGACCCACCAGACGGTCAAAATAATTTTCCCAGCCTTGAGCTTTAACCTCTTCAGATAGATTAAACCCATTCTCTTGAAGGCTGTTGAAATCCACGATCAATTCTGACAAAACTTCAAGATTTTTGACTGGAGTGAAAAGCGTTCTGTAAGGTTCTTCGTCTTGCTCAGATGAACCTGTTTTCTGGGAACCTGAAGTAGGAATGCTAGAAGAAGCCATGTTCACACGAAGGTTTTTGTGAAAAAGATTGAAAGGGTTTTGAGAAAGTATGAAAACTGAAATCAGTAAGTTTGAGAGAAAATGAAAGTGAAGGTAAAAGAGTGTAAATTGTGTGAAGTGTGTTTAAATAGATTTCTAAACAATTTTGAAAACATAAACGGCAAGAGAGAGAAATTAATAATGATTATTAGCATTTAGTGATAGCTGATTTTAGGGGATTCAGAAAGATATTTGGAACGGTTACCCATGACATGTGTCTCAATGCATCCAATCAGCGATTTTTCCTTTTCAGAAACGTGAACGCGTGTTCAGCCTCAGAAAATAGCTGATGACTGGATGACACTTGTTTTCTTGAGTGAACAACACATTTTTATCCTTGAAATGAAGCGCTCATATCTTCATGGATAGATTCTGATACAATCTGTACTTCTAAAGATTTGAAGAAAGATTGATCAGTAGTTCACAGAAAAATAAACAAAGTTTTGAAGGTTAATATATGGAATTAAAACAATTTTATTCTGGGCAGAGCTTCATGCTGAGATGTTTCAGAATGAAGTTGAACCTATCTTCAGAAAGAGGTTTTGTAAAAATATCAGCCCATTGATGGTCTGTGTTAATAAATTTTAAATTTTAAATCCCTTTCTGAATATAGTCCCTAATAAAATGATGTTTTATTTCTATATGCTTAGCCCTAGAATGCAAAATTGGATTTTTACTAACACAAATAACAGAAGTATTGTCACAGAGGATAGGAATGTTACTCTCAAATATCTGGAAGTCCTCAAGTTGACTTTTCATCTAGAGCATTTGTGTACTGCATCCAGCTGCTGCTATGTATTCAGCTTCTGTTGTTGATAGAGCAATTGTGGATTGTCTTTTGCTGGACCATGAGATCAGATTTTCTCCCAGAAACTGGCAGCTTCCATAAGTGCTTTTACGTTCTACTCTGTCTCCAGCAAAATCAGCATCACAGTATCCTACTAAGCTGTAATCACTTGATTTTCTATAAAACAAACCCAGATTAGTAGTACCTTTCAAATACTTGAAAATTCGCTTAACTGCTGTTAAGTGAGATTCTCTAGGATCTGATTGGAATCTAGCACAAATGCATACACTGAATAAAATGTAAGGCCTTGAGGCCGTCAGATAGAGAAGAGAACCAATCATACCTCTGTAGACCTTCTGTTCTACCTTTTTACTTACCTCTTCTCTTTCCAGAATGCACGTGGGATGCATTGGAATCTTTGATGGCTTACATTCTGAGAGATCAAATTTCTTCAGAAGTTCTCTGACATATTTGCTCTGATGAATGTAAGTTCCTTCTGGGGTTTAATTAATCTGAATGCCCAGAAAGAATTTTAGTTCCCCCATTAGGCTCATCTCAAATTCTGCCTGCATACACTTAGCAAACTTTCTTCCCAGAGAAGGTTTAGTAGATCCAAATATGATGTCATCAACATAAATCTGACATACTAAAATGTCATTCTTAACTGTCTTACAGAACAAGGTTGTGTCCACTTTCCCTCTGGTGAATTCCTTTTCTAACAGGAAGTTACTTAGTCTTTCATACCAAGCTCTGGGAGCTTGTTTCAGACCATAGAGTGACTTCTTTAGTTTGAAAACATATTCTGGATTTTTGGAACTTTCAAAACCAGGGGGTTGGTGCACATATACCTCTTCTTCTATATAGCCATTTAAGAATGCACTCTTAACATCCATCTGATACAGAGTGATGCCTTTATTAACAGCAAATGAAATTAAGAGTCTGATAGATTCTAACCTGGCGACTGGAGCAAAGGTTTCTGTATAGTCTATCCCCTCTTGCTGACTATAACCTTGTGCTACCAGTCGTGCTTTGTTTCTGATGACTTCACCTTGTTCATTCAGTTTGTTTCTAAACACCCATTTTGTTCCAATGACGTTGAATCCTTTTGGTTTAGGAACTAGATCCTATACGTCATTTCTTGTGAATTGATTTAGATCCTCTTGCATTGCTAGAATCCAGTCATTGTCCAGAAGTGCTTCATCAATGGTTGTTGGTTCAATTAGAGAAACAAGTCCCATGAGGGATTCTTCAGAGTTTCTGAAGCTAGATCTTATTCTGATTGGATCTTCCTTTCTTCCTAGGATTGTTTCTTCTGGGTGATCCATGCTGCTTCTGGATGGTATTTTCTGGAGTTGATCAACAGAAGGTGCTGGATTGCTTGTAGTGACTCTTTCTGATGTTGAGGGAGTGTCTCTGGTGAGAGCTTCTGATGATTTGTCTTCAGTACCTGTGAATTCAACTTCCATACCTGCAAGTAATTCATTGTGCTTTGACTTTTGAGAGTCAAGCTTATCATCAAAACGAACACTGATTGATGCTTCCACAATCTGTGTTTCTGTATTGTATACTCTGTACCCTCTTGAGCGTTCAGAGTATCCTAACATAATACACTTTTGTGCTTTAGAGTCAAACTTATTCAAATAATTTTTTGTATTCAAAATGAAACATGTACAACCAAATTGGTGAAAATAAGAAATGTTGGGCTTTCTGTTCTTCCACAATTTATATGGAGTCTCTTCCAGAATAGGTCTTATGGAGATTCTATTCTGAATGTAACACGTTGTGTTTATTGCCTCTGCCCAGAAGATCTTAGCAACGTTAGTCTCGTTGATCATGGTTCTGGCCATTTCTTGCAATGTTCTGTTCCTTCGTTCTACAACTCCATTTTGCTTGGGAGTTCTAGGACAAGAGAAATCATGCAGAATTCCTTTGTCATTAAAGAATAACACAAAATCTTTGTCTTCAAATTCTCCACCATGATCACTTCTGATTTTGACGATTCTAAGATCCTTTTCATTCTGAACTTGGTTGCAGAAGGTAACAAACACAGAGTGTGACTCGTCCTTGTGCCTTAAGAACTTTACCCATGTCCATCTGCTATAGTCATCTACGATTATTAACCCATACTTCTTGCCACTGACTGAAGCAGTTTTAACTGGTCCAAATAAGTCAATGTGCAGAAGTTCTAATGGCTTGGAGGTAGAAACAACGTTTTTTGGATTTGAAAGTTGGTTTTGCAAACTTGCCTTTCTGACATGCTTCACACAGAGCATCTGAATTGAACTTCAGGTTAGGAAGTCCTCTCACCAGATTGAGTTTGTTAATCTGAGATATTCTTCTCATACTAACATGTCCCAATCTTCTGTGCCAGATCCATTGCTTGTTGTTAACAGACAGAAGACACTTTACATTCTGACTTTTTAGTTCAGAAAGTTTTATTTTATAAATGTTGTTTCTCCTCTTTCCATTAAATAGGATAGTCTCATCTTTCTGACTAACAGCTTTGCATGAATTTTGATTGAAGATTATATCATAACCGTTATCACTTAATTGACTTATGGATAACAGGTTATGCATTAATCCATCTACTAATAAAACATTACTTATAGAGGGAAGATTTCCATTACCTACAGTTCCAGAGCCAGTGATCTTTCCTCTCTGATTTCCTCCAAAACCTACGTGGCCTCCAGGCTTAAGTTCCAGGTTTTGGAACATATGCCTTCTTCCCGTCATGTGTCGTGAGCAGCCAGAGTCCAGGTACCATGACTGGTGTTTTTGCTTTGCTGCTAAAGATATCTTCCACATGTATTATTTTATCTTTAGGTACCCATATTTTCTTGGGTCCTGATTTGTTAGTTTTGCCAAAACTCTGATTGAATTTTGGTTTGACAGAGTAATCACTACTAGTATATTTTATGTCATGTGTGTGCCCATATATAAAGTGTGAATCAAGTGGAGTATATTTTATACCTAAATCCATGGCATTCTTTGGTGTAGGTACCTTACCTTGATATCCTATCCCTTTTCTGCCATTTCTGCTAACTCCATAGATCATTGAAGCCATTTTGCTTTTGTCTATGTTTTTAGCTAGAAACTTCTGAAAGTTGTGATCATACTCCTTGATGATCTCATCAGCATTGTTGGGAGTTTCAGGGATTGTTTCCTTATTAGAGTTTTGCAATTGGTTTTCTAATTTTGAAATTTTATCTTTTAACTCAGAATTCTCCAATTTGAGACTCTCAGTCTTATCAGAGTCATAAGCAAGATTCCTTTTCAGGTTTCTGAATTTGACTCTGATCTGCTGATATCTTTCCAAAATTTCATTAAGGCTTTCAGCTAATTCAGCCTTAGTAAAGTTTATAGCAAAGTCAGGGAATACCTCTTATGTATCTGATTCAGAGTATGACTCAGAAGCTTCATTGTCTTCTGTTATGTTTGCCATGAGAGCTATGTTTGCTCTTTCATCATTTGATTCTGAGTCAGCTTCATATGTGCCATAATCATCCCATGTAGCCATGAGACTTTTCTTCTTTTCCTTTCCAAACTTCTTTTTAGGCTTTTCCTTCTGAAGCTTTGGGCAATCACTTTTGTAGTGCCCTTTCTCGTTACATTCATAGCAGATGATGTCTTTGTTGTTTGGCTTTCTGTATCCTGAAGAGCCTTCAGATCTTGTGTCCAGAGGAGGATTCTGACCTTCTGTATTTGGAGAAAGATTCATTCTGATTTTCTGATCTTCTGGGAATCCTGAACTTCCTTTGCCTCTGCTTCCATAATTGGTTCACCCTTCTGGAGAGGAGAGACAGTTCATCTTCTTATGATGAGGACCCATCAGAGGTTTCTTCCATAGCCTAAAAAACTTTGGAGTCAGATTTTCTGTTAGATTTTAAAGCTAATGGCTTACCTTGCTTTTGAGGTTCATCTGCTTCTAGCTCTATCTCGTGACTTCTGAGGGAGCTGACAAGTTCCTCCAGAGAGATTTTGTTGAGATCCTTTGCTAGCTTAAGCGCTGTGACCATTGGCCTCCACTGTTTTGGCAAGCTTCTGATGATCTTCTTAACGTGATCAGCAGTGGAATACCCTTTGTCAAGAACTTTTAGACCAGCAACAAGAATTTGAAATCTTGAAAACATAGTCTCTATTGATTCACTTTCTTCCATCTTGAATGCCTCATACTTCTGAATGAGTGCAAGGTCTTTGGTTTCTTTGACTTGAATATTGCCTTCATGTGTCATTCTCAGAGAGTCAAACATATTCTTTGCAGTGTCTCTGTTTGATATCTTTTCATATTTTGAATAAGAGATGGCGCTGAGAAGAATTGTTTTGGCCTTGTGAGGATTTCTGAAATCACGCTTTTGCTGATCAGACATTGTTTTACTGACAATCTTCTAACCACTTCCATCCATTGGGTGCGTGTATCCATCCAGGAAAACGTTTCCCTTTGTATTAGTTTACTTTTAAAGAAGCGGGGATGTGTTATCCATTCAACGAATTCCAAGTGGGGGTCTTCCAATTGTTACAACTGGCACCTTCCTATTTCATCTGAATGCGGTTGCATTTATGCGTGCGTTCGAGATTGTATGCCAATACCTCCAAATAGGTGCCACCTTGAGCCTTTTCTACTGCATCTATCACTTACAATGGCAGTCCATCAGAGAAAGACAAGCCTGGGTGTCGTTCAAACAGCTCGGAAAACTCTTTCGGTCATATCTTTAATTTGTTTTTAACTTTAAAGAGAGGTACATCGTCGTGAAGCCTCTTACAGATACAGCTGTGGATTCCTTGTATGATCGCTCGAAAGAAATGGAGAGAGTGAGACAGCAGTCCGGCTGATGACGAGGTTTCCTCTTGAGTGGTAGTGGAAATACTTTGAGCTAAAGCCTGAATATTACACGGTGAAACCCGAGGACTTGAATGGCCAAGATCAACTTTTTATGACAAGCTGGTGGCTTATGTCAAGAGTTTCTCACCGGCGAAGTGTGTGGACATGGACAACAACTTCCTTTTTGATGATCAAGGGGAGTATCTCCTCGTTCACAGATTGATTAATACGAAAGCTCTTCTCGAGTTCTCTTATGACGAGGAGGCTTTGAGACTTCTAAGTAGGGGATATGCCCGTGATTTTATTTTTATACGTTTGTCTTATGAGTAAAAGTTTCTTTTTTATTGCATATCAGATGGCGACCCTCTATAAACGTTTACTCAAGTTGAGGCCCAAGAATGCATCTAACGTGGGGCCTAAGAATCAGGTTGCTCAACTTCAGGAGCAGGCCCAAACTTCTTCCTGTCCGAGTGGTTCACCTTCCTCTTCAGGGGGCAAGGCCCCCCTCCCAAACAACTAGTAAAAAGGAAACGTGTGGAGAACCCCGAGCATGTAGCACCTGTTGAAGGTCACAAGGGTGCCAGGGTAGTCTTCGTGTTGCTTAACAGTTATCTCAACCGCGATATTTTCAACGGGGAGAGTTCTTTATGTCTCCATGAGAAGGAGAGGGAAGCCATATTATCTGAGGACAAAGAAAATTGATGGAAGAACTTTTTGGACGACGTTTCCGTTGTGTTGAGGGTTCTTGAAACTGCTTTGATGTTGAATGATGAGGTTGAGGGCTCTCAGGCCGCTCTTGACAAGGCTTATGCCCAGATTCAAAATCTAAAATAAATAAATGAAAAGCTGAAGGGTGATATCCTCGACCACGAGACAAAGTACGAAGCACGGGTCCAACTCCTCAATGATCTGAATGAACTATGGCATCAACTAGAGGCGGCGACAAAGGACAATGAGAAACTGGTCGCTTGGGTATAGGAGTTGGAGTGGATCGTGGCGCCTGCCAATGAAGAGACTGGTGCGAAGAGAGCCCTCATGACTAGGAAAGATTTGATCGTGTGGATTCGTGTGCTCGAACAAGACATTATGGATACTCTTAGATATGGCTTTAACACATGCGTGGAGCAACTCAAGATCCTTAACTCAGGGGTCGAGTTGGTGGTTGATGATGCGTGGCCGTTTAACCAGGTGGTTGATGGGAAGATTTTTTATCCCCCCGATGATAGTCCTGGGGAGGAGAGTTACGACGAGGATGAGATTTGAGATTAAGTTTTCGGGTCTACGTATCCGATTTTGTTTTAATTTGGACTAGTGGCTTGTGTGCCCATATATTTTGTTTTGTAAACTTTTGACAAGGGCTTCACTTTATTTTTTTTCGTTTGGGCCTGCATGCCTGTACCTTTTTTTTGTTTGGACTAGTGGCTTATGCATATATTTGTTAACAGTAACCATATTCATATGCATATGTTCATTCAATTTAGTCATTGGTCGTTTTTGTAAACAAAACATAAAAGATAAAACAATGTTTGAATTTTGAAATTGTATTTGTATTGATAATTTTCCTATAAATAGACGGTTTTTTTATACATAGAGACAAAAATCCTAGTAAGAGGAAATCGTCGTAAAACGAGAAGAGTACAAAGTAAAACAAAGAAAATAGTTATGTGGAAACGATCTCATTGAGTTTCAAATCTACTATTGCTTTTATGTCTTCAAGCATCTCATCCCTCACTGTCATAAGAAGTTGACTGAGTTGATTTGTACTATTTGAACTTGACGTTAGTAACAAAGCTCGCTATAAGCAGATGATCCAACGGGACATAGTCGTATGCTTTAATCCCTAATTTTTTCCTGGACCACCCTTTTGGGTTTACAGTACACCAGGGATACCCTTTTTTTCCCAAGCCTCCTTTTCAGGTTTTCGACTTGCCGGGTGTACAATCTTTATATATATCCATTATTTTTTCTCGAAACATTTTGGTTCGTCGGGATGCCCTTATTTTTGCCTAGGCCAATCAACCTAGCGGGTCTCTTTTGAAGATGTGAAAAACACAAGAAGGGGGGTTGAATTGTAAAACTTAAAACAAAAGCTTAAACAACACTGTATTTTTATCCTGGTTCGTTTGATCTCAAACTACTCCAGTCCACCCGTCAAGGTGATTTCTCCTCTCTCCAACGAGGTCTTAATCCACTATAATCAAAGGATTACACAGTCACTTTAACAACTGTTAAAGCCTTCTTGAGTATAACCACAAACCGGTTTATCTCAAGGAAATCTCTTTACAAATATTTGAACAATAATGTGTTTGATGTTTTCTAATAAAACAGTATACCACAACTGTGATAATACACAAATTTAAGCTTGGAATGAAACTGGATTGCTAATGCGTTTGAATGAGCGTGGTTTGAAGGCTTAGCAAATTGTATGAGTGTGTGCGTGTTGATTAGCCTTTTCTTTTCTCACACAGACTTGTTTATATAGCCAAGGCAAAGATACGCTGTTGTCCATAAATCACTTTCAATGATAATAATGTTCTTTCCTTTTTGAGAAGATCTTGTCTTGAAGAGAGCCGTTAGCAATTAATCTATCTTGAATACTTAGTAACGCTTCAGAGTCTTCTTTATGATAATCAGAGTGTTCTTTGCTTTAACTGATGCTGACGCTTCTGAGTGCTGATGACTTGGTAAGGATCTTGATCAGAGTCAGAGTGTTTTATGCGCAGATTATGTTCATCAAGCTTCAGCGTATGATCTGGTAGCTTCAGCGTGTAGCACATGTTATATTCTGATGCTGACGTATTACTTATCTTCTGATGCTTCTGATGCTGATTCCATCAGAACTTCTGTAAATACAAAACATAATTTTAAGAGCATATTTGTTCTATATATATATATATATATCTTTGAATTTATTTATTCTTGTATTTTGTTATCATCAAAACTCTAATTAAAGGTTGTAGAATCAAACTATGTTCTAACATCTTTCATGCATAGTATCTTTTGACTATATTCGTGTTCACAGGATGCGGAAAGTCTTCACTGTTCCCCAAGAATGCATCTAACGTGGGGCCTAAGGATCAGGTTGCTCAACTTCAGGATCAGGCCCAAACTCCTGCCCGTCCGAGTGGTTCACCCTCCTCTTCAAGGGGGCAGGCCCTCCTCCCAAACAACTGGTAAAAAGGAAATGTATGGAGGACCCTGAGCATGTAGCACCTGTTGAAGGTGACAAGGGTGCCATGGTAGTTTTCGTGTTGCTTAACAGTTATCTCAACCACGATATTTTCAGCGGGGAGAGTTCTTTAGGTCTCCATGAGAAACAGAGGGAAGCCATCTTGTGTGAGGACAAAGAAACTTGATGGAAGAACTTGTTGGATGACGTGGCCGCTGTGTTGAGGGTTCTTGAAACCGCTTTGATGCTGAATGATGAGGTTGCGGGCTCTCAGTCCACTCTTGACAAGGATTATGCCTGGATTCAAAATCTAAAAGGAATAAATGAAAAGCTGAAGGGTGATATCCAAATCCTCAATGATCTGAATGAACTATTGCCTCAACTATAGGTCGTGACTAAGGAGAACAAGCAATTGGTTGCTTGGGTATAGGAGTTGGAGGGGATCGTGGTGCCTGTCAATGAAGAGACTGACACGAAGAGAGCCCTCATGACTAGGAAATATTTGATCGTGTGGAGTCGTGTGTTAGAACAAGGCATCATGTATACTCTTAGTTATGGCTTTAACACAGGCGTGGAGCAACTCAAGATCCTTAACTCGGGGGTCGAGTTGGTGGTCGATGATGCGAGGCCGTTTAACCAGGTGGTTCATGGGAAGATTTTTTATCCCCCCGATGATAGTCCTGGGGAGGAGAGTGACGACGAGGATGAGATTTGAGATTAAGTTTTTGGGTCTACGTACCCGATTTTGTTTTAATTTGGATTAGTTGCCTGTGTGCCCATATATTTTGTTTTGTAAACTTTTGACAAGGGCTTCACTTTATATTTTTTTCGTTTGGGCCTGCATGCCTCTACATTTTTTTCATTTGGACTAGTGGCTTATGCATATATTTGTTAATAGTAACCATATTCAAATGCATATGTTCATTCAATTTAGTCATTGGACATTTTTGTAAACAAAACATAAAAGATAAAACAATGTTTGAATTTTGAAATTGTATTTGTATTGATAATTTGCCTATAAACAGACGGTTTTTTTGTACATAGAGACAAAAATCCTAGTAAGAGGAAATCGTCGTAAAATGAGAAGAGTACAAAGTAAACAAAGAGAAAACAACTATTTGGAAACAATCTCATTGAGTTTAAACTCATCTATTGCTTTTATGTCTTCAAGCATCTCATCCCTCACTGTCAGGAGAATTTGACTGAGTTGATTTATACTGTTTGAACTTGACTTGTAAGTAAATGATCCAACGGGACATAGTCGTATACTTTAATCCCTAACTTTTTCCTGGACCATCGTTTCGGGTTTACAGTCCACTGGGATACCCTTTTTTTCCCTAGCCGCCTTTTCAGGTTTTCAACTTGCCGGGTGTACAATATTTATATATTTCCCTGATTTTTGCCTGAAAAATTTTGGTTCGTCGGGATGCCCTTATTTTTGCCTAGGCCAATCAACCTAGTGGGTCTCTTTCATGCGTAGTATCTTTTGACTATATTCGCGTTCACAGGGTGAGGAAAGTCTTCACCGTTCATTATGGTAAGTATCATAGCACCGCCAGAAAATATCTTCTTGACTATAAATTTCCCTTCGTATGTGGTAGTCCATTTTCCCCTGGGATCACCTTGCGGTAGGATGATGTGCTTTATTACCATGTCACCAACCTGATATACTCGATGCTTGGCCTTTTTGTTGAAGGCTTTGATCATACGCTTATGATACATCTGACCATGACAAACAACCGAAAGCCTTTTCTCGGACAACGGTACCATCAAGGTTTCAGGAAATATGGATGATTATGTTAATATGGTTGAAGTTTGTTTGGATGAGACCGCGTCAGATGATGAGTATGCCTCTGCAGATGAGTTCTTCTCCTCAGATGAAGATATGTTTTCAAGAGATGACTCTATAAAGACTGAATGTGTTAAAGAGGGAGTAAATGTTATTGTGCCTTATTTTGGTACACCCACCCCTTTTAAAGTTGAATATCATGGCAAACCAGCTATTGCTCCATTACTGATTAGCTTGTCGGGTCATGTCCCTTACAAATAAGAAAGGGATGTACCCTACAAGTATAATGCTTCAATTCTAGAGGATGGTGTGGAAGTTCCCGTCTAGACTGTGCCTAATGTTGGAAATATTACTAAGACTAGTAGAGTGACCCGCAGTGGTCGTGTATTTGCACCAATTGTTCATGGAAATGATAATGCTGGAAAGAAAATTGTTGAAGAAGTTGAACCCAAAGAGAAGAGGGACCCTTTTGTGTTCAACACTCTCTGCATACTTGCACTCTAAAGAGAAGAGGGACCCTTTTGTGTTGCACTCCTCTATTGGCTAGGTGGTTTATTTTGCACCTACCTGAGTCTATTTTGAATAATAAGTAGGGTATGAGATGGTCTAATAGGTTGATGTCCCTTACACATTCAGATATTCATTGGTGTTCGTGATCCTCGAAGAATGTTACCATAATTGATCGCTATGGGGAATTCCCTAATGTACCTCTCTTAGGCATTAGGGGAGGAATCACTTATGATCCTTGTTTGGCGTTGCGACAGTTTGGTTATGCTAGAAGGGATGGTCTTCATGACACACTCGTCCAAGGAATCACGTTTTACTATGAGAATGATGATCAGGGTTATCGTAAGAGGTTCGTTTGAGCTTGGGGCATAAAAAACATGGTTTATAGCAAGACATTGGGGCACAAGAATTCCATCCCTCTTGAGCCTTACCTTGAATGGGTGCGAGCTCGTGCTCAATGTATTATGATGCCTTACTCCTCCATCTTACATGTGATTATGGAGCCAATTGTTGAAGGAGACACTCCTTACGTTGTTCTTCATCCTGATATGCCAACTGATTTTAAGGAACTATGGAAATCTTGGATCCAACTCAAAGAAGAATGGGATACCTTTGAGACCCAACTCTACGCCAACGAGAAGAAGGTTCTAGAGCTCACCCAGTTACTTCACGAGGACAGAAATATAAATGCCTACATTGCACCAAAGAGGATGCGCCCGTGGGAAACTTGAATCTCTTTGCTTTGGGAGTTTACTTTTACTTTGTTACCTCCTTTGTAATCCCAAGAGGCATCGTTGTGACCAATAAAAATTCTTAATGCAATTAAAGTTTTCTACTTTTCTGTTTAAGCAAATTTGAGTCTTAGAAGAAGGATCAGAGGGCCAGTGCAGCGAGCCTCTGAACTGATAACTTCATCAAAGGAAGGAAACAATCAAGAGGAGGAAACAAGAGAGGAAGACTCTAGTCCAAAAGAATCTGACGATGAATCTGACTATGATGAGGAACAATATCCTTTTACTGATGAAAAATACAAACAGTTGGAGGATCGTTTGAATGCAATGGAAGTCCGGAAGGTACTGGGTCTGGACTTTGAAGAGCTGGGTTTGATCTCTGGGGTTGCCATCCCAAAAAAGTTCAAGGTGCCAGTGTTTGCAAAATATGATGGGGTTTCATGTCCCAAAATGCACCTCCGATCTTATGTGAGGAAGATCCATCCTCACACTGTTGACAAGGACTTGTGGGTCCACTTCTTTCAGGATAGCCTGTCCAGAACTCAGCTAGAATGGTTCTATCAGTTGGATGGGGAAAACATCCATAATTGGGAAGACCTGGCTGCTGCTTTCTACAAGCAGTATCAGTATAATGCAGACCTCGCTCCCACCCGTAGTCAACTCCAAAGTATGTTTATGGGTTCGAGCGAGGGCTTTAAGGACTATGCTCAGAAGTGGAAGGACATAGCACGAAGAGCCCATCCTCCCTTGTCTGATAGGGAGCTAGTGGATATGTTTCTCGGTACCCTGTCTGGTCTGTTTTTCAATCATCTGATTGGCAGCTCCTCAACCAGCTTCACTAAATTGATCTTGATGGGAGATAGAGTGGAAGCTGGAATTATGAGTTGTAAGATCCAAAAGGATGCATCCTCCAGCGGTAGGGGTTGTTATGATCTCTAAACCTACACCTACTCAACAAAGGAACAATCAGCCTAGAACAGAAAGGCCGGTAAGATAGTTTACCCAGATAAATATGATGTTGTCTCAAATTTTTCCACAAATATTAAAGTCCAACCTGGTGACTTTGAAGGAGGCCCCGAAGAATCTTAATACTACCTCTCCCTGCTACAATCCAAATGTGTAACGCGCCTACCATTTTGAGACTCTGGGGCATGACACGAACGACTGTTAGGATTTGAAAAACAAGGTGCAAGACCTTATTGAAGCAAAGGAGATTGAATTTGATGCTCCAGAAACTCCCAACATCATAACTGCACCCATGCCCAAGCACGACTCGAGAATCAATGCTATTGATGTTGTATCCACCAAAGAAGATGCTGACAATGAGTATGGCATGGATAGCTGGATCTTACCTACTACCAATGGTGGACCCAGCAACTGGACAGCAAAAGACTTTGTACCAATTACTTGTGTTCAAAAGAAATTATCTTTCTTGTTTTTTGGATATGTAATAAACAATATAAACTTTTTGGACATGTGTCTTACCGGGGGCACAATGGTTTAACTGTGAGGGTTATCATGTTTCAATTTCATATGGCATTAATAAAGCATTAGACGTTTATGCATACAAATTTTGTGTTCTCTGTTTTTCTTTTCTTCTTTTTACTTTGTCTATACAGCTATGCTCTTACACACACCCACGTATCAAACTGCAGATCCATATCCATTCTGGATCCCATTGATAACAGTTCTGTTATTGCCGGTTATGACTTTGAAAATCCGATCAACCAAGATGAGGACGAAGGTGAGGAAGATTATGAGGTACCCGGAGAACTTTCCAGACTGTTACAATAGGAAGAAAGGGCTATACAGCCTCATGAAGAGCTAGTTGAGACAGTGAAGTTGGGCACAAAAGATAATAGAAAAGAGGTCAAGATATGTGAAAATTTGGAGCTTAGTGTCAAACAGTATTTGATTCAGATGTTGCATGATTATGTTGAGATCTTTTCCTGGTCATATGAAGACATGCCAGAACTAGACACCGATATTGTGGTTCATCGTGTGTCAACTAAAGAAGATTTCCCTCCGGTAAAGCAGAAGGTTCGTCGCATGCGCCCTGAAATGTCAGAGAAAATTAAAGTTGAGGTTATGAAACAATTCAACGCTGGGTTACTAGCTGTCACCTCTTATCCCCAATGGGTTTCTACATTAGTCTCTGTACCTAAAAAGGACGGATAGGTACGAATGTGTATGGACTACCAAGATTTAAACAGGGAAAGCCCCAAGGATAACTTTCCGCTCCCCCACATTGACATTTTGGTTGACAACACCGTGCAACACAATATGTTTTCCTTCATGGACAGGTTCTCTGGTTACAATCAGATCAAGATGGCACCCGAAGACATGGAGAAGACAACCTTCGTCACACTATGGGGCACTTTCTGTTAAAAAGTGATGTCGTTTGGGGTGAAGAACACTGAGGAAACCTATCAGCGAGACATGGTAGCTTTGTTTCATGACATGATTCATCATGAGATAAAAGTCTATGTTGATTACATGATAGCCAGGTCTCAAACAGAAGAAGAGCACCTTGATCATCTACAAAACCTATTTGACAGGTTGAAGACGTACAAGCTGAGGTTGAATCCGAACAAGTGCACCTTCGGGGTAAGATCTGGTAAACTACTAGGTTTTATTGTTAGTGACAAGGGCATTCAGGTAGACCCTGCAAAAGTGAAGGCTATACAAGAGATGTCGGTTCCTCACACTGAGAACGACGTCAGAGGCTTCTTAGGACGCCTAAATTACATTTCCAGGTTCATTTCCCATTTAAGAGCTACTTATGAGCCTATCTTCAAACTCCAGAAGAAATATCAAGTGGTAAAGTGGAATGGCGAATGCCATACCGCCTTTGAGAGAATCAAGGAATACCTTCAAGATCCTCCAATTATGATGCCTCTGATTGAAGGAAGACCTTTGATAATGTACTTAACAATGTTAGATAATTCAATGGGGTGTGTGCTGGGGAAGCATGATGAGTCCGGTCGAAAAGAGCATGCAATATACTACCTTAGCAAAAAGTTTACCGACTGTGAAACAAGATACTCATTGCTCGAGGAAACTTGTTGCGCTTTGGCATGGGCTACTCGCCGACTGAGACAATATATGTTGACCCACACTACTTTTTTTATATCTAAGATGGATCCGATCAAGTACATCTTCGAGAAGCCCGCTCTCTCCAGAAGAATAGCAAAATGGCAAATGATCTTGACCGAATACGATATCCAATACACGACCCAAAAAGCAATCAAAGGAAGTCTACTAGCTGATCATTTGGCTCATCAGGTTGTGGATGACTACCAATCCATGAACTTTGAATTCCCGGATGAGAACATTATGTTAGTGACTGACTATGAAGAACCTGGACCGGATGAAGGACTTGAGGAAGGATCCCTGTGATACGGTGGGAGAACTGACTAGAGGTTTTACGTTTTTGTTCGCAAATGTTTCGGTTTAGCAAGAGTCGCCACTGAATTTTTATTTATCCAAATGAAAAGTCAAAAAGCACAGGAAAGACCTTTGAGATGTTTTCTTGGGTTCAGGGGGTAGATTATGAAAAGGGAAGGTGCTAGCACCCTTTTCATCCATGGTTTTCCATGGGCTCTTAGTTACTTGTTTTAGATCACTTGCTTTTGCTTTTCAATTGTTTGAAATGGTGCTTTTGTGTGTGGTTTTTGAAAATATTTTGAAAAGAGGCCTTTGTCTAGGCAACCTTTGTAATAATTCTTGTTTGAATGTATACAAAGGTGTTTGTCTTTTGAAAAATGTTTCAATGTTTGAAAGTTTGTTTTGGGAAATGTTTTTAAATTGTGTTGTGAGGTGTGTGATAGTTTTAAAATAGCAAGGATGTTTACAAGTTTGATCAAGTAACTAGGACCTACCTACTCAAAGATATTTCCTACACATTTTTTAACCCTTTGACATTGTTGTTTTACCATTGCATTTGGTAAACAACCTTGTGTTTGGATGTTAAACGGGACAGGCGTGGGTCATCGTATGGCCATGATAGCAATTGTTCTAAGTATCTTAGCAAGTTTTTGTTTGAGGGACTAGATCATTTTTGTATAGGCAACCAAGATAGCGTCATCGAGGGACTATGATCTTTTTGTTTTATTTTTGTTTTTCCAAGATACCTAGAATGCATACCATGGACATTTTTAAGGCAACAAGTGGATGAAACCCTAGGGGTGCTTGTGTGCATTGTGTTGTCATTTTCATGCATTTTTGTCTTGTATTAGTCAAGCTATTTATTTGATTTTGGTCTTGCATACAAAACCCTAATCTTTCTATCATGGAATATTTGAAAGCAATAAATGCGTAAAAGTAAATCTACGACTATTACAACATTGATATGGGGAGAGGGATACAAGTTTGGATAAGGGGGATATTTGCAAGAAATGTAAAGCCCTAATTCACCTATTACAACCAAATTGAATTCCTTTGCATAAATAAATAGACAATATTTAAATATGAAAATAAATATGAATATGCAAAAGTGTTTTTGTATTATTTTTATGTATGTAAAAATAAACTATTTAATGTATTAAAAATAAGAAAATAAAATATTATTTTTATTAAGGGGTGGAAACCCTAATTTGTATTAAGAAAATATCTATATTATGTATTATTTATTTATGTACAAGAAAAATAAAATAAAATATACAAAAATGTTAAAAAATAAAAGTATATGATAAAAATATTATTAAGTATATAAATAATAAAAAATAAAAATATATAATATTTTTGTATTATTTATAAGTTTTTTATTTAAGAAAATGGAAGTATATTATTTAAGAAACTATTTTTATGCTAGAAAAAATAATAAAAATAATAAAATAAAATATGAAAATTTAAGAAAATATTTTTGGTAATTTTTAATGTTTAGAAAAATAAGCAAAAGTCAAAAATGTAAATGGAAATAGAAAAAATACAAAAATAATTTAAATGGGCCAAGGGGGTGTGAACAACAGGCCTAGGGGGTGCAAATAGCATGCAACAACCAGGCCCAACCCAGATGGCCTTCATCTTCAACCTCTGAACCAAATAACGCGCGCCATAGTTCAATGTTCGTATCTCCTGCATTTGTGCTTAAAAACGAAAACTTGCAACATGAAAGTTATAGAGTATCATCATACGATTCTAACCATATAAAAAACTTAATCTAACTCTCAAAGACTAGAGAGAATTTCTCTGGCCCTAATTTCTAACCTAGTTTTTTCAGAAAGTTCATCATTCAAATTCTCCCAGCTCAGTTAACTTAAATGAAATCTATGCATATGTACAGCTCAAGGGCAATGAGTACTACATTTTTTATTCACAAACCTATGTTAGAACATAGTTTGATTCTACAACCCTTAATTAGAGTTTTGATGATAACAAAATACAAAGAATAAATAAATTGTAAGATTTATATATAAGACAAATATGCTTCTTAAAATTATGTTTTGTATATACAGAAGTTCTGATGGAATCAGCATCAGCATCAGAAGCATCAGAAGATCAGTAACATGTGCTACACGCTTAAGCTACCAGATCATATGCTGAAGCTTGATGACCAGAATATGCGTATAAACATATACACTCTGACTCTGATCAAAGATCTTTACCAAGTCATCAGCACTCTGAAGCGTTACCATAAGCAAAGAAGACTCTGAAGCGTTATTAAGTATTCAAGACAGAATTAATTGCTAACGGCTCTCATCAGACAAGATCTTCTTCAAAAGGAAAGTGCGTTATTATCATTAAACTGGCTTTATGGACAACGTATCTTTACCTTGCCTATATAAACAAGTCTGCTTGAGAAAAGACACACGCATGCACTCACATAATTTCCCAAGCCTTCAAAACCATGCTTACTCAAACGCTTTAGCAAATTCAATTTATTCCAAACTTAAATTGTGTGATTATCACAGTTGTGATATATTGTTTTATTAGAAAATGTTAACACATCATTGTTCAAATTATTTGTAAAAGATTTCCTTGAGATAAACCGGTTTGTGGTTATACTCAAGAAGGCTTTAACAGTTGTTAAAGTAGCTGTTGTAATCCTTTGAATATAGTGGATTAAGACCTCGTTGGAGAGAGGCGAAATCACCTTGACGGGTGGACTGGAGTAGTTTGAGATCAAACGAACCAGGATAAAAATATTGTGTTGTCTAAGCATTTGTTTTAAGTTTTACAATTCAACCCCCCTTCTTGTGTTTTTCACATCTTCAATTGGCATCAGAGCGCCTGGTTCTGAGCTTATAACACTTAATCGTGTCAGTACAAGATCCAGTGTCAGAAAAACACAATGGCAGGACCAAATCAAAACATCAGCAATGACAACAATGAAGAAAGAGACAGATTCAGTGGCAAACCTCCAGTCTTTGATGGAGAGAACTTTGACTACTGGAAAGACAGAATTGAGTGTTTCTTTCTGGATAAACGCACCCAGTGGATGGAAGTGGTCAGAAGATTGACAGGAAAACGATGTCTGATCAGCAAAAGCGTGAGTTTAGAAATCATCACAAGGCCAGAACAATTCTTCTCAGCGCCATCTCTTATTCAGAATATGAGAAGATATCAAACAGAGACACTGCAAAGAATATGTTTGACTCTACGAGAATGACGCATGAAGGCAACATATAAGTCAAAGAAACCAAAGCCCTTGCACTCATTCAGAAGTATGAGGCATTCAAGATGGAAGAGAGTGAATCAATAGAAACTATGTTTTCAAGATTTCAAATTCTTGTTGCTGGTCTAAAAGTTCTTGACAAAGGGTATTCTACTGCTGATCACGTTAAGAAGATCATCAGAAGCTTGCCAAGACAATGGAGACCAATGGTCACAGCGCTTAAGCTAGCCAAGGATCTCAACAAAATCTCTCTGGAGGAACTTGTCAGCTCCCTCAGAAGTCACGAGATAGAGCTAGAAGCAGATGAACCTCGAAAGCAAGGTAAGCCATTAGCTTTAAAATCTAACAGAAAATCTGACTCCAAAGTTTTGCAGGCTATGGAAGAAACCTCTGATGGGTCCTCATCAGAAGAAGATGAGCTGTCTCTCCTCTCCAGAAGGGTGAACCAATTGTGGAAGCAGAGGCAAAGGAAGTTCAGGAATCCCAAAAGATCAGAAAATCAGAATGAATCTTTCTCCAGATACAGAAGGTCAGAATCCTCCTCTGGACACAGAAGATCTGAAGGTTCTTCAGGAAACAGAAAGCCAAACAACAAAGACATCATCTGCTACGAATGTAAAGAGCAAGGGCACTACAAAAGTGATTGCCCAAAGCTTCAGAAGGAGAAGCCCAAAAAGAAGTTTGGAAAGGAAAAGAAGAAAAGTCTCATGGCTACATGGGATGATTCTGACACATCTGAAGCTGACTCAGAATTAGATGATGAAAGAGAAAACATAGCTCTCATGGCAAACATAACAGAAGACAGTGAAGCTTCTGAGTCTGAATCTAAATCAGATACAGAAGAGGTATTCCCTGACTTTACTATAAACTTTACTAAGGCTGAACTAGCTGAAAGCCTTAATGAAATTCTGGAAAGATATCAGCAGATCAGAGTCAAATTCAGAAACCTGAAAAGGAATCTTGCTTCTGACTCTGATAAGACTGAGAGTCTCAAATTGGAGAATTCTAAGTTAAAAGATAAAATTTCAAAATTAGAAAACCAATTGCAAAACTCTCAGAAGGAAACAATCCCTGAAACTCCTAGCAATGCTGATGAGATCATCAAGGAGAATGATCACAGCTTTCAGAAGTTTCTAGCTAAAAACATAGACAGGAGCAAAATGGCTTCAATGATCTATGGAGTTAGCAGAAATGGCAGAAAAGGGATAGGATATCAAGGTAAGGTACCTACACCAAAAAATGCCATGGATTTAGTCATAAAACGTAATCCACTTGATTCACACTTTATATATGGGCACACACATGACATAAAATATACAAGTAGTGATTACTCTGTCAAACCAAAATTCAACCAGAGTTTTGGTAAAACTAACAAATCAGGACCCAAGAAAATATGGGTACCTAAGGATAAAATAATACATGTGGAAGATATCTTTAGCAGCAAAGAAAAAACACCAATCATGGTACCTGAACTCTGGCTGCTCACGACACATGACGGGAAGAAGGCATATGTTCCAAAGCCTGGAACTTAAGCCTGGAGGCCACGTAGGTTTTGGAGGCAATCAGAGAGGAAAGATCATTGGCTATGGAATAGTAGGTAATGGAAATCTTCCCTCTATAAGTAATGTTTTACTAGTTGATGGATTAATGCATAATATGTTATCCATAAGTCAATTAAGTGATAACGGTTATGATATAATCTTCAATCAAAATTCATGCAAAGCTGTTAGTCAGAAAGATGGGACTATCCTATTTAATGGAAAGAGGAAAAACAACATTTATAAAATAAAACTTTCTGAACTAAAAAGTCAGAATGTAAAATGTCTATTGTCTGTTAACAATGAGCAATGGATCTGGCACAGAAGATTGGGACATGTTCGTATGAGAAGAATATCTCAGATTAACAAACTCAATCTGGTCATAGGACTTCCTAACCTGAAGTTCAATTCAGATGCTCTGTGTGAAGCATGTCAGAAAGGCAAGTTTGCAAAACCAGCTTTCAAATCCAAAAATGTTGTTTCCACCTCCAAGCCATTAGAACTTCTGCACATTGACTTATTTAGACCAGTTAAAACTGCTTCAGTCAATGGCAAGAAGTATGGGTTAGTAATCATAGATGACTATAGCAGATGGACATGGGTAAAGTTCTTAAGGCACAAGGACGAGTCACACTCTGTGTTTTCTACCTTATGCAACCAAGTTTAAAATGAAAAGGATCTTAGAATCGTCAAAGTCAGAAGTGATCATGGTGGAGAATTTGAAAACAAAGATTTTGAGTTATTCTTTAATGACAAAGGCATTCTGAATGATTTCTCTTGTCCTAGAACTCCCCAGCAAAATGGAGTTGTAGAACGAAAGAACAAAACATTGCAAGAAATAGCCAGAACCATGATCAACGAGACTAACGTTGCTAAGATCTTATTGGCAGAGGGAATAAACACAACATGTTACATTCAGAATAGAATCTCCATAAGACATATTCTGGAAAAGACTCCCTATGAATTGGGGAAGAACAGAAAGCCCAACATTTCCTATTTTCACCCATTTGGATGTACATGTTTTATTCTGAATACAAAAAATTATTTGAACAAGTTTGACTCTAAAGCACAAAAGTGTATTATGTTAGGATATTCTGAACGCTCAAAGGGGTACAGAGTATACAATACAGAAACACAGATTGTGGAAGAGTCAATCAGTGTTCGTTTTTATGATAAGCTTGACTCTCAAAAGTCAAAGCAGAATGAATTCCTTGCAGGTATGGAAGATAAACTCACAGGTACTGAAGATAAATCATCAGAAGCTCTCAACAAAGGCACTCCCTCAACATTAGAAAGAGTCATTGCCAGCAATCCAGCACCTTCTGTTGATCAACTCCAGAAAAGACCATCCAGAAGCAGCATGGATCACCCAGAAGAAACAATCTTAGGAAGAAAGGAAGGTCCAATCAGAACAAGATCTAGCTTAAGAAACTCTGAAGAATCCCTCATGGGACTGGTTTCTCTAATTGAACCAACAACTATTGATGAAGCACTTCTGCACAATGACTGGATTCTAGCAATGCAAGAGGAGCTAAATAAATTCACAAGAAATGAAGTATGGGATCTAGTTCCTAAACCAAAAGGATTCAACGTCATTGGTACAAAATGGGTGTTCAGAAACAAACTGAACGAACAAGGTGAAGTCATCAGAAACAAAGCACGACTGGTAGCACAAGGTTATAGTCAGCAAGAGGGGATAGACTATACAGAAAACTTTGCTCCAGTCACCAGGTTAGGATCTATCAGACTCTTAATTTCATTTGCTGTTAATAAAGGCATCACTCTGTATCAGATGGATGTTAAGAGTGCATTCTTAAATGGCTATATAGAAGAAGAGGTATATATGCACCAACCCCCTGGTTTTAAAAGTTCCAAAAATCCAGAATATGTTTTCAAACTAAAGAAGTCACTCTATGGTCTGAAACAAGCTCCCAGAGCTTGGTATGAAAGACTAAGTAACTTCCTGCTAGAAAAGGAATTCACCAGAGGGAAAGTGGACACAACCTTGTTCTGTAAGACCGTTAAGAATGACATTTTAGTATGTCAGATTTATGTTGATGACATCATATTTGGATCCACTAAACCCTCTCTGGGAAGAAAGTTTGCTAAATGTATGCAGGCAGAATTTGAGATGAGCCTAATGGGGGAACTAAAATTCTTTCTGGGCATTCAGATTAATCAAACCCCAGAAGGAACTTACATTCATCAGAGCAAATATGTCAGAACTTCTGAAGAAATTTGATCTCTCAGAATGTAAGCCATCAAAGATTCTAATGCATCCCACGTGCATTCTGGAAAGAGAAGAGGTAAGTAAAAAGGTAGAACAGAAGGTTTACAGAGTTATGATTGGTTCTCTTCTCTATCTGACGGCTTCAAGACCTGACATTCTATTCAGTGTTTGCATTTGTGCTAGATTCCAATCAGATCCTAGAGAATCTCACTTAACATCAGTTAAGCGAATTTTCAAGTATCTGAAAGGTACTACTAATTTGGGCTTGTTTTATAGAAAAACAAGTGATTATAGCTTGATAGGATACTGTGATGTTGATTTCGCTGGAGACAAAGTAGAACATAAAAGTACTTCTGGAAGCTGTCAGTTTCTGGGAGAAAATCTGATCTCATGGTCCAGCAAAAGACAATCCACAATAGCTCTATCAACAGCTGAAGCTGAATACATAGCAGGAGCTGGATGCAGTACACAAATGCTCTGGATGAAAAGTCAACTTGAGGACTTCCAGATATTTGATAGTAACATTCCTATCCTCTGATAATACTTCTGCTATTTGTCTCAGTAAAAATCCTATTTTGCATTCTAGGGCTAAGCATATAGAAATAAAACATCATTTTATTAGGGACTATATTCAGAAAGGGATTCTAAATTTAAAATTTATTAACACAGACCATCAATGGGCTTATATCTTTACAAAACCTCTTTCTGGAGATAGGTTTAACTTCATTCGGAAACATCTCAGCATGAAGCTCTGCCCTGAATAAAACTGTTTTGATTCCATATCTTAACCTTCAGAACTTTATTTTTTTTTTGTGAACTACTGATCAATCTTTCTTCAGATCTTTAGAAATACAAATGTATCAGAATCAAGGATAGAAGTGTGGATTTCACTCAAGCAAACAAGTGTCATCCAGTCATCAGCTACTTTCTGAGGATGAACACGCGTTCACGTTTCTGAAAGGTCAAAAGAGCTGATTGGATGCATTGAGACACATGTCACGGGTAACCGTTCCAATATCTTTCTGAATCCCCCAAAATCAGTTATCATTAAATGCTCATAATCATTATAATTAATTTCTCTCTCTTGCCGTTTATGTTTTCAAAATTTTTAGAAATCTATTTAAACACATTTCTCACCATTTACACTCTTTTACCTTCACTTTCACTTTCTCTACAAACTTATTGTTTTCAGTTTGCATCCTTTCTCAAAAACCCTTTCAATTTCTTCACAAAACCTTCGGTGTGAACATGGCTTCCTCAAGCATTCCTACTTCCAGTTCTCAGAAAACAGATTCCTCCGAACAATATGAAGAACCCTACAGAACTCTTCTCACACCCATCAAAAATCTAGAAGTTCTTTCAGAATTGATCATGGATTTCAACAGTCTTCAAGAGAATGGGTTTAATCTCTCTGAAGAAGTTAAGGCTCAAGGCTGGGACAGATATTTTGACCGACTGGTGGGTCTAACATTCCCAATTCTTGTAAAGGAATTTTGGATTCATGCTTCATCTTCTAACCATCAAGTTACTTCATACATTATGGGGAAGAAGATAGTTATTACTGAGGACCTCATTGCAAGATTAATAGGCTACAGTGGTGGTGGTGTACGTTTCATTGACATGGTTGAAAGATGCGCTGATGTTGCCATAATTGCTAGAGAAATCTTCACTCTGGGTCTTCCCTCCAGCAAGATAAGGGATTTAAAAGACCATCACAGAATATGGGCCAAGATCATTCTGGGATGCATAAACCACAGGAAGCCTACCAGCTCTCCTGACTACATCAATATTGATCAGCAATTTCTGATCTACTTCATCTCTCAGAAGATTAAGGTAAATCTGGCTCATCTGCTGTTTAACCATCTAAGGACCAGTGTTAAGGAAACCAGAGAAGAGGAGCGCACAAAAAGGGATTGGATACCCCTAGGAAGACTTATATCAGATATTCTAACAGAGAATAAGCTGATTGATCATCTTACAGAGGCTCAGGAAATCAGCTCTTTGGAAGCTACTGTTGGCAAACAGTTGAATGCAAAGAATCTGAAGAAAATGAAGTTGATTGAGAACATCAAGAAGGAACCCAGCGTCACTCCTTTTGCAGCAATCTCCAGCAGAAGAGTCCCTCTGGATAACTTTCCTCTGTTCTCAGAGATTGATTCTAAACCTGATATAATAGTCAGATATCTAGATGCTTGCAAGGCGGATGGTACAACACCAAATTTGAACATTCAGGATCTGCAGCAGAAGGCTCCAGAAGTCGTGCTGAAGAAAACCAAGAAAAGGAAAGTTGTAGCAGAAGGATCATCCCAGCGGACTCCTAAAAAGAGAGGTAATCCTTCTTCTGTAATTGTTTTAAATTCAATTTTTGTATCAACATCTATACTAATTCCCACTCAATCAGAAAACCCCACACCACAAACATTTGATGACTTTGACATTGAATTTGACCCCTCTGGATCCCTAACTCTTTGAAGATCTCGCTCCCAACCTCCAAATCCAAATATTGAAGCAACCCAACAAGAACTTGCAAAAGTTCTATCTGATATAGAAACCTTTGACCAACATACTTCTGCTCCCATACCAGAAAATCCAAACTCTGAAACCACCACAGACGCACAACCAGAAATTCCCCTCTCACCATAACCAGAAATTCCCGTCCCTCCACTTCCAGAAATACCACTACCTTCATCTCCACAACCAGAAATTCATTCACCTTCTCCACAACCTAAACTATTTCAACCAGAAGTTCAAACTTCTGAGACTCAACCCTCTGAATCCTGTGAACCAGAACCTCATAACGATCAACCAAACCAAACTAGTGATTCTGATACCATTCCCATTCCTGGAATCACTGAACCTCTGGCCATTCGTATGCCCCTAACCATCCTGAATATTCCCCAAATTCCCCTTCACTAGAATCAACTCCACCAAACTCCCTAACCAGTCCAATAATAATTCTTGACTCTCCCACTCCGTCACCAATAAACAATCCAGATGACAACATTAAGACTGTCATTGACTTAATAGTATTTGAATGTTTTGCTGCCATAACCCACAAAATAGCTATCCCAAAACCAAAACCATCTGAACCCTCTCCAGATGTTGGTACCAGCTTATTGATATTTGAAACAGAAGTACAGAAGTGGATCACTTCTCTGAAACAAGCTAGTCTTGAGTTGATTGATCCTGCTGCATCAGACTACCTTTGGACAAGGTTCAGAAGATGGGTATCTTCTGAAACTCATAAAATGCAAGAACAAAGCTACAAACAAGTTCAACAGAACTTCAGTAATCTACTGAAAGAAATTGAAGGTCCAGTTCTAAGCCAGCTGCTTAAGGAAGAAGTTCTCCCTCTAGACAATGCTCCCTAGTCTGAACATCGTCCAGCATTAGAAGATCTCAATCTGACGGATACTCCAGAGCAGATGATTCCTGCTAAAGCACTGGTTCAAAAAGAGGATATTGCAGAAAGCTCTGAGAAGCATCATGTTACTGAAGATTCTCAAGCTTCCTCCTTTGATAGGCAGACTCTAGAAGACCTGAAAAGATCTGATATTTTGATGAAGGAAAGAATGGATAAACAGGATGACAAAATTGATGCAATCACGAGCATGTTAACCCAGCAACAGGAAACCAACACCCAGATCAAGAGCATGTTGGAAGCTTTGTTCACACGTCTTCCTCCTCCCTCTTAGAATTTCCTCGTTTTTATAGCATGTTTATCTGTAATATTCTTACATTGTTCTGAACTTATCATTGCTCCTGGTTTCAATACAAACGCATTTTGACTCTGATTATTTTTTCTTTTTGATAACTGACAAAAAGGGGGAGAAAGAATGATATTTTTCAATAATGGATTACTGAGACATAAGTCTCAGACATTCTGATCCATTTAAATTCTCTCTTCTGAAAAGCTTACAGGTACAAAACTCTGATGAAAGATACAGTAAAGTTCTGATGCTAAAAGACTCATGGAATTAAAGGGGAGTAAACAACTCAGGGGGAGTTTCTCTTCTTAATTATATACTTTTTGTTCTTTATTTTTAATTGAAAAAATCTGGTTTTTGTCATCATCAAAAAGGGGGAGATTGTAGAACATAGTTTGATTCTACAACCCTTAATTAGAGTTTTGATGATAAAAAAATACAAAGAATAAATAAATTGTAAGATTTATATATAAGACAAATATGCTTCTTAAAATTATGTTTTGTATATACAGAAGTTCTGATGGAATCAGCATCAGCATCAGAAGCATCAGAAGATCAGTAACATGTGCTACACGCTGAAGCTACCAGATCATACGCTGAAGCTAGATGACCAAAATCTGCACATAAACATATACACTCTGACTCTGATCAAATATCTTTACCAAGTCATCAGCACTCTGAAGCGTTACCATAAGCAAAGAAGACTCTGAAGCGTTATTAAGTATTCAAGACAGAATTAATTGCTAACGGCTCTCATCAGACAAGATCTTATTCAAAAGGAAAGTGCGTTATTAACATTAAACTGGCTTTATGGACAACGTATCTTTACCTTGCCTATATAAACAAGTCTGCTTGAGAAAAGACGCACGCATGCACTCACATAATTTGCCAAGCCTTCAAAACCACGCTTACTCAAATGCTTTAGCAAATTCAGTTTATTCCAAGCTTAAGTTGTGTAATTATCACAATTGTGATATATTGTTATATTATAAAATGTTAACACATCATTGTTCAAATTATTTGTAAAATATTTCCTTGAGATAAACCGGTTTGTGGTTATACTCAAGAATGCTTTAACAGTTGTTAAAGTAGCTGTTGTAATCCTTTGAATATAGTGGATTACAACCTCGTTGGAGAGAGGCGAAATCACCTTGACGGGTGGACTGGAGTAGTTTGAGATCAAACGAACCAGGATAAAAATACTGTGTTGTCTAAGCATTTGTTTTAAGTTTTACAATTCAACCCCCCATTCTTGTGTTTTTCACATCTTCAACCTAAGCCTAATGTTTCCTAAATAGAGAGGTAGAAGTTTGAACTTTACCTGTTTCAGTCAAGCTTGAGTATGGCAATGTAGGGGTTTTCAGTGAGGCCTGAGATGCTTGTGAGCTTGCTTGAAGTTCCTTGGAGCTTTCCCAATGCTTAGCTAGCTTTGAACTTGCCTGAATAAGCTTGTAGAAGTCAGCCTGCACAGTCAGAATTCAAAAATGGTGAAGTTTGAAAACAAGGTTACAGTTGCTGGCCAATGGTTGGGATAACTTAGGTGTGTTGTTTAGAATGTGTTTGAAGTGGTTGCAAGCAAAACGCACGAGTGGATTTTGCTTTGGATGTCAAACTGCAGAAGTTGCCCCGTTTTGCAAGAAAATGTGATTTTGGTGTTTTGGAAGGTTTGAGAAGTGGTTAGCTCGTGCTTCTGACTTAGTGTGATATGCAAAACTTATTTGAAATGGTTACAACACTTGGTTATATCAAATATAAGAGTTATGTCCTTTTTGCAAGTTTACTTGGTTTTGAAGCAAAAGTGTGAAGTGACAAAGGCAAGGCATGTACAGGCTAGCTCCAAGCATGCACAAAGTTTGTGTACTATGCCTGATATTAAGGGACTTTGTTTTCAGCAAAAGGCTTGGTCCGATGCTCAAGAGAAACAAATTTGCAAAAGTTGTGCTTTATCAAAATGGCATTGTTAACTTTTTGCCATTTTTAGATTAATCCTTTGTGTAAGCTTCCATTGATCAGAACAATGCCTTAATCCATTGTATTTGCATTAAATTTTTGAGTGTGGAAGGGTTTAAGGACCTGTAAACAAGTACAAGCAAAGCTGGATAGAAATTGCAACTTGTAGCAACATGAAGAATGCCATGGAACAAAGCGACATTTTGCCAAGTTCAAACCTTCGATTCTCCCTAACCACAAATGATTTTGGAGAGTTCTTGTACATTTTGGAAGATTTTAACATGCTCTACAATCCATATTTGAAATGCATTTTGAGATTCCAAAGGGAACTATGTGAAAAATTGCCATGAAGATAGGTCAAAATCCTGCCTAAACTAGGGCAAAATTTCACTAAGTTAGAATGTCTTTGGACCCTTGTTCATAAAATCATAACTTGAGATCCAAGCATCTTTTGGGAAAACTTTGTGAATAAAAGTTGTAGATTTTGTGGGGGACTACAACTTTCATGTTGGAAGTTTTGTTTGAATCCAATTGCATCATGGTGAAAAAGTTGGGCAAAGTTGGGAAAAAATAAGAAAATTTCATAACTTGAAAATTTCAAAGTTATGAAAATTTTCAATCTTAAACCCTAATTTCCAAATTTGAGTTTCTTGGTGAACAAGTTTCATGTTTTGACACATCTTGATGAAAAATGAACCTTGGCAGTTGATTTGACCAAAAAGTCAAAGTTTGACTTTTCAGTGTACAGTTGATTTTTGATTAGTTGACTGGAAAATTCATCTGTCAATCAAATGCATTTGAGATCTTTTGATCCTTGTGAATAGGTCAATATGATGCCATTGAGTCCTTGAATCCATGCTTGAACCCAATTTTCCATTGGCTAGGTAAAAAATTAGAAATTGCCCTTCTGCAATCAAAACCCTAAAAATGACCATTTGCCCTTTTGATGATCTGATCAAATTTCTTGAGGAGTTATGGTCCAAACTTGATAAAATGGTTCATATGAGCCTATAATGTTGATGTGGATAAAAAATTACGAGGTTTGACTGTAAATTGGCCACAGTTGACTTTTTCCCCAATACAACTGATTTCTAGGTCAATTGTCCAATTGATTGGGCAAAAATTTGATTCAAGGCTTGAAACTTGGTATGAGCAATATTATGAGTCTAACATGAAGTATGAAAGTTATATTGAGCATTGGAAGTCCAAAAATCCTTGTGCAAATTCAAACCCTAATTTTAGGTCAACAGTGCAATGAGATGTCTTGAGCAGAGCAAACCCTAATCCTGTTTGGGTCCAAAGAGTCTTTTGAGGAGAAATCTTGATAAAATGAGAGGGCAAATTTTGGGGTACAATAGCTGCCCCTGTTCAATCTTCTTGAACCTGAAGAGTTATATTGGCGAGTTTTGCCTTTCGTGACTCGAAGGTGAAAGATGATTGGACACTAAGTGCCCGTAAATTTGCACTCGTCAAAATGTAGTTGAGGAAATGGGCTTAAAGATGCCATTTGGAGATGTGATAGAATCTTGTTAGAGATGGGCTTAAGGATGCCATCCAAGAATGTTTGTTGAATTGTATGTTATAAGTCAGAAGAATGAGTGTCAGAATGGTATTCGTGTCTGGAATGTATCTGAACTCAATCTGGAGACTGAATCTGTATGAGCAAGGGTATAACTGTCGTGTCTGGAGCGTATCCGAGCTGTAATTGGGGAACACCAGCATGAGTGATCAGCATGGCTACCGTGTTTGGAGCGTATCTGGACTGTATCTGAATCTTTAAGAATAAGGGTATAGCTGCCGTGTCTGGAGCGTATCCAATTTGTAAATGTACTTGATCCTGAATGAATAGCAGCATGACTTCCGTGTCTGGAGTTCATCTGTATTGTATCTGAATCTTGTATTTGAATAAGCGACAGAATAGCATTTGTGTCTGGAGTATCTCTGAACTATTTTCTGAATAAGCAAAAAGAATAGCATCCGTGTCCGGAGCATCTCTAAGTTGTTTTCTGAGCTTTAAATCTGAATAAGCAATACAATAGCATCCGTGTCTGGAGAATCTCTAAGTTGTTTTCTGAGCTTTGAATCTGAATAAGCAATAGAATAGCATCCGCGTCTGGAGCATCTCTAAGCTGTTTTCTGAGCTTTGAATCTGAATAAGCAATAGAATAGCATCCATGTCTGGAGCATCTCTAAGCTATTTTCTGAGCTTTGAATCTGAATAAGAAATAGAATAGCATCCGTGTCTAGAGAAACTCTAAGCTGTTTTCTGATTGAATATTGGTAGCTTGTTAATCTTATCCTGAAAAGGGTAAAAGGTTAGTTGAAACACAAAGTTATGTTGCATGAAATGTATGATGCAATATATGTTTTATCAATGTTTATGATATATGAGTGTAATGTATGCGCATGTAAGCTGATTAGCTGTCTTGCTGAGGAAAATAAATCCTTGATAGCTGGAGATAATAAAATCTTTGACTGCTATCGGGGAAAATAAATCCTTGACCGTTGTTGGAGATTCAAACTCTTTGATTTCTGAGGATGAGAAATCCTTGGACCACTGATGGGGATAGAAAATCCTTGGCGACTTGCGGGGATTAACAATAATTTTGACAACTTCTTTGAGGATGCGAGAATCCTTCATGAATTCCTAGGGATATAGGGATCCTTCAAGTCTGCTTGAAAGACCTGCTTGGGGAATTTAGAGATCTTTGATGACTATGGCTGGAGATTACACAATGGGAATCCTTATTCGGCCGAGGAATAAGGAAACTTCTGATGATCTCTACCGGGGATTAATCAAAGGAAAACCTTGATCTGTTGGAGAATAAGGAAGTCTCTGGTGTCTTCTGTGGAGAATTAAGAATGAGAAACTTCGATATTCTTGGGAAATTGAAACCTTGGGGGCTTCACTGGAGAAGTGAGAATGAGAATCTTCGATATGTAGGGGATTAAAAATTCTGACAAACTTGTGCTGGGGAGTTATGAAGGCTCTGGAAACTTTATTGGGGAATCAGGAAAGAGAATCTTCAATCTGCCAGGGGAAAATAAATCTCTGGGGACTTCAAACTGGGGAGTTTAAGAATGAGAAACTTGATTCTATTGGGGATTAAGAACTCTGTGGGGCATAATTATACTGCTGGAGAGTAGCTACTCTTCTGGGGAGATCAGGACTCTGGGGGAAAGGCTTGTTCCTGTTTGGAAAAAGTTCAGGAGTTTGGGTTGTATGCCAATCTACTGGGGAATTAGAAGTTAACTGTCATCTGGTTGATTCTCAGACTTTAAGACAACTTGTTGGGGAATCTGGGGAAAACGGGATGGTTTCCGCTGTGGATTGATAGTTAGAAATTTGACTTCGCTGGAGAAGAAAGTTTCACCTTTGTGGGGCTTAGTGAACCAATGTTTAGCTCCGTTGAGGATTGGGATTTTGAAGACTTGACCCTGGTGAGAATTAAAGGTTTGAAATATAACTCTGTTGGGGATTGGGAGTTTGAATTTTCGACTCTGGCGAGGGTTTTGAAATTTAATTCTGATGGGGATATGTATTTCAAGGTTTTAGCTCCTCTGGGGATCTGGATAATGTTCTGCAGGGGATTTCTCTTGGAATAGCCTAAAGACGTTTTCCTATCCTTTCAACCTGTCAGTAATTGTTCTTTCACATTTTGTTTATTTGTAAACAGTGATTATATTCAAATGCATATGCTCATTTAATAAATCATTGGACGTTTAAAAGTGTAAAAAGAAGAAAAAAAATAGTTTTCTGCACTTTGAAGTATATTTGTATTAACTTTGTGTAAGTACTTTGTACAAAGGAGACAAACATCCTAGTAAGAGAATGTTGTCATAAAAATGAGAAAAAATGTATACAAAGAAATATGGCTATGTGTAAAAATTCCATGGGGTTCCTATTCTGCTATAGTCTTGGTAACTCTGGATATCTTGTCCATTCGTTGCTTCGTCCGAAGATGACTGGATTGATCAGAAGCCTGGAGCTTGTCTGTGAAGAGATTTTCCTTAAAGTGATCCGACGAGACATATTCATACGCTTTAATTCCCTAACTTTTGCCTGGACCGCCCTGTCGGGTTTTCAGTCCACCGGGAAACCCTTTTTTGCCCAAGTCGCCCTTTCGGGTTTTCAACTTGCCGGGTGTACAGATTTTTTTTATTTATCCCTAATTTTTGCCTGAACCGCCCTTTCGGGTTTTCGATTCACCGGGATGCCCATTTTTGCCCAAGTCGCCCTTTCGGGATTTCAACTTGTCGGATCACTATTGAGAGGCTGGATGAACCAGCATACTGCTATGAGATTGACACTGAAGAAGTAGCAGACAAACCTTGGTTTCATGAGGTGAAAAGGAATCTCAAGGCTCAAGAATATCCTGAGCGGGAGTCTATCAATGATAAGAAGTTTCTGAAAAGATTCTCCGCAAAGTTCTTCCTCAGTAATGGAATCCTCTACAAGCACATCCATGACTCTACTTTACTTCGGTACGTAGACAAGAGTGAAGCAGAGAGTATTATGGAAGATTTACACGAAGGCACCTTATGCACCCATTCTAGTGGACATACCATGGCTAAAAAGATCCTACGGGCAGGATACTATTGGTCCATTATGGAAGCAGACTGTTACCAGCATTCCTGAACTTGTCACAAATGCCAGATCTATGCTGATATAAAGTACATGTACCTCTGGTTCCCTTGAACGTCTTGACAGCTCCCTGGCCCTTTGCAATATGGGGCATTGACATGATCAGAGAGATTAGACCTACCACTTCCAATGGGCATCGCTTCATCCTAGTGGCCATTGATTACTTCACGAAGTGGGTTGAGGCTTTCTCCTTTGCTACTGTTACCAAGAATGTCGTGGCGCGATTTATCAAGCATAACCTGATCTGTCGGTATGGTGTGCCAGAAATAATCATCACGGACAATGTGTTGTACCCCAAAATTTTCCCTCCCATATTCTTCAAGATTTGCCAAGATCAATCTCCAGATGATTCAAAATCCCTCAAGGGTTGCACAGTCCAATTGCCTCCTAACACAGTAAAAAATTAGGGTTTTGGTTCTTGAAAAGAAATTGAGGTTTCCAAGGGTCCAATCAAGTCCCACATGCCCATATACATTGTCAAGCATCCATGTGTCAAGGTTCAAGACTCACAGCATCAACGTGTACAGTCAAAAACCCTAAATGCTTCACAGTCAACTGCAGGGGCAAAATGGTCATTTGACAGTCAAAAGTCAAAATTTTTGGTCAACATCTCATTTTTAAGCCACAATCATCATTTGATCAATTCTTGATCATGATTCTACAAGCATGGCTCAAAAAGTCTCAAGATGCAAAAGTTTCTATTTTTGGACAGCTGAAAAGTCAACTGCAAATTGACCAAGGCATAACTTTTTCATGGTTTATTAGAAAAATCCCATCCAAAGCTCATTTTGAAGAGAATGACATTTCCTACAACTCATCTTCACACTCCAAGTCCAAGAAATGCTCTCACAAAAAGTTATCAATTTCAACATTATAGGTCATTTTCAAAAGTCAACAAAAAGGCACTTTAAGTCAAAGACCATAACTTGATATTGGTAAATCAAAATGACATGGGACTAAAGGCATTGGTTAGAGGACTTCAAGACCTTTCCAAAATATCCAAGAACATGATTATAGCTTCAAAATTGAGCAAGATATGCATTGGAGAAGTTGGGAAATTTTTTGGAATTTTCAAAAGTCAACTTTGCATAAAACACTTCAAAATTGCTAATGGGCCTCAAATTCTTCCTTGAATCATTACCCAAAGCCTATGCACGACCCATTGAGCTCAAAGGGATTTATTTTCTTATTTTTAATTAATTAATTGAATTTTTATTCTTATTAATTCATTTAATTAGATTTAATTATGAGAAAATATCAAATAATGCTTTTTCAAATCTTTTTGTGCAGCAAATCAAACTAGGGCAAGTTGGCCAAGTCGTTTCACATCCAAAAAAGGAAAATCATCCATGATTGGCAAAGATTTCAATGAAAAAAGATTGAAAAATATATGATGAAAATCAAAGATTCAAAACATTAATTCATGGACTTATGGGCTTGTTTCTTGACCTAATTTCGTTCACATACAAAGGCTGAGTGAAACCCTACTCAAGCAGACACGAAAAAGCTGCTAAAGCCATAGAACAAAGTGGCAACTTTTCAACAAAAAGCTTGAAACTAATTTCATAGTTAGAGAATAATTCAGGGCCTAAAAACGATTCTAACACATTGCTAGACCTTCCAGGAATCTAGTAGCATCAAGAACCAGTCTAAACGCGCGAGGAATCGAAGAACATAAGCTATACGGTTTGCCATATTTTCCAGAAACTCATATCATAATTCATGCGCATTTGATGCATATTATTGGTTGTTTTATATTCACAGGAACATTCTGAAGCTAATGATACGGTTTAATTGCATTATAGCATCCTGTATCAAAATCTGCCATGAGAGATACCTAGGGTTTCAGAACATCAAAATTGGGGGTTCTCATATATGGTAAAATTAGACCACCAAACCTGTATGGACACATTCGTGGCAACAAGACGAATCGTTTGAAACAATCACGCCCTTTTTATATTAACCCCTCTTCTAATCGCTATTTTCACAGTTTCAGTTTTGTGGGGGTTTAAAACCCCCACTACTTGTTTTATGTAATTGCAGGAAAACGAAGAAGAAGCATATGTGGCTCTGTGTGGTTGGGAGGTTTGAATCTGCGCGCGTTTTCCAGCGTAGTGCTTACTTTTCATACATTATTTTTATTTGTTATTATGTTTACAAAAGCGCTTGAATGGTTCAGTGGTTGGATATACGCTTGGTGAGTGCTGGGACCTGGGTTCGATTCTCAGGTCCCCCATATAATTCATAATATTTTTCCTAACACAATCTTATGCAGCGTTCATTCAAAGGGCCACCATACGTCCTAACGCCTAAGCTTGCCAAGTGTCCCTGATGCTCCATCCAGTGGCCAGATGATGCCGTCCATAGTGAGTCCCAGTCAAACAGCACGCAGGTGATTGAGAAAGTCAACGTGGCTTAGACTTCTATTGGGCCAGAGTTACTTCAAACACCTCCATATGGGCCTGAAACCCCCCTTGGTTTGTATATTTTTTCAATTCTATTTTCTTTTTCTTTTCTAATTCTTTTTAATTATTTTTATTTAATTCACCTAAAATAATTTTCTTTTCATAATAAAAACAGAAATATCAAAAATACAAAATATGTTAATTATTTATTAATTTACTCATTAATTTATTTTTGTAAACAAACTTTAACAATTAACTTAGTTAATTTAGGTTTTAAACTTTAATCTTTTTTTTATAAATAAAAATATCTAGAATTAGGTTTTTTGACATCTTCATCTTTTTCTTAATTAAATTATTTTCCTCATTATTTATTATTATTGTTAATTACTATTTATTTTTGTAAATAAACATGTACATTAATTAATTAGTAAATTAGGTCAATTTTGACATATTTTCTTTAATAATTAAAACAAATCTAGATCTAGGGTTTCCTTTTAATTTTATTTTCTTTATTTTTATAAATACAAAAAACATAAAAAACATCTTCTTTTCTTTAATAATTAAATAGACTTTAATTTCGTTTAATTTCAAGCAAAGGGTCAAAACCCTCGGACGTCCTAATTTTTATTCTTTTCGCGCATTTATTTTCTTTTAGTGATTATTATGTAACTGCTTTCTGGATGTAATAGTAATTAGGTATTTATTTACTTTCCGCACTTTTATCAAAAACGGGTCTTTGTACTTTGGTGATGTATAGACCCGCGCCTTGTAATAGCGTAGCTTTATATTTCCGTCTTTTACTTTCCGCACTCTTAAATTCTAAATTGCATGAAAGAATGTATGGTTAATTAAAAACAAGCGTAGCTCACAATACCATGATCAAAGATAAACTTAACATGAAAACAACACACAAATACACACACCACTTCTAGGGTACGCTTCACCTGTTGCCTTCGAAATGTGGTCGTTAAGTATAAGACGTTTTAGTAAGTCCTTATGTCCATGATCCAGTTGCCTCGAAACAGTTGCCTCGAAACAGTTGCCTCGGAATAGTTGCCTCGAAACGGTTGCCTCGGATTAAAAAAGGATCAAGGACATAAGGGTAGCTTCTAAAGTGTCCTAACTGTTGCTTCGGTGACCACACTGTCCCTACACTCGAATTGACCCGAACACCTCCGACGGTGGTGCTACCTACCTCTCAATGGTGGGATGGCACTACCTTAAAGACATTTACACAGCCTAATTCCTTAGGGTAGGTAGATGACTCATAGATACTTGCTCTCTTCAAAAAAACAAATAAAAACCTTTTCACACCGACACTTTTCAAAAAGCATTCAAAACAATTTTTCAAACACTCTTGAGGACTGATACAAGAGTTATTCAGAAATCTTTCAAAGAAACTTTTTCAAACCCACTCACATTTTGAAAAGCAAACAAACATTTTGAAAACATAAGAGCAAGTATCTAAGAGCCCATGGATAACCATGGATAGAAAGGGTGCTAACACCTTCCCTTTCTATAAATCTACCTCCCGAACCGAGAAACTATCTCATAAGGAATTTTGCTGTGCTTTTGTCCTGTCCAGGTTGGAGAAAATAAAAGACGGTGGCGACTCTTGCTTACCGCGACATTTCGCGAACCAGCTTTAAACAGTCAGTTCTAAATCCACCGATCACAGAACTGGCGACTCTGCTGGGGACATTTGAAAAGTGAGGTGTACCTTAGGATAGCTCATATTTATGTTTTCAATTGTCTGAATTGTTTGCTTTATTATTGTGGGCACTGTCTTGGGAGTTCTATAGATCCTAACCCGGATCTGGGGGATACCTTCTTAGAAAGTAGCAACAAGACTGTGAGGGAACTGTGCGGGGTATACCGACATGGTTGAAGCAGTCTGCTACGTTGATGTGGCACTTTGGTGAGTACCGGTAACCCTTGAGTCCAGTCAAGGAGAGTACGGGGCCACCGCGTGGTGTCGTGAAGCATCAACTGACCTTAGGAACCTTAATTGAACCATCTTGGCCTCTTTAGGGTAGTGAGATAACTGACTTTGGTGGAGTCCGAAGTTGGTTGATACTCGATACTACACTCAGTTGAGGGTTGTTTTCTTGGAATATTTCGGTCGCCAGTTCAGTGGCCAAATCGAAACGATGAACACAGAAAACAATCCAATGATATTGGGACCCTTAGAACCTGGTTACTTCTGATTGGACAGGTTTTGAGCCCACCAACCTCAAGAGGGTAATACCTAGACCCCATGATGGCCTAAAATTTAAGGGCTGTCTTGTGTGACTTGTGTGCCTTCAAGCTTGACTACTTGCATGCTTGTTATCTGACACTTGAGCTTCTTGCAGGTTTTGTTTACAGTCCTTAAACTGGACTCATAACAGGGTTACTTATATCACTCCATGCATAGCATAACATCATACCATTGCATGCATTCTGCATAAGGACTAACCCATTTCAAGGATCTCAAGGGCTTGTGATGCAGGTCTGATGAACCAAAATATCTAGCAAGGGGCAAAGGGGATTTATTTTCCTCTAGCCAAGGTTGTCAGGGGCTATGACCCACTCGATATGGTGAGCCTTTACTCTTGAAGAAGGACTCTCAACAACACGAAGTTCCTTCAATCAAGCTACCAGATTCCAACTCTAACAATTTTCTTGTTTACCCCGCGAGATCCTTGAAAACATCGCATGCATACATACATATCATTGCATTACAGGTACCCTTGTTACAGGTCACTTACCCTCTTCGCTGTTTATTTCAGCCGATCGTCATGAATCCTGAATCATCCAACGAACAAGCTATCAAGGCCCTCCAGGCCCAGAATGCCCAGTTCCAGGAGTTGGTTAAGAGTTTAGCCCAGGGGCAACATGATCTGAAGACTCTGCTTTTGAAGAAGAAAAATAAGAGGACGGTGTTGTTCAACCCTAGACGCAAATCTAGGAATGGATCACAAAACGAGGTTGAGCTGACTACCCCATCTGTTGAAAAAGACAGTCCCCATGAGAGAGAAGTTCCTAGTCCAGTGGTCTCCGACAACGAGACGGAGTTCAATGACGAACATTACCCTCCTGCTGAGGACAGATATAAATAGTTGGAAGACCGGCTAAGTGCTATGGAGATACAAAAAGTGCCTGGCCTGGACTTCGAAGATCTAGGTCTGTCTTCTGGGGTAGTGATCCCGCACAAATTCAAGGCACCTGCCTTTGCAAAGTACGACGGGGCATCCTGTCCTAAGTTGCACCTCAGGTCATACATAAGGAGGATCCAGCCCTACACAGCTGACAAGAATTTGTGGATTCACTTCTTTCAGGATAGTCTGTCAGGAACTCAACTCGACTGGTTCTATCAACTGAATGGAGCCAACATCCGCAGCTGGGAGGACTTGGCCACTACATTCTACAAGTAGTACCAGTACAATGCCGACCTTGCCCCCACGCGGACTCAGCTTCAGGGAATGTCTATGGGTGCAGGCGAAGGCTTCAAAGAATATGCGCAAAAGTGGAGAGACCTCGCTGGAAGGGTGCAGCCACCTCTAACTGACCGTGAGCTTGTGGACATGTTCTTGGGGACCCTGTCTGGACCTTTCATCAACCATCTGATTGGGAATTCTTCTGCTGGGTTTACAGATTTGATCTTGACCGGGGAAAGAATTAAAGCTGGTATCAAGGCTGGGAAGATTCAAGAGGCCGCACCTGCTGATACTCACAAAAAGCCTTACATGGGGAAGAAAGAGTCTAATGCTGCATACAGTCAAAAGAGTCGTCATGACCAACATGCAGAGGCAGTCATGATCTCTGGTTCTGTACCACGCCGACAACCACAAAAGGGAAATCAGCGAAGGTCGGACGAGCCTAAAAGACAATTCACCAACATCAACATGCCATTGTCACAAGCATTGCAGCACATGTTGAAAATGAATCTGATTGCGGTGATCAACCCTCCTGCAAATTCCAAGACCTCCTCTCCAAACTACAACCCAGAAGCGAGGTGTGCTTATCATTCTGATAGCCCGGGGCACAATACTGAGGACTGTTGGGCGCTAAAATACAAGATCCAGAATATGATCGACACTAAGGAGATCGAATTCGAGCCTGCTGAGACTCCCAATGTGACCACCGATCCCTTGCCAAAACATGGCTAGGATTGGAATATTTGTGTTCATTCGAATGTTCAAGTTGTAATTTTCTTTGATTGTTCAAACATTTTATTTCATGTCGAACTTGGTTATTCCATTAATGCATTCTACGTATCTGTTTTGAAGTAATTGTGTTCATTATATTCAAAATTGCTTTTATTCTTGATGTTCAACTCTCGATTAATAATTCTAAGCCTCTTGAGGGAGGATGACGAAAACGATACCATGATCTACAGTATGCTTTTGAACAGACCCCGCTGATGAGGTACATGCATTGTTTCAATTCCTAAACACTGGTGTAATAAGGAAGATAATCCCTGGTCAACCCCTCTGAGCCAAAGAAGTTGGAGTTTTTCTTTTCGAAAATTAAAACCCTTAATCATAACCTGGGGCAGGGTAGTTCTCTCAGTTAATCCAGGTGCACAACGAATGGCATCAAAGGAATCCTTCCAAAATAAAAGACAGTGATGGTTCCGAATAATTAAAGACAGGCAGTCATTACCTCTCAAAATAAAAGCCCAATAAGTCAAAACCTATGAAGGAGACTTACAAAGCTGGGGCATTCCGCTGACTGTAATCAAAAAAGAAACAGTTCAAGCAAAATTTAGGGATAACGCAATCAAAAAAAGGAAGAGGTCCTACAAACCCTCAATCAAAAACAAAATGACTGCCTGGTCAAAAATAGTTGTCAATATCCGAACCGTCACTGAATATCAGGACAAAGACTCAAACAAGATCTAACGTACGATTAGCCGAGTTTAGGATTGAAGAACATCACGAAGAGCGGGTGGGTACAAATAAATTTTGAGCCGTTATCCTTTGTTTCTGAAACCGTGAACCAGGCCACGATATAACCCTCAAAAGTCCTAGCTGAAGCATGGGTTAGTTCGAAAGCATACTGTTGTGAAAGGTATCCTGACTCCTTAAGGCTTGCGGTAAAATAACGAGTTGACATCACAGTTTACAAAAAATTCACTTGTCTTACTGAAAAATGCATTTTTCAAAAACTTCAAGACAGACATAAGATTTGCATTTTTAAAATAACATTGTTTGCATATGACTTTTTGTTCGAACAGCAAAGAAATTCGCACGAAGAATATCTAGTGAACAAAAGCACCTCCAATCAAGGGGCATGGCATGATCATTGTCCATCATCTGAGGCGGTTAAGTCAAGATTCAGAGAATCTCTCAAAAGGCCAACCAGCTTGGGGAAAATCTCCATCTGGATCACTCGGGGCATTGGACATGAATTCCAGCAACGAATCTTGCATGATCAGACATCTTCTGGTAGTAGGGCAACGAAACGCTACTGACAGGGGAACCTCCCTATATCCTAAGAGCACGAACATAGTCGAAAAAATACTACGCATAATCAAAGACCCGCTAGGTCGACTGGCCTAGGCAAAAACAAGGGCTTCCCGGTGAACCAAAAGGGTTCGGGCAAAAATAAGGGATGAAAATGAAAATATCTGTACACCCGGCATGTCGAAAACCTGAAAAGGCGGCTTGGGAAAAAATGGGTATCCCGGTGGACTGAAAACCCGAAAGGGCGGTCCAGGCAAAAGTTAGGGATCAAAAGCGTACGACTATGTCCCGGCATCTCGTCACTTGCCTACCAGAAGAAGATTTGTCAGTCGGCAGTCATCAAGCACCTCCACAGGTATCTTCTCCCACAGAAACAGGGGCAACAATGAGTTGTCTAAGCAATCTAATTGCTCTGTCCACCAAGGTACCAAGGTAAGTTCGGCTGAAGAATGTAACCCAGATACCTTCACTCCCCGCCGAGTAAGACAAGATTCAACAATACTCGCCCAAGCAGTTGGTCTCCCGTCAGCCCTAACAAGGCACTGTATTCTCCAGCAAGTCAGTAACGCTCTCCCCAAGCAGAGTTAGACCACTGTCAACCTTAAGGAAGTTGGGTATTCCCAGAAGATCTCAATATTCCCCAGCGGAGCATGCAGACATTCCTAACAAGCATCCCCGGCAGTCTTAATATAATATGGTTCCCCGGCGGAATACCAGACATCCAGTGGAGCCATTCCCCAGTCCAATCTGAAAAGTCTCCCCAGGAGAGTTGAATCCATCTCCCCAGTAGGAAGCTTATCCCCGGTAGATTCGGGAAGCTATCCCCTGCATAGCACGAACGCGTCTCCCGGACTTTTTATTCAAATGTTATTTCCCCACAAGGATATAACTGGGTTATCCTCAACTAGTTGCCACGGAAAGATCGTCCTCGGCGAAATCTTCCTATCCCCAGCGGAGTTCATCAATTCCCTCAACAAAGCTTATCAATGGTATCCCCAGCGGAGTTATCATCAGCATCTCAGCAAAGTGCCTCTTTCCCCACAGAGTCACTCCCTGCAGAGTAATCTATTCGCCAAGTTTATTCCCCAACAGAGCCATCTTCTCCTACCGGTATTCTTGCAACATCAGCCCAGGATTCAACAAGCTCCCGGTATTCGTCAAGGATTTATTTTCCCAGACGAGAATACATTCATAAACATCACATCTTCATACATTATAGCATGCATACGCATCATACAACACAAATCTCATTTATTTTTTGAGAACATCTTAAAATCATGCAGTTCGTGCATCATGAAATTGCATACAACTAATACTTTGCCTTTTCAGGAAAAAGTCAATCAAAAGATGATTACCATCTACCTTTACAGTTCCAGATCAACACCGGTAACAAGCCAGGAAAATTCTGTAGACGATGAATCGTGGGTTAATGTCTGAAACCAAACAGGACAATTATCTACTTGATCATCCTCAGGCAACCCTACACCGGTTCCTTTTCTTTCAAAATAAGTTTTGCATGAACTCATCATCAGGCAACCCTACACCGGTTCCTTCTCAATTTTCAGAAGAAGTCTTACACGGACTTATCACCAAAGTAACCCTACACCGGTTCCTTTTATTTCAGAAGAAGTCTTAGACGGACTTATCTCAAGATGACCTTACCCCGGTTCATCAAGAATTCTTACACGGACTTATATCAAGATGACCTTACCCCAGTTCATCAAGAAGTCTTACACGGACTTATCTCAATATGACCTTACCCCGGTTCATCAAGAAGTCTTACACGGACTTATCTCAAGATGACCTTACCCCGGTTCATCCAGAAGTTTTACACGAACTTATCCTGCAGTAACCTTACCCCGGTTCCTCCAGAAGTCTTACACGGACTTATCTCAAGATGACCTTACCCCGGTTCATCCAGAAGTTTTACACAAACTTATCCCGAAGAAACCCTACACAGGTTCTCTCTCTCCAGACGCAGTTTTACACGGACTCGTCACCAAGAAACCCTACACAGGTTCTCTCTTCCCAAAGATGCAGTGTTACACGGGCTCATCATCAAAGTAACCCCACACAGGTTCCCTTCTCAAACTCCAGACGTAGTTTTACACGGACTCGTCATCAGTAAACCCTACACAGGTTCCTTCTCCATTTTAGATGCAGTCTTATACGGACTCATTATCAGTAAACCCTACACAGGTTTCCTTCCTCCAAAGGTGCAGTTTTACACGAGCTCAACATCAGGAAACCCCACACAGGTTCCCGCTTTCAACTTACAAAAATTACACCCTCCGATGGCATCTATAAGCCCATCTCCACAATTATCCATTACACTTCCAAATGGCATCTATAAGCCCCTTCCCGACAAAGTTCCGTCACACTTCCAGATGGCATCTATAAGCCCATCCAACTATCCATCATCTCTCCAAATGGCATCTGTAAGCCCATTCCCCTACATCACACTGCTAACATTCTACTATGTGAGTGCAAATTTCTAGGCACTCTAGTGTTCAATCATCTTCCACCCTCGGATTACGAAAGGCACGCCAGCCAATCTACATCCTCAGATCTAAGAAGATTGAACAGGGGCAACTGTTGTACCCCAAAATTTGCCCTCCCATATTCTTCAAGATTTGCCAAGATCAATCTCCAGATGATTCAAAATCCCTCAAGGGTTGCACAGTCCAATTGCCTCCGAACACAGTCAAAAATTAGGGTTTTGGTTCTTGCAAAGAAATTGAGGTTTCCAAGGGTCCAATCAAGTCCCACATTCCCATATACATTTTCAAGCATCCATCTGTCAAGGTTCAAGACTCACAGCATCAAATTGTACAGTCAAAAACCCTAAATGCTTCACAGTCAACTGTAGGGGAAAAATGGTCATTTGACAGTCAAAAGTCAAAATTTTTGGTCAACATCTCATTTTGAAGCCAAAATCATCATTTGATCAATTCTTGATCATGATTCCACAAGCATGGCTCAAAAAGTCTCAAGATGCAAAAGTTTCTATTTTTGGGCAGTTGAAAAGTCAACTGCAAATTGACCAAGGCATAACTTTTTCATCGTTTATCAGAAAAATCCCATCCAAAGCTCATTTTGAATAGAATGACATTTCCTACAACTCATCTTCACACTCCAAGTCCAAGAAATGCTCTCACAAAAAGTTAACAATTTCAACATTATAGGTCATTTTCAAAAGTCAACAAAAAGGCACTTAAAGTCAAAGACCATAACTTATGATTGGTAAATCAAAATGACATGGGACCAAAGGAATTGGTTAGAGGACTTCAATACCTTTCCAAAATGTCAAAGAACATGATCATAGCTTCAAAATTGAGCAAGATATGCATTGGAGAAGTTGGGAAATTTTTGGGAATTTTCAAAAGTCAACTTTGCCTAAAACACTTCAAAATTGCTAATGGGCCTCAAATTCTTCCTTGAATCATTACCCAAAGCCTATGCACGACCCATTGAGCTCAAAGGGATTTATTTTCTTATTTTTAATTAATTAATTGAATTTTTATTCTTATTAATTCATTTAATTAGATTTAATTATGAGAAAAATATCAAATAATGCTTTTTCAAATCTTTTTGTGCAGCAAATCAAACTAGGGCAAGCTGGCCAAGTCGTTTCACATCCAAAAAAGGAAATCATCCATGATTGGCAAAGATTTCAATGAAAAAAGATTGAAAAATATATGATGAAAATCAAAGATTAAAAACATTAATTCATGGACTTATGGGCTTGTTTCTTGACCTAATTTCGTTCACATACAAAGGCTGAGTGAAACCCTACTCAAGAAGACACGAAAAAGCTGCTAAAGCCATAGAACAAAGTGGCAACTTTTCAACAAAAATCTTGAAGCTGATTTCATAGTTAGAGAACAATTCAGGGCCTAAAAATGATTCTAACACATTGCTAGACCTTCCAGGAATCTAGTAGCATCAAGAACCAGTCTAAACGCGCGAGGAATCAAAGAACATAAGCTATACGGTTTGCCATATTTTCCAGAAACTCATATCATAATTCATGCGCATTTGATGCATATTGTTGGTTGTTTTATATTCACAGGAACATTCTGAAGCTAATGATACGGTTTAATTGCATTATAGCATCCTGTCTCAAAATCTGCCATGAGAGATACCTAGGGTTTCAGAACATCAAAATTGGGGGTTCTCATATATGGTAAAATTAGACCACCAAACCTGTATGGACACATTCGTGGCAACAAGACGAATCGTTTGAAACAATCACGCCCTTTTTATATTAACCCCTCTTCTAATCGCTATTTTCACAGTTTCAGTTTTGTGGGGGTTTAAAACCCCCACTACTTGTTTTATGTAATTGCAGGAAAACGAAGAAGAAGCATATGTGGCTCTGTGTGGTTGGGAGGTTTGAATCTGCGCGCGTTTTCCAGCGTAGTGGTTGGATATACGCTTGGTGAGTGCTGGGACCTGGGTTCGATTCCCAGGTCCCCCATATAATTCATAATATTTTTCCTAACACAATCTTATGCAGCGTTCATTCAAAGGGCCAGCATACGTCCTAACGCCTAAGCTTGCCAAGTGTCCCTGATGCTCCATCCAATGGCCAGATGATGTCGTCCATAGTGAGTCCCAGTCAAACAGCACGCAGGTGATTGAGAAAGTCAACGTGGCTTAGACTTCTATTGGGCCAGAGTTACTTCAAACACCTCCATATGGGCCTGAAACCCCCCTTGGTTTGTATATTTTTTCAATTCTATTTTCTTTTTCTTTTCTAATTCTTTTTAATTATTTTTATTTAATTCACCTAAAATAATTTTCTTTTCATAATAAAAACAGAAAAATCAAAAATACAAAATATGTTTTAATTATTTATTAATTTACTCATTAATTTATTTTTGTAAATAAACTTTAACAATTAACTTAGTTAATTTAGGTTTTAAACTTTAATCTTTTTTTTATAAATAAAAATATATAGAATTAGGTTTTTTGACATCTTCATCTTTTTCTTAATTAAACTATTTTCCTCATTATTTATTATTATTGTTAATTACTATTTATTTTTGTAAATAAACATGTACATTAATTAATTAGTAAATTAGGTCAATTTTGACATATTTTCTTTAATAATTAAAACAAATCTAGATCTAGGGTTTCCTTTTAATTTTATTTTCTTTATTTTTATAAATAGAAAAAACATAAAAACATCTTCTTTTCTTTAATAATTAAATAGACTTTAATTTCGTTTAATTTCAAGCAAAGGGTCAAAACCCTCAGACGTCCTAATTTTTATTCTTTTCGCACATTTATTTTTTTTTAGTGATTATTATGTAACTGCTTTCTGGATGTAATAGTAATTAGGTATTTATTTACTTTCCGCACTTTTATCAAAAACGGGTCTTTGTACTTTGGCGATGTATAGACCCGCGCCTTGTAATAGTGTAGCTTTATATTTCCGTCTTTTACTTTCCGCACTCTTAAATTCTAAATTGCATGAAAGAATGTATGGTTAATTAAAAACAAGCGTAGCTCACAATACCATGATCAAAGATAAACTTAACATGAAAACAACACACAAATACACACACCACTTCTAGGGTACGCCTCACATGTTGCCTTCGAAATGTGGTCGTCAAGTATAGGACGTTTTAGTAAGTCCTTATGTCCATGATCCAGTTGCCTCGAAACAGTTGCCTCGGAATAGTTGCCTCGAAACGGTTGCCTCGGATTAAAAAAGGATCAAGGACATAAGGGTAGCTTCTAAGGTGTCCTAACTGTTGCTTCGGTGACCACACTGTCCCTACACTCGAATTGACCCGAACACCTCTGACGGTGGTGCTACCTACCTCTCAATGGTGGGATGGCACTACCTTAAAGACATTTACACAGCCTAATTCCTTAGGGTAGGTAGATGACTCATAGATACTTTCTCTCTTCAAAAAAACAAATAAAAACCTTTTCACACCGACACTTTTCAAAAAGCTTTCAAAACAATTTTTCAAACACTCTTGAGGACTGATACAAGAGTTATTCAGAAATCTTTTAAAGAAACTTTTTCAAACCCACTCACATTTTGAAAAGCAAACAAACATTTTGAAAACATAAGAGCAAGTATCTAAGAGCCCATGGATAACCATGGATAGAAAGGGTGCTAACACCTTCCCTTTCTATAAATCTACCTCCCGAACCGAGAAACTATCTCATAAGGAATTTTGCTGTGCTTTTGTCCTGTCCAGGTTGGAGAAAATAAAAGATGGTGGCGACTCTTGCTTACCGCGACATTTCGCAAACCAGCTTTAAACAGTCAGTTCTAAATCCACCGATCACACAATGGTACAAATCTTAACAATACAATGATCACCGAGCTCTGTAAACAATTCAAGATCCAGCATCCTAATTCTTCTCCTTATCGGTCGAAGATGAATAACACTGTGGAAGCTGCTAACAAGAATATCAAGAAAATCATACAGAAGATGATTGTGACATACAAAGACTGGCATGAGATGTTACCATTTGCTCTTCATGGTTACCGCACCTAAGCACAGACGCCGACATGGGGAACACCCTATTCTCTGGTATACGGTATAGAGGTTGTTCTTCCTATTGAGGTCCAGATCCCTTCTTTAAGGATCATGAAGGATGCGTGTTCGAACGAAGAATATTGGATCCATACTCGACTTTATCAATTGATTTGATTGATGAGAAAAGGCTTACTACTGTCTATCATGGTCAAATGTATCAAAAACGGATGATCAAGGCTTTCAACCAAAAGGTCAGACGTCAAGTATATCAAGTGGGTGATCTGGTAATCAAGCGGATCATACAGCCACAAGGTGATCCCAGAGGAAAATGGACTCCCACGTACGAAGGGCCATTTGTGATCAAAAGCATATTTTCTGGTGGAGCCATGATTCTTACCACCATGGATGGTGACGACCTTCCTCACCCTGTTAATGCGGACATAGTGAAAAGATACTATGCCTAAATAAGGACCCGCTAGGTTAACTGGCCTAGGAAAAAACAAGGGCAACCTGGCGAACCAAAAGGGTTCAGGCAAAAATTAGGGATAAAGACAAAAAAAAATTTGTACACCCGGCAAGTCGAAAACCTGAAAAGGCGACTTGGGCAAAAAAGGGGTATCGTGGTGGACTGAAAACCTGAAAGGGAGGTCCAGGCAAAAGTTAAGGATTTAAAGCGTATAACTATGTCCCATTAGATCACCTTGGGATCAGACTTCAATATCAACTATCAAGCTTAAACGGTATCGATCAATCCAGTCAGCTTCAGACGAGTAGCAAAGTGATGAGACGCTCAAGGACATAGGGGCAATAGCAGAATTGAAACTCAATGGGATTATTACACATAGTTGTTTTCTCTTTGTACACTATTTTTTATAGTTTTCACTTGCAAGGCGGTGTTCTCTTACTAGAACGTCAGTCTCTTTGTATAAAATTCCTATTATAGGAGAACTTCAAAAAATCAATACAAATCATTTAAAGTACAAAACTATTTGCTTTTAACTTTTCTATTTTGTTTTGCAAAAAACATCCAATGACTTATTTTTGACATGTGCATTTAAATATGATCACTGTTCACAAATATTTGCATAAGAAACAGAAATACAGTTGCTAATGACTTTAAGAAATGGGGCAAAGTCTAAAAAACAATTTGCAGTCCCGACAGTTACTCCTTCCAGCATGGTACAGGGGCAGGGACAGTTTGAGACAAAGTCACCATTACACGTCAGCCCGCGATGTCTATGTTCCCCACAGAGTAGAAACAACCAGAGTTTTGATCTCTCCTTCCCCAAGCAGGAATTACCTACTCCAGCGAAGTTCCTTCAGAGGACTGAAATCTGTATTCCCAAGAATAATTTCAATATTCAAACAGTTCATAAAACCTCCTCCCGTGTAGAGTTTATTTCTCCAACTACAGAAGCTCATTCCCCAATAGAGTTTATTTCTCTACATGGGAAAAATCTTCCGACAAAGCATCCTCCCTCCACAAAGTTATTCTCAAGCAGAGTCAATCCCCAGCAGAATATCCTCAAACAGAAAGAGGGAATCCCTGGCAAATCATCTCCATTCATCATCCTCAGCGGAAATGAAGGACTCAGCTTCCTAATACTCTTCGGCAGCAGTTCAGGATTTACTTTCCCCGACTAATAAATATCGCAATAGCATCCCATACTCATACATCATGGCATGTGCATACACATCGCATACATCATAATCTCATTTATTTTGAGAACATCATCACAATGCATTCCATACATCATGACATTGCATATGACTAACTCTTTACCTTTTTCAGGAAAAGATCAAATCAACAAACATCGTTGACTACTTATGTGACCTGGTAGTCTTCTCAAAAGCTACGTCTGATGAAGGGTTGTTACAACAAATTCCTCAGAAAGATGTCCTCACAAGACCTTGTCTAGTTCAATCAGATCGAAACTAAGATCTCTCTGATTTCTATTCCAGTTGAAGATATTCCAAGACTTTCCTCTGGTTCAGTCAAATCGACACTAAGATTCTTCTGATTCTTATCCAGTCAAAGTTAATTAAAGACCTTCCTTGGTTCAGTCAGATCGACACTAAGATCTCTCTGATTTCTATTCCAGTTGAAGATATTCCAAGACTTTCGTTTGGTTCAGTTAAATCCACACTAAGATTTTTCTGATTCTTATCCAACCAAAGTTAATTAAAGACCTTATCTGGTTCAGTCAGATCGACACTAAGATCTCCCTGATTCCTATTACATTTGAAGATGACCCAAGACTTTTGTCTGGTTCAGGTGAATCGATCCTAAGATTCTTCTGATTTTCATTCCAGTCAAAGTTAATTAAAGACCTTCTCTAGTTCAGTCAGATCGACACTAAGATCTCTCTGATTTCTATTTCAGTTGAAGATAATTCAAGACCTTTACTGGTTTAGTTAAATCAACACTAAGATTTTTCTGATTCTTATCTAGTCAAAGATAAATCAAGACCTTCGCTGGTTCTGTTCGAATTGACCATTGATTTGTTATTGATTCTTAATAGTTTAATCTTATTTCCACAATAAGTTGATGTGAAGCCTAGAATACGACCAGATAGCAATTATCCTTATCATCCTCAGCAAGTCACTATGAAGCATGGATCCTTTCCAAATAGAAGTTCACTTCCATCTCTTCAGTCAAGAGTTGACTCCCTAGTAGAGTAATGGACAACCAAAGCTCCTAGACTCTATTCCCCTAAAAAACATTCCCCAGTGGACTCCTCCTCGGACAGCAGGAACAGGGATCCCCACAAAGAGAATTCTTATGAAATCAGCATCGATTTCAGATGGCATCTTTGATCCCATCTCCGATGACTCTCCGTCATATTCCTTGGATGGCATCTTTAAGCCCATCTCCGACAGTCTTCTGTCATCTTTTCCAAATGGCATCTGTAAGCCCATTTCCGATATTATTCACCAGCAATCTCACTTCGGGCGAGTGAAAATTTCTGGGCACTCTAGTGTTCAATCATCTTCCACCTTCAAATCACGAAAGGCAGACAAGCAAATCTACATCTTAAGGTTTAAGAAGATTGAAAAATGACAGCTATTGTACCCCAAAATTTTCCCTCCCATTTTCACATAAGACATACTCCTAAAGGTTCTCAATTGCTCAAGGTTGACCAAGGATTGACCAGACAATTCTCCTCCTAAGGCAATGAACCCCCAACTAGGGTTTCCATTTTCATCAAGATGGTTGAGCTCCAAGGATCCCAAATTCTCTCCATTATCCTAATATGTCCTCAAGATCATCCATGCCAAAATGCATGCCTTGAACAACAAGTTTGCTCAGTCAATTGCTCAAGTATTGGAAAATCAACTCTGTTAGGTCAAAAGTCAAATGTGCCCCATGTACAGTCAAACTTCAAGATTTTTGGTCAACATCAACATTTTGAAGTGATATCCATCATTTGATCAAGGGTTGATCATGATTCCTCAAGAAATGCTCCTAACCCATCAAAAGTCAGAAGTGGCAAATTAGGGTTTCTATAGGAAAGGTTAACTGAACTTTGACCAAGCATAACTTTCTCATATTTTATTAATAATTTTCAAACCAAATATAGTTTTAAAGAGAATCCAATTCCCTACAACTTCTCTTCAGCCCTCAAGCTCAAGAGATGAACCATTTGAAAGATACAAGTTCATACATTACAGATCATTTTTAGAAAGTCAATAAAAGCTGATTTTTTCCAAGACCTTTAAAATAAATATAACATCTTCAAATTCAAAATTTATCAAAATATGGATTGAAGTAGGTATCTTGGGATTTCCAAAAAGTCAAATATCATCATCATGAGATAAAAATTGAGCAAGTTATGGCTTTCCAAAGTTGCGAAAATTTGGGAATTTTTAAGAAATATGCATTGAGAAAATTTTAGTTTTTTAGGCAATGGCTCATTTTCTTGGACTTCAAACATCTTCCTAAGAGTATAGAGGACTCCTAAAACCATTTTTGCATAGTCTTGACTTTATTTTAATTTTATATTAATTTTATTTAATTAAAAATCAAATAAATCAAGATTATTACAAATAATATTGTTAAGGCTTGTTTTAATGCATGGAGGGGTCCCATTTTTCGTGTACAGCGAGGCTAATATGTTTGCACTCATTCAAAATTCAAAAATGGACAAAATCCCATAACTTTTCCAAGGTTAGAAATGGACATTCATGGCATTCAAGCAATTCATTATGGCTGTTACAAGCTTGTTTTTTCGTGTCTCCTCATAATTCTCTATATAAACAAACTATTGGCAAGCATCAAACAGAGATACGAAGCTTAGAGAACCCCTGTCCATTTTGAAAAATAGCATCCAATTATAAAATTCAAATTTCATTTTCTAGCTTGCTTCAGCCCAAACTAAAGATCAAAATACGCTCCTAGAGATTCCCTGAATTGTTTGCCATCCTTACCAGCTCTTGAAACACCACGAAGCAGCCCCATCCACTCTCACAATTTGCCTCATTTTTTTAAATTCATTTTGCACAATTCATGCAGTATTAATGTATTTTAACCATGAATATCTAACCATGCGAGTGTTTGTAAGCTTTTGGTTGAGTTTGATTGCAGTTTGGGAGCCAGAATCGTATACTACCATTTCTAGGGTTTGACCTCTAGAATTGGGGATTTTCATAACAGGAAAAATTAGCCCAAACCAAGGGAACCATCTTGCTCAGGAGGTTGAAAGCAATCAATCCATGGCCTCACATTTGATTTTTGTTGCGTATTATGAGTTTTATAAATTGTAGGTGCTATAGTGATAAGTGAAAAACGGTCACTATAGGTGTTTGATCTAAGACGACAGAGGAATGAAGAAGATGAAGTGTGACAGTCTTTGATTGGACAGTTCAAATAAGAGCGTGCGTTTTTTTTTTTCTTTCAAATATTGGCATTTTTTATATATAATATTATAGTTTCATTATATGTAACGAATGGTAAAGTGGCTCAGCTGGAAAAAAAGCGTGGATGTGAGGGAAGGGACCTGGGCTCAAATCCCACGTCCAGCATATTATTTTTCTAAAAATTTTCAAATGCAAATTTGGTGCATGCATTAGCCAGAGGTTCACCATGCGCCTTACCATCAACACCATCAGATCATACTTGTTGTACCCCAAAATTTGCCCTCCCATATTTCTCAAAATATTTCAAGAAAAATTCACAAGTCCAACCCGGCGCGTCATATTCAGGTATTCTTTCGCCAAGATATCTCTGATAACCTATTCTCAAATTCAGGTTCGGCTCAAGAGTAAATTCTTTAAAGAAGGTATCCAAATGTGTGAGTTTTCTCGAAGAAATATGGTGAAAAAGTGTACTGAAAGTGCAGTTTTTATGCGCTAAAAAATTCATAACTAGAAGATCGTGGCTCGTATTGAACCCGTTCCGGTGCCCAAAATTCCGTCTTGACATTATCTACGTTTTCATCTCTCACGACTGGAAGCCAATTTCGATCAGAAGGTCTTCAAAAATGTGGATTTATCAAGTATTTTCGAACAGAAAATTTGTGACAGAAGTTTATTTGCGTCATGTTCAGAAAATCATAACTTGGTCGATTTTCATCGTATCGAGCTGGTTCCGGCGCCAAAATTTCAAAAATTGAGTTGGCTACATTTTCACATGAGGTATCGAGTTCGAACGGTGTTCAAAAGGCCTTCATTTTTTGCTCAGAGTGTATGACACGCCGAAAATCCTGAATGCTGAATATTATTTCATCTGGGCCGAAACTTCGAAAATTCATAACTCGGTCAATTTTTATCGGATTGGACTCATATTTTTACACAAGGTCACTGACTCATATATCTACAACTTTGCTTCAAAAGTCAAGACCGAATTATGCTCCGCTCAATACCAGTTTTTTATTGAAGAACGTGTCAGAGTCGACACTGGAGCCCAAAATAAGTTTGTCTGAGCTGAAACTTCAAAAATTCATAACTAATTCACCGTTTATCCGATTGAGCCGATTTTCGGACAGGAGTTAGTTATCGATGTAGGCTACATTTTGTTTTCACATTTCAACTTCGAAAATTGCACTTAAGTCCCTGCGATTTAGCCTGGAAAGTGACGAACTCAAGTGAACATTGGAGGCCCAATTGCACATTCAAAGCCCATTTTCTTTACCCTAATTTCCATTATATAATCATCTTCTTTTCACACAAACCAAAAAGAGGAGGAAAAGAGAGAAAAAAACCTTGCCACAACACTATTAGAATATCAAATTCTTTCAAAAACCCTAAAACCTTGAAATCCTTATTACAAATCCCTCTCTCACTACAAACAAGTCATCACAGTTACAAACCAACATCTCACTACTTCTTCAGTAAGGATAAGGCTGGCTTGATCTCCATGATTCAAAGGGCATAAAAGCATTCAGGTCACTAATTTCCCAGTAAGGGTAAGATTGATTTGATTTCCATGATCAAAAGGGTATAATCATTCATACATGTCATATTGTGTCTAAACATTAAATTTCTTCATATATTGGCTTTATTTGCATTTTTATGATTTTATTTAATGTGTTCGTGAGATTCAACACTGCAGATTTAGACAGGATCCCATGCAGGTTCATTTAGGAACGTTGAGGCCAAAAGCCAAATGGCCAAAAGCCAAAAGCCAAAAGCCAAATGGTCAAAAGAACAACTTATGCATGATGAGACAGACATCCTGAGAAGATTAAGGAACGTTGAGGCCAGAACACAAATGGCCATGAAACCCAATCCAATGGCCAAAGAATGCAGACCACGGTACTCAGGAGTCAATGAACACGCACGTGATGCCAGAAAGTCAAACAAGGCCTTTGTCTAATGGGCCAGAATCCTTCAAAAAACCTCCCTTTGGGTCTGAATACCCCCCATGGTTTGCACATTTTTAATTTTTATTTGATTTTCTTTTCTAATTCTTTTTTAATATTTTAATTATTTATCTTTACCATAAAATAATTTTCACAATAATAAATACAGAAAAAATCAAAAATGTTTATTGTTATTAATATTAATTTCACTATTATTATTTTTGTAAATAAATGTTAAATAATTAATTTAGTTAAATTAGGTTAAAACTTTAATCTTTTTCTTAATAAATTAAAATATGTAGAAATTAGGTTTTTTTAGCATTTTTATCCTTTTCCTAATAAATAATTTTTTCCTATTATCATTATTAGTAATTACTAATTTATTTTGTAAATAAACATGTACATAAATTCTTTAGTAAATTAAGTTAAACTTTGACGTTTTTCATTAGTAATTAAAAATAACTTAGAATTAGGGTTTCTTTTAATTTCAATTTTCTTTATTTTCATTAAATACCAAAAACCTAAAAAACATTTCTTTCCTTTTATTAAATAATTAATTAACTTTTAATTCAATTTAATTTCAAAAGGGTCCAACGCCCTCGAACGTTCAACTTCAATTCTTTCGGGCATTTATTCTTATTTCGTTTGTGAATATTATGTAACTGTTCAAGCCATGTAATAGTAATTAGGAATTTATTTTATTTTCCGCATTTTTATTAAAACGGGTCTTTGTATTTTGGCGATGTATAGACCCGCGCCTTGTAATAGCGTAGGATTTTACTTTCCGCATTTAAATTTCCGCACTTTTAAATTATAATTGCCTGAAAGAATGTATGGCCTAAATTAAAAACAAGCGTAGATCACCATGATACATGTACAAGATAAATGCTAAACTGAAAACAATACACAAATTCACACACCACTCTTAGGGTACGCCTCACCTGTTGCCTTGCCCTCGAAACGTGGTCGTCGAGTATAGGACGTTTTAGTAAGTCCTTATGTCCATGACATGATCCAGTTGCCTCGAAACGGTTGCCTCGGAATTAAAAAGGATCAATGGCATAAGGGTAGCTTCTAAGGTGTCCTATTGTTGCTCTGGTGACCACACATGTCCCTCATAAACGAATTGACCCGAACACCTCCAACGGTGGTGCTACCTACCTCTCAATGGTGGGATGGCATTACCTTAAGGACATTTACACAGCCTAATTCCTTAGGGCAGGTAGATGACTCGTAGATACTTGCTCTATTCAAAAACAAATAAAAAAACACTTTTCACACCGACACACTTTCAAAAAGCTTTCAAAAACAATTTTTCAAACACTCTTGAGGACTGATACAAGAGTTATTCTGAAACTTTCAAAGAAACTTTTTTAAAACCCACAGCTGAAAAGCAAACAAACCATTTTGAAAACACAAATGAGCAAGTATCTAAGAGCCCATGGATAACCATGGATAGAAAGGGTGCTAACACCTTCCCTTTCTATAACCTACCTCCCGAACCGAGAGCAATCTCTATAAGGAATTTTTCTGTGCTTTTGTCCTTTCCATTTGGAGAAAATAAAAGACGGTGGCGACTCTTGCTTCCGCGACATTTCGCGAACCAGCATTAAACAGTCAGTTATAGATCCACCGATCACAGAACTGGCGACTCTGCTGGGGAAATCTTTTAAAGTGAGGTGTACCTTAGGACTAAGATCACTTGTGTTTTCAATTGTTGTGCTTGTTTGCTTTATTATTGTGGGACTGTCTTGGGAGTTCTATAGATCCTAACCCGGATCTGGGGATACCTTCTTAGAAAGTAGCAACAAGGCTGTGAGGGAACTGTGTGGGGTATACCGACATGGTTGAAGCAGTCTGCTACGTTGATGTGGCACTTTGGTGTGTACCGGTAACCCTTGAGTTCAGTCAAGGAGAGTACGGGGCCTCCGCGTGGTGTCGTGAAGCATCAACTGACCTTAGGAACCTTAATTGAACCATCTTGGCCTCTTTAGGGTAGTGAGATAACTGACTTTGGTGTAGTCCGAGGTTGGTTGATACTCGATACTACACTCAATTGAGGGTTGTTTTCTTGGAATATTTCGGTCGCCAGTTCAGTGGCTAAATCGAAACGATGAACAATGAAAACAGTCCAGTGATATTGGGACCCTTAGTACCCGGTTACTTCTGATAGGACAGGTTTCAAGCCCACCAACTTCAAGAGGGTAATACCTAGACCCCATGCTGGCCTTAACTCTAAGGGCTCTCTTGTGTGACTTGTGTGCCTTCCAACTTGACTATTTGCATGCTTGTTATCTGACACTTGAGTTTCTTGCAGGTTTTATTTACAGTCCTTAATTGGGACTCATAACAGGGTTTACCTACTTTACCCCATGCATAGCATAACATCATACCATTGCATACATCCTGCATAAGGACTAACCCATTTCAAGGATCTCAAAGGTTTGTGATGCAGGTCATGATGAACCAACTGTCCAGCAAGGGGCAAAGGGGATTTATTTTCCTCTAGCCGAGGTTGTCAGGGGCTATGACCCACTCGATATGGTGAGCCTTGACCCTTGAAGAAGGACTCTCCACAAACATGAAGTTCCTTCAATCAAGCTATAAAATTCAAACTCTAACGGTTTCTTGTTTACCCCGCGAGATCCTTGGAAACATTGCATGCATACATCCATATCATTGCATTACAAGTACCCCTTTTACAGGTTGCTTACCTTCTTCGCTGTTTATTTCAGCTCGCCATCATGAATCCTGAAGCATCTACTGAGCAATCCATCAAGGCCCTCCAGGCTCAGAACGCCCAGTTCCAAGAGCTGATCATGAGTTTGGCCCAGGGGCAACAAGATCTGAAGACTCTGCTCTCGAAGAAGAAGAAGAAGAGGACGGTGTTGTTCAACCCGAGACGCAAATCTGGGAATGGGTCACAAAATGAAGTTGAGCAGACTACCCCATCTGTTGGGAAAGACAGTCCCCAAGAAAGGGAGGTTCCTAGTCCAATGGTCTCCGACAACGAGACCGATTACAATGATGAGCAGTACCCTCCAGCTGAAGACAGGTATAAACAGTTGGAAGACCGACTAAGTGCCATGGAGATACAAAAAGTGCCCGGCCTGGACTTCGAGGATCTAGGTCTGTCTTCTGGGGTAGTGATCCGGCACAAGTTCAAGGCACCTGCTTTTGTAAAATATGACGGGGCCTCCTGCCCTAAGCTGCATCTCAGGTCTTACACAAGGAGGATCCAACCCTACACGGCTGACAAGAATTTGTGGATTCACTTCTTTCAGGATAGTCTTGCCGGAACTCAACTCAACTGGTTCTATCAACTGAATGGAGCTAACATCCGCAGCTGGGAGGACTTGGCCACTGCATTCTACAAGCAGTACCAGTATAATGCCGACCTTGCTCCCACGTGTACTCAGCTTCAGGGGATGTCTATGGGTACAGGCGAAGGTTTTAAAGAATATGCTCAAAAATAGAGGGACCTGGCTGGAAGGGTACAACCACCTCTGACTGACCGCGAGCTCGTCGACATGTTCTTGGGGACCCTGTCTGGTCCATTCTTCAACCACCTGATTGGGAATTCTGTTGCTGGGTTTACAGATCTGATCTTGACCGGGGAAAGGATAGAAGCTGGCATCAAGTCGGGGAAAATACATAATGGTGACTCCTCAAACATTGAGAAGAAACCATCCAAGAGATAATCTAGTGCTGTCAATGCGGTAACTATTGCAAAGCCGGCCGGTGCTCCTCAGCGTCACAATCAACAAAGGGAAGAGAGACCCAAAAGGCAATTTACCCCCCTCGGCATGACTTTGTCACAGATATTGCCACAGCTGCTGGAAACCAAGTTGGTAACTCTCATGGACCCTCCAAAGAATCCTAACAGGACACCTTCAAGGTACAACCCCAACGTTCGCTGCGCCTATCATTCTGACAGCCCGGGGCATGCTACAGATGACTGTTGGACTTTGAGAAACAAGGTTCAGGATCTGATCGACGCGAGGGAAGTCCAGTTCGACTCTTCAGAGACTCCGAATGTGATCACTGCTCCCCTGCCAAAATATGGCTAGGATTGGAAATTTTTTGTTCATTCGAATGTTCAATTTGTAATTTTCTTTTGATTGTTCAAACATTTTATTTCATGTCAAACTTGGTTATTTCATTAATGCATTACACATGTCTGTTTTGAAGTAATTATTTCGTATTCACTATATGCAAACTGTTTTCATATTTTTGTAATGATCAACTCTTGATTGAAAATTCTAAGCCTCTTGAGGGAGGATGACGAAAACGGTACCACGATCTTTACAGTATGCTTTTGAACAGACCCCACTGATGAGGTACAGGCATTGTTTCAATTCCTAAACACTGGAGTTATAAGGAAGATAATCCCTCGTCAACCCCTCTGAGCCAAAGAAGTAGGAGTTTTTCTTTTCGAAATTTAAAACCCTTAATCATAACCTGGGGCAGGGTAGTCTCTCAGTTGATCCAAGTGCATAACGAATGGCACCAAAGAGGTCCTTACAAAACAAAAGACAGTGATGGTTCCGAACAATCATATAGACAGGCAGTCATTACTTCTCAAAATAAAAACCCATTAAGTCAAAACCTATGAAGGAGACTTACAAAACTGGGGCATCCCGCTGACTGTAATTCCAAAAAGAAACAGTTCAGGCAAAAAACAGGGATAATGAAAGAAAAAGAAAGAGGTCTTACAAACCTTAAACCAAACAAAAATGACTGCCTATTCAAATAAACGTTCAACATCCGAACCATCACTGGAATTTCAGAGCAAAGACTCAAACAAGGTCTAACGCACGATCAGCTGAGTTTAGGTTTGAAGAACATCACGAAGAGCGGGTGGGTACAAATAATTTGAGCCTTTATCCTTTGTTTCTTAAACCGTGAACCAGGCCACGCTACAACCCTTAAAAGTCCTAGCTGAAGCATGGGTTAGTTCGAAAGCATACTGTTACCAAAGGTATCCTGACTCCTTAAGGCTTGCTATAAAATATTGAGTTGACATCACATTTTACAAAATTTGCTGGTTTTACTGAAAAATGCATTTTTCAAAAACTTCAAGACAGACATAAGCTTTGCATTTTTAACATAACTTTGTTTGCATATGACTTTTTGTTTGAACAACATAGAAATTCGCACGACGAATGCCTAAGGAACAAAAGCACCTCCAATCAAGGGGCATGGCCTGATCATTGTCCATCATCTGGGGCAGTCCAGTCAAGATTCAAGGAATCTCTCAAGATGCCAAACAGCCAGGGGCAAACCTCCGCCTGAGCCACTTAGGGCATTGGACATGAATTCCCAGCAACAAATCTTGCATGACCAAACATCTTCTGGTAGCATGGCAACACAATAACAGGGGCACCTCCCTACATCCTGAGAGCATGGACATAGTCGGAAAAAATACTACGCGTAATCAAAGACCCGCTAGGTTGACACACCTAGGCAAAAATAAGGGCTTCCCGGCAAACCAAAAGGGTTCGGGCAAAAATAAGGGATGAAATGAAAAAAATCTGTACACCCGGCAAGTCAAAAACCTGAGAAGGCGACTTGGGCAAAAATGGGTATCCCGGTGGACTGAAAACCCGAAAGGGCGGTCCAGGCAAAAATTAGGGATCAAAGCGTACGACTATGTCCCGGTATCTCGTCACTTGCCTACCAGAAGAAGATTTGTCAAACGGCAGTCATCAAACACCTTCACAGGTACCTTCTTCTCCAACAGAAACTGGGGCAATAATGAGTTGTCTAAATGATCCGGTTGCCCTGTCCACCGAGGTGCCAAGGTAAGTTCAGCTGAAGAATGCGACCAAGATACCTTCACTCCCTGCAGAGCGAACGCGTCTCCCCGGTTTTATTGAAAGGTTATTTCTCCACCAGAGCTTATAACTGGATTATCCTCAGCTAAAAGCCACGGAAAGATCTTCCTCGGCAAAGTTCTTATTATTCCCCAGCGGAGTTCATCAAAACTTCCAACAGAGCACAACAACGGTATCCCCAGCAGAGTTATCCTCATCAACCTCAGCAAAGTACCTCTCTTTTCCCGCAGAGTAATCTATTCGCCAAGTTTATTCCCGAACGGAGTCATCTTCTCCTACCTGTATTCTTGCAATCATCATCCCCAACAGAAACGAAGAATCTCACTCTTCAACATCAGCCCAGGATTTGACTTCCCGGCATCCGTCAAGGATCTATTTTCCCAGACGAAGATCCATTCATAACATCACATTGTTATACATCATGATACATGCGTATACGCATCATATCATACAATCTCATGTGTTGAGAACATCGTTGCTTGATTCATATCATACATTGCATATGACTGACCTTTACCTTTCAGGAAGGATATAGTTAAATGATCAGCTATGTAGACGAATACAGTCAAAAGAGACCAACCCAGTCAAAGAATACAAATCCAGTTAAATCAATGCCTAAAGATTTCTCTGATACAACCCGTCGTTATAGACACTCGTCGTCATAGACACTCGTCTTCATAGACACTCGTCGTTATAGACACTCGTCGTTATAGACACTCGTCGTTATAGACACTTGTCGTCATAGACACTCGTCGTTATAGACACTCGTCGTTATAGACACTCGTCGTCATAGACACTCGTCGTCATAGACACTCGTTGTTATAGACACTCGTCGTTATAGACACTCGTCGTCATAGACACTCGTCGTTATAGACACTCGTCGTCATAGACACTCGTCGTCATAGACACTCGTCGTTATAGACACTCGTCGTCATAGACACTCGTCGTCATAGACACTCGTCGTCATAGACACTCGTCATTATAGACACTCGTCGTTATAGACACTCATCGTCATAGACACTCGTCGTTATAGACACTCGTCGTCATAGACACTCGTCGTCATAGACACTCGTCGTTATAGACACTCGTCGTTATAGACACTCGTCGTTATAGACACTCGTCGTTATAGACACTTGTCGTCATATACACTCATCGTTATAGACACTCGTCGTCATAGACACTAGTCGTCATAGACACTCGTCGTTATAGACACTCGTCGTCATAGACACTCGTTGTTATAGACACTCGTCGTCATAGACACTCGTCGTCATAGACACTCGTCGTTATAGACACTCGTCGTCATAGACACTCGTCGTTATAAACACTCGTCGTCATAGAGACTCATCGTTATAGACACTCGTCGTTATAGACACTCGTCGTTATAGACACTCGTCGTTATAGACACTCGTCGTTATAGACACTCGTCGTTATAGACACTCGTCGTTAAAGACCACTCGTCCATGAGGATAACCTGTCAGTAGAGACAACTCACCAACCTTACTATATTCCAGACTCGATTCCTGTATCCTGCCAGGGCACGTCTGAAGAGTTTGAAGATCTGATTCCTGTATCTTGCCAGGGTGTATCTGTTGACGACTATATTCCAGACTCGATTCCTGTATCCTGCCAGGGCACGTCTGAAGAGTTTGAAGATCTGATTCCTGTATCTTGTCAGGGTGTATCTGTTGACGACTATATTTCAGACTCGATTCCTGTATCTTGCCAGGGCACGTCTGAAGAGTTCGAAGATCCGATTCCTGTATCTTGCCAGGGTGTATCTGTTGACGACTATATTCTTCGGACTCGATTCCTGTATCTTTCCAGGGCACGTCTGAAGAGTTTAAAGATTCGATTCCTGTATCCAGCCAGGGCACATCTACACAAAGAGTTTGAAGATCAACTCCTGTAACAGGCCAGGTAATTATTTTCTTTTCTCAGGTACGCAAGTTCTCGCTAAGGAATCTCTTACGCGATCGACACCTAGATGGCATCTATAAGCCCATCCACATACCAACAGTCTCCAAATGGAATCTATAAGCCCATTCCCGACAAGGCTCTGTCACAGCTCCAGATGGCATCTATAAGCCCATCCCCCCATCCATCACTTCCAAATGGCATCTATAAGCCCATTCCCCCTACATCACATTGCTGATACTACACCATGCGAGTGCAAATTTCTGGGCACTTTAGTGTTCAATCATCTTCCACTTTCGGATCACGAAAGGCACGTAAGCCAATCTACATCCTCAGGTTTAAGAAGATTGAACAGGGGCAACTGTTGTACCCCAAAATTTGCCCTCCCATATTTCTCAAAATATTTCAAGAAAAATTCACAAGTCCAACCCGGCGCGTCATATTCAGGTATTCTTTCGCCAAGATATCTCTGATAACGTATTCTCAAATTCAGGTTCGGCTCAAGAGTCAATTCTTTAAAGAAGGTATCCGAATGTGTGAGTTTTCTCGAAGAAATATGGTGAAAAAGTGTGCTGAAAGTGCAGTTTTTATGCGCTAAAAAATTCCTAACTTGAAGATCGTGGCTCGTATTAAACCCGTTCCGGTGGCTAAAATTCCGTCTTGACATTATCTACATTTTCATCTCTCACGACTGGAAGCCAATTTCGATCAGAAGGTCTTCAAAAATGTGGATTTATCAAGTATTTTCATACAGAAAATTTGTGACAGAAGTTTATTTGCGTCAGTTCAGAAAATCATAACTTGGTCGATTTTCATCGTATCGAGTTGGTTCCGGCGCCAAAATTTCACAAATTGAGTTGGCTACATTTTCACAGGAGGTATCGAGTTCGAACGGTGTTCAAAAGGCCTTCATTTTTTGCTCAGAGTGTATGACACGCCGAAAATCCTGAATGCTGAATATTATTTCATCTGGGCCGAAACTTCGAAAATTCATAACTCGGTCAATTTTTATCGGATTGGACTCATATTTTTACACAAGGTCAATGACTCATATATCTACAACTTTTCTTCAAAAGTCGAGACCGGATTATGCTCCGATCAATACCAGTTTTTTATTGAAGAACGTGTCAGAGTCGACACTGGAGCCCAAAATAAGTTTGTCTGAGCTGAAACTTCAAAAATTCATAACTAATTCACCGTTTATCCGATTGAGCCGATTTTCGGACAGGAGTTAGTTATCGATGTAGGCTACATTTTGTTTTCACATTTCAACTTCGAAAATTGCACTTAAGTCCCTACGACTTAGCCTGGAAAGTGACGAACTCAAGTGAACATTGGAGGCCCAATTGCACATTCAAAGCCCATTTTCTTTACCCTAATTTTCATTATATAATCACCTTCTTTTCACACAAACCAAAAAGAGGAGGAAAAGAGAGAAAAAAACCTTTCCACAACACTATTAGAATATCAAATTCTTTCAAGAACCTTAAAACCTTGAAATCCTTATTACAAATTCCTCTCTCACTACAAACAAGTCATCACAGTTACAAACCAACATCTCACTACTTCTTCAGTAAGGATAAGGCTGGCTTGATCTCCATGATCCAAAGGGCATAAAAGCATTCAGGTTACTAATTTCCCAGTAAGGGTAAGATTGATTTGATTTCCATGATCAAAAGGATATAATCATTCATACATGTCATATTGTGTCTAAACATTAAATTTCTTCATATATTGGCTTTATTTGCATTTTTATGATTTTATTTAATGTGTTCGTGAGATTCAACACTGCAGATTTAGACAGGATCCCATGCAGGTTCATTTAGGAACGTTGAGGCCAAAAGCCAAATGGCCAAAAGCCAAAAGCCAAATGGTCAAAAGCCAAAAGCCAAAAGCCAAATGGTCAAAAGAACAACTTATGCATTATGAGACAGACATCCTGAGAAGATTAAGGAACGTTGAGGCCAGAACACAAATGGCCATGAAACCCAATCCAATGGCCAAAGAATGCAGACCACGGTACTCAGGAGTCAATGGACACGCACGTGATGCCATAAAGTCAAACAAGGCCATTGTCTAATGGGCCAGAATCCTTCAAAAAACCTCCCTTTTGGTCTGAATACCCCCCATGGTTTGCACATTTTTAATTTTTATTTGATTTGATTTTCTAATTCTTTTTTAATATTTTAATTATTTCTCTTTACCATAAAATAATTTTCACAATAATAAATACAGAAAAAATCAAAAATGTTTATTGTTATTAATATTAATTTCACTATTATTATTTTTGTAAATAAATGTTAAATATTAATTTAGTTAAATTAGGTTAAAACTTTAATCTTTTTCTTAATAAATTAAAATATGTAGAAATTAGGTTTTTTTAGCATTTTCATCCTTTTCCTAATAAATAATTTTTTCCTATTATCATTATTAGTAATTACTAATTTATTTTGTAAATAAACATGTACATAATTTCTTTAGTAAATTAAGTTAAACTTTGACGTTTTTCATTAGTAATTAAAAATAACTTAGAATTAGGGTTTCTTTTAATTTCAATTTTCTTTATTTTCATTAAATACCAAAAACCTAAAAAACATTTCTTTCCTTTTATTAAATAATTAATTAACTTTTAATTCAATTTAATTTCAAAAGGGTCCAACGCCCTCGAACGTTCAACTTCAATTCTTTCGGGCATTTATTCTTATTTCGTTTGTGAATATTATGTAACTGTTCAAGCCATGTAATAGTAATTAGGAATTTATTTTATTTTCCGCATTTTTATTAAAACGGGTCTTTGTATTTTGGCGATGTATAGACCCGCGCCTTGTAATAGCGTAGGATTTTACTTTCCGCATTTAAATTTCCGCACTTTTAAATTATAATTACATGAAAGAATGTATGGCCTAAATTAAAAACAAGCGTAGATCACCATGATACATGTACAAGATAAATGCTAAACTGAAAACAATACACAAATTCACACACCACTCTTAGGGTACGCCTCACCTGTTGCCTTGCCCTCGAAACGTAGTCGTCGAGTATAGGACGTTTTAGTAAGTCCTTATGTCCATGACATGATCCAGTTGCCTTGAAACGGTTTCCTCGGAATTAAAAAGGATCAATGGCATAAGGGTAGCTTCTAAGGTGTCCTATTGTTGCTCTGGTGACCACACATGTCCCTCATAAACGAATTGACCCGAACACCTCCAACGGTGGTGCTACCTACCTCTCAATGGTGGGATGGCATTACCTTAAGGACATTTATACAGCCTAATTCCTTAGGGTAGATAGATGACTCGTAGATACTTGCTCTATTCAAAAACAAATAAAAAAAAACTCTTTTCACACCGACACACTTTCAAAAAGCTTTCAAAAACAATTTTTCAAACACTCTTGAGGACTGATACAAGAGTTATTCTGAAACTTTCAAAGAAACTTTTTTAAAACCCACAGCTGAAAAGCAAACAAACCATTTTGAAAACACAAATGAGCAAGTATCTAAGAGCCCACGGATAACCATGGATAGAAAGGGTGCTAACACCTTCCCTTTCTATAACCTACCTCCCGAACCGAGAGCAATCTCTATAAGGAATTTTTCTGTGCTTTTGTCCTTTCCATTTGGAGAAAATAAAAGACGGTGGCGACTCTTGCTTCCGCGACATTTCGCGAACCAGCGTTAAACAGTCAGTTCGAGATCCACCGATCACAATACTCAACCTGGATCTAGTGCCTCCAATAAGTAGTCCCCATCATGGACTCTCCATACGTGCCCACATAGGATCAAACGCCAATATGGGCTTTCACTTTTGGGCCAAGCGTTTTTTTGACAACAACACCCCCCATTTTTTGTTTTGATGACCAGACCCATGTTGTTTAGTTTCTTTTTTTATTTTATTTTGTTTATCATTTTCAAAAGGTTTTTTTTTATAAATCATAAAAAATAAAAAAAATATATAATTAGGATTAGTTTCTTTCTAAAATTAATTAATTAATTAATTATTTTATTGCAATTTTATCAATTTAAAATCAAATTAGACTTAGTTTCTTTTTAATTTAAATTATTTTCTTAATAAAAAATACCAAAAAACATTAGAATTAGGATTTATTTTAATCCAACTTTTTTTTATTTCTCTAATTAAATTTTGGACATTTACTTCACTTACTTTTTGTTATTAAAAATAAAAACCAACAAACAAAAAGATTTTTCCTCTAAGTTTTAGAAGATATTTTCAATTGTCACGCGTTTATTTCCTTTTGCATTTCATATTCATGTAACTGTTATACGGGATGTAATAGTTAATAGGAAATTACTTGATTGCTTTATTTTATTTTCCTCATTTGATTTGGAATGTAAATCCTCCTCCCCGAAGCCATGTAATAGTCTAGATTTATACTTTCCACATTTTATTTTTCTGTATATATAATTGTTAGTAATTTAGGCGTGCATAACAAGATAAAGTCAATTAATCGTTAGATCACTAACCTCAAGATAATATAACTGAAAAAACACACTTCTCACACTTGTATCCTTAGGGTATTCCTTACTTGGTTGCCTTTGGAAATGGTCATGTCCCTCGAATGTAGGGATATCTTAGCAATGACCCTCAGGTTAAAATTCATCATAAAAGATCATAGTCCCTTACGTTCCTCGAGTTGCCTTTCAGTAAATGATCTTGTCCCTCGATGATGCCTATATGATGATAGTCCCTTTGAATGCTAAGATGTCCTTACATGTCTCCTTCAATGACCATAACATCTCTTTCGATTGTCCCTCAACATTCGATGATAGGGCTACCTACTCACTAATAGTAGGATAACACTATCTAAAGGAAAGGATAAAAAGAACATCCTTTTTCGAGTAGGTAGATAACTGTTAGATACTTGCTCAAACTTGAACTTTTTCACACTTACACACTTTTAGAAAACTATTTTCAAAAATGCTTTATCACACTCTTGAGGACTGATACGAGATAAAGCAAACAAAAATCTTTCAAAACACACAAACACAAACATTTTTAAAAAATGAGCAAGTACCTAAGAGCTCGTGGAAAACCACGGATGGATAGGGTGCTAATACCTTCCCTTTCCATAATCTACCCCCCTTACTCAGAAAATCTCAAAAAAAGGTCTTTTTTGTTCTTTTCACCCTTTCCTCTGTTGGATAAAAGAAAAGTCGATGGCAACTCTTGCTTACCGCACATTTGCGAATACAAAACGCAAACCAGTATATTATAGTCGGTTCTGCCACCGTATCACAGGGAGCTTTAGCAATTATCATTAAGGAACTAGATCGTTTACCGAAGGAAGCATCGAAAGGGTCATCGAGGAACTACGATCTTTTTAATCGAGGGTTTTTGCTAAAGCGTCCCCACGTTCGAGGGACATGACTATTTAATCGAAAGGAAACAAAGGGAGGTTACCCTAACGATGTGCATGTGAAAAGTGTGTTGTGATTCAGTTATTATTTATCTTGCATTAGGGTTTTGCTACCATTTTATTTTATCTTACCATACTTGACCTAATTACTAACAGTAACAATAAAATAGGAAAGCGATAAATGCGGAAAATAAATGTTCCTACGCTATAACACGGCCTTGGGAATGGGGGGGGGGGTACAAGCAATAAAAATGTGGGGAAAAGTAAAACCTAATTACTTATTACAAACCATGGGCAGTTATATAATCATTTAAAAAATGCGAGAACAATAAACTGCGCTAATTGTAAGATGAGAAAGCGAAAGAGTTTCTTAGTGATTTTTTGATTAAAATAAGAGTTTGATGATTAACCTAAAAAAACTATATAATGTTGATTAAGAAAAAGAATTTTTTAATTAAAATAAAACCTAAGAAAACCAAATTAATTTTGATTAAAAGAGGAATTAATTAATTTATTAAAAAGTTGATTAGTTATTTTAAAAATATGATTAGAAAAAAAACCTAAAAGGTCTAAATTAATTTTAATTAATTAAAAAAAGTTATGTGGTAAAAAAAGAGTGATAAAAAAAAGAGACTGAGCCTGGAAAATAGAAAATCTGGGGGGTGTGGAGAAGAATCTGTTAGGCCCAAGAATGTGAGGCCTAACACACTGGTTGGAGTCTGTGTGCTGTTGTGCTTTACTCTATTGAGGGTTTACCATAGGCGTGTAGATCTGAAGCGCTGGATCTTCTAGTCACCTGTGATGACCATATCTGATGATAGAATAAGTGGATGTATGTTGTACCCAAAAATTTTCCCTCTCTTTTCTCAAGACATTTCTCACCAAAGATCTCAAATGATCAAGGGTTCTCAAGGGTTTGATCAGATAAGCTCACCTCCTAAGCACTAAGCCTCCAAATTAGGGTTTTGATTTTCTCAAAGAAAATTGGACTTTTGATGCCTCAAGTGACTTTCATGGTTCATTATAGGTCTTCAAGATTTCTCATACCAAGTTTCAAGCCTGACATCAAAAATTTGCTCAGTCAATTGCTCAGATGTTTGAAAATCAGCTATATTGGGTAAAAAGTCAATTATGGTCACTATACAGTCAAACTTCTTGATTTCTGGCCAACATCAACATTTTGAAGTCATATTCATAAATTTATTAAGTGTTGATCATAATTCCTCAAAAAAAAGCACTCAAATCATCAAAGGGGCAAATTTGTAAAAATTAGGGTTTTAACTGAGATTAACTGATCATTGGCTTTTGACCTAGTACATGACCTAATGGCTTGAAGCATGATTTCAAGTATTCAAAAACAACACGTTGACCTAAATTTATGGCTCAAATCATTTCTCAAGATCAATAGATTGATAGTTGAATTTTAGATCAACTGATGAAAAGTCAACTGATACACAAAAAATTAAACTTTGACTTTTTGGTCAACATTAAATTTCAAAGATCAAAATCATCAAGACATTCAAAAATATAAAACTTGGTGAAAAAGAATCAAGAAAGTTACGAAATTCCATAAAAAGTCAAAGTATTCAATACTTCATGACAATTTTTCACCAAGATGCAAGATGATTCAAGGAAAACTTTCAACATGAAAGTTATAGATCTTGATGAATTATCCAACTTTTCCCTTAGGGTTGGTGTACAAAAAATGCTTATATTTGAAGATATAATCTCATAAAGTCATGACATTTTTCATAAATACTTAGTGAAAATTTTAGCAAGTTTAGGCAGATTTTTGTTCTAACTTCTTGGCCAATTTTCAGTAAGCTCCAAGATGATTTAGCCAAAATGGTCAACATGAAGGTTGTCGACAATATTTCAAGCTTTCCAAAATGTCAAAGAACTTGAATAGATAATTTTGGAGCTAGGAGATTCGAAGAGATGAAGTTGGGTATGCATTCTTGAATTACAAGGCCTCTTCATGAAGAACACATAACCAAATCCCACAACTATGTTGCATAATATTGCTTTGCACGCCTCTTGACTTATAAATCTATCCATAATCATATTTTTACACAACTAATAGAGCTATGATCCAAGAGCTTGAGCCTTTTCCCAATTGATCATTCCATTAATGGAACAAAGTTCACACTTTCATTTTGGAAAAGTGACTTTAATCACAATGTCAACTCTCTTTGAGCCCATACATTGTTTCTTATGACTCCAACCATTTTTAAAGCAAGAATAAACATATCTAAAGCCTCCTAACCACCCTACGAGTCCTTGTACCATGCATTGGAACTATGTTTGTCAAGCTTGCTTCAAAAACAAGTTTCAAGACCATAACATGTGATTCTTTGTTTCTGATCACTAGAGTCTTCAAAACCTTTCCTCTAAAAATAAAGGAGCCATTTGAAACCTAAAACACGAATTTACAAGCCCTCAGACTCCCTCATTCCAGAATTTGCACAAAAACCTCCATATCTTGTCATTTATGACCTTGAACTTCATCATCTTCCAAACTGAAAAACCCAGCTCTGCAACTTGACTTCTCCAGCACAATTCAGGCATTTACAGCATAAAGTAAGACTTGCATTAGCTTCCTAGGACTGTAGTGAAGCTATCCAGATCATCACAACACCTCCAGAAGTTCTCAAACTCCATACACGATTTCCAGTTTTGAGGTATGTTTTCTCAACTTTGAACTCTCTCTACAATCATCATTTATGGTTACTTTGTGAATAAAAAATATAGACATCATAACCCTGAAGCTAACCATGCCCTTAGTTTTCATTTATGTTTCCTGAGTGATGCGAATTTTGAAGATGAACTTTCTGGAAAAAATTAAGTTTTTAATTGGTACCAATAACATTCACATTCATCTTTGATTTATAGCTCATGAAATTTATATAGTTGAATTTGTATTGAAAAATGGAGCAAGTTTCTTGTTTACATTTTCTGATTTGGTTGAGAAATGAGGAAGTTACATAATCTAAAAATGGTGATGAAGAGGTTGGAACGAGGAAGAAGATGAAGTTATAATCAAAACTAAGTTTATTTTAAATTTAGTTCAAGTTGTATTACTACTGGATGTAACAGCCATCCCAGTGGTAAAGAAACGCGCGCTAAGTCACTTGTCCATAGAGGCCTGGGTTCGAGCCCCAGCAGTACCCTTTTGTTTATTTCATAATTTTTCATTTCAGATTCAATGCAAGCAGGTTAGGAGCGCCTATCATGTACCTCTCATCCACACCACATGATTATCATGAAATCAAATCAAGTGCTCCACATGATCAAGTCCATGGTACACCCTCAAAAGCCATCAACATTGAATCATAAACAACATTGGGCTTCTCAGAAATTGGGCCTTTTTCCTTTTTGTTTTTACTTTCTCATACACCTCTTTTTACTTATATACTGCGCAGGCCCAATAAATATTTTTATTCAAACATTTTCTTTTTTTCTAATTTCAAAAAAGGCTTATATTGGGCCAGCCAAAAATTGCTTTTTTTACCTCCCTTTCTACTTTTTAACACCTAGCCCATTTATTTTTATATATTTTAATTATTTTTATTTATCCATTTATTTTTAAACCAAAAATATAAAAATATATTTTCTTAAATAATTAAATTGAAAATATTTTAACGTAAATATTTTATTTTATTTTACAAATTGATATTAGTATTAACTTTCAAATTATTTTCTAAAAAAATTATTTATACTTAGGTTTATTTTCTTATTAAATTCAATTAGCTTAGATATTAGGTTTTGATTAAATAATTAATTAACTTCTCTTGTAATTAAAATTAACTAGTTTAATTAGGTTAACATTAAACCTTTTTTCTATTAAAAAAACCCTAAGAAAACAATTTCTTTTCTTCTCATTCATTTTGTGCATAATTATTATTGTAATTCATATTCAATGGTTTGTAATAGTAATTAGGGCTTTATTGATTTCTTCCCCTATTCACAAAATTGTACCCCCCACTCCTAAAGCATTTTAATAGTGTAGGACATTTAATTTTCGCAATTTATCGCTTTCCTTATTATTATTGCTAGTAATTAGGGTTTGCATGACAAGACTTAAACTCAAACTTAGTAAAACCCTAATTCAAAGATAAAATATTTGAAATAAAATACTTTACACACATGCACCTCTAGGGTAACCCACACTTGTTGCCTCGGATATAAATAAGTCATGTCCCTCGAACGTGAAATGTTTTAGCAAAAGGCCCTCGATTAAAAGATCATAGTCACTCGATGACCCTTCAATGTTGCCTTTGGTAAATGATCTTAGTCCCTTATAACAACTGCTAAAACATCTTACAAGTTCCCTTGTAGGGTTGTACGATGTCCCACGCCTGTCTCTCACATCCAATGATATGGCTCTCTACCAATCAATGGTAGACAAGCACTATCTAAAGGAGGAGGAGAAGAACAAAGGCTTTCTGAGTAGGTAGATTGCTCATAATTGCTTGCTCACAAAAAAAACCATTTACACCTCACATTTTCAAAACACTTTTCAAAACAAACATTTGTATACATTCTCAACGATACGAGAATCATTACAAAATTGCCTTACATTGGCACCTTCAAAACATCTTTCAAACATTCCTTTTTAAAAACAATTTCAAAACCAACACTCTATATACATTCCGAACGATACGAGATTCATTGTAAAGCTTGTCGTACGAAGGCGTTTTCAAAATATTTTCAAACATACACAAACACAAAGCATTTCAAAGTGAGCTAGCAATTAAGAACCCGTAGATAACTACGGATGAAAAGGGTGCTAACACCTTCCCTTTTCATAACCTACCCCCTGAACTCAAGAAAATTCTCAAAAGGACATTCCTTTCTTTTCACCCTTTCCTTTATTGGATAAAATAAAAATTGGTGGCGAATCTTGCTATCCGTAACATTTACGATAAAACGCAAAACACCCAAGTCAATTCTCCTACCGTATCATAGAATGGAGACTCTGTAGCGGACTATAAACTAAAAGTGGGGTTACCTTAGGATCTAGATCACCTTTATTTGATTTATTTGTTTGCCTTGTTTGCTTTACATTTGTGGGTTATGCTTGGGTTTATTTCATATATAGATCCTATACTCGGATCTGGGGCATATTAGGTAAGTAGCAATATATCGTGGGGACTATGCAGCGTAATACCTACATGGTTGAAGTGATGGCTAAGTTAGTGTGACACATTTGTTGGTATCGGTGTCCCTTGAGTCCAGTCAAGGAGAATATGAGGCTGATGTGTGGTGTCATGAAGCACTAACTGACCATAGAACCTTAGTTGAACAACTTGGCCATTAGAAAGTAGTGAGATAGATGGCTTTGGTGCAAGATTAAATTTGGTTGATACTCGATACTACACTCATTGAGATTGGAGTTTTGGGATATTTTGGTTGCAGTTTGGATGCTTGAGCTAAAACAATGCCCAATGAAGAAAGATCAGTGATATTGAGATTCCTTAGAACCCATTTACTTTTGTTAGGACAGGTCGAACCAACTAAACTTCAAGAGGGTAATTACCTATAAACCCCATGAAATCCTAAACCTAAGGCCTTGTGTGCTTTGTTTGTGTGTGATTATTTGTTCATAAACATCATGACATCATGCATAGCATTTTCACTAACCATTTCAAGGACCTAAGGATTTATCTTTGTTCTGTTTTGTAGGATATGGCTTACACTCACAAAAATACCATCTGAATCAACTTTGTAAGGGTTCCTACTCAACTCAAAGAGTTAACATCAAGGGTTCCTGAAAATTCTCCGTTCACCAAAAGATATGGTCGACTTATCAATCTAGTTACCTCAAGATTTGAAGAAGACATGATAAGGGTGCTCTTTCAGTTCTTTGACCCTATACATCATTGTTTCAACTTTCCCGGTTATCAATTGGTTCCCACCATGGAAGAATTCTCTCAACTATTGAGAGTACAAGTCTTTGATAAAATACCATTCACTAGTTTATAGGAAACTCTAAAGCTTGAAGTTATTGTTGAGGCCTTACATTTGAAAGAGTTCTGACATTATAGCTAATTGGGAGACAAGAAGTGGGGTCAAAGGCTTTTTGGCTAAATTCCTGATGGAGAAGGCTCGACTATTTTGGGATGCTATGGATTTAAAATATTTTCAGGAGATCTTGGCTCTTCTAGTCTATGGGTTGGTTCTTTTTCCTAACCCTGACTAACTCATAGACGTGAATTCTATCAAAACTTTCCTTACTCGTAACCCCGTGCCTACTTTACTTGGAGACATTCTACATTGCCTTCATACTCGTACCATGAGGAAGAGAGGGGCTCTAATGTGTTGCATTCTATTTCTATCTAGGTGGTTTATTTTGCACCTTCCTCGATCAAAATTGAAGAATGAATAAGGCTTGAGGTGGTCTCAAAAGTTGATGTCACTTTCTCATACAGATATTTGTTGGTGCTCTCGATCTCAAGAGGACATTACTATCATTGACTGTTGGGGGGAGTTCCCTAATGTTCCACTCTTGGGAATTATGGGAGGCATTACTTATAACCCTTCTCTGGCTCTACGACAGTTTGGTTATGCTCGAAGATATGGTCCTCATGATGCACTTATCCATGGTATTATATTCGATTACGAGGACGACGTCCAAGGTTATCATTGAAGGTTTGTACAAGCTAGAGGCATGGTAAGCAAGGTTGATAGAAAGACTTTTGGGCATAAGAATTCCATCCCTCTAGAGCCTTATCTCAAATGTGTAAGTACAAAGTATGCCTAGAGGGGGGTGAATTACGTACTTTAAAATTTTTCTGGTTTTAGTGGTTATGGATATTATTTTTATGGTTTATGGTGAGTTTATGAAAGAGTAAAGTGCAGAAAAATAAAGAGACACAAGCGAGATAACCTAGTTCTCCTCACAGTCCGAGAGTACTCTAGTCCCCTTTCAACATGAAAGAGATTTCCTTATAGTTGGCAAACTTAAACAAGAACTACCAAAACCAAGAACAATCCTCTTGGACCAAGAACAACCCTCTTGGATTTTCACTATGTCAACAGTGAGAACAATCCTCTCAAGGTGACCTTACTTGTTTCCAACAATCCTGGAAAACAAGAGTACAAAAATCACTAATCTTATTTTCAACAATCCTGAAAAATAAGAAAGTGTACATCAATATTTTGATTGAGTGAGTTTGTAGAGCAATAATCACTTTGAGTGATTTTATCAATAACTTGATCTTCTCTTCCAATAAAAATGATATATAATGACTCAGGACTTAGATTTCTCAAAGTTTTATGTTATACAAGATATGAAAATATGCACACACAAAAATTGAATGAAAGTGAAAAAGGCTTGAGTTGAATATTTGAAAATTCAGAAAGATGTTGATTGGAAGAGAATATTTTTTAGTTTGAAATTTCAGTATTTATATGTGTATAGCACCCCTTTGAAACAGCATAAGTTTCCGTAAATTAATCATGAACAATTGCTAAGATTAAATGAAAATATTCCATGAAGTAGTGTTATGAAAAGGTATGTTCAAAGCTGTTGTTTTTCAAAAACGTTCAGCAAGCAATCGATTGTACCCTTGATTCAAATAAATTGCACGGGTTCTAACATCCAGAAAATTCAAATATTTTGAGTGAGCAATCGATTTCACAAACATGCAAATCGATTTCACTTTTAAAAAGAAGCATTTTTAACCAGAGAGCAATCAATTGCACTCTTGTGTAAATCGATTGCACTAAGAAACAGAAGCAAAACAATTGAGAATGTGAGTCATGCAATAGATTGAACCAACATGTAAATAGATTGCACAGAAGTAAACATGTATTTTTTTGCTTAGAAAACTTGAGAAAAAGGTTAGACAAGTTTTAAACACTTATTTTGATCATTGAGCATCTAACACTTAAGTTCATAGCAAGATTTGTTATTATACCTTGTGAAATTTTCCAAGAGCTTGAATCAAAGACTTTTATCCATTGATGCTTTAGCTTGATCAATATATTTTCCTTCTTACCATTATGGTTTGTCTTCATCAAAATAAAGTTCATTGAGAAGCTTGATATTACATTCTCATCCTTTTTGATGATGACAAACAATCTTTCTTGAAGCTTTGTTATTTTTGGAAAGAGTCTTCTCCCTCTAAGATGTATAACTCTCCCTTTGTATGAGAAGCTTTTTAATAATTTGGATTTCTAATCTTTAATGATTCTTTGTACCTTAAGTGTTTAAGACAAGGAAATACACAAGCATAAAGTGTAACATCCTTCTCCCTCTTTGACATTATCAAAAAGAAGGGTAAGATGCATAAAAGATGGACAATATACATGTAATAATATTGAAAACTTAAACAATAATGTTCATTAAACAAAATATAGTCACAAGAGAGAACTAAGACATAGTGATAAACACAACAAAAATAACACAAATGGACATAATTCATGGCTGGTTCATGTCGGGGTTGTTATAGAAAAATGGTCCTTGATTGGGAAATAGTTGTTGAAGTGGAGGAACGGTGTATTGTGGAGGAGGGAAAGCTTGGTTATTGGGATCATATGGAGGTATGTTGAGATGAGAGTAAAGATAAGAAACTGTTGATTCACATCTGTGCGAAAATCATTGATCCGGGTCGTTGTGGAGTCGTTGATAGCATTCCATTAGTTGTTGATGTTGGTGTTAAGTGTAGCAAACTGTTAAGTCATGAAGTTAATTACATCTTGATTGCTTGGACCAACAGGAGCAGGTGAAGGAGGTACAGCTTCACCACCTTCATCTTCTTGAACGTTTCCTTCATCAACAACCACATCTTCACCAACGTACGTTATAGTTTTCGATTTCGGGTTGTAATGAACACCCATTCTCGAATCAACATTTTTTATTGAAATCTTATGCAGATTTGCATCCATTTCAACTTTTTCAAAACCATCAACATCAATTCCATAATTCTCAATAAAAAGAGTAATAAAATAAGCATATGGTAGGAACTTTGATTTTGCATCAAACCTCAGCATATGAGTCATGATAAGACGAGCCCAATTGACACTTATTCCTCTTTTTCTAGCGTACAACAGTTGCATCTCAAGATCTGTCAGTGCAGTGATTTCCAGCCTGCAGAAACATGATGTATACCATAAAATAGTGAAACAGCCTATCATCGATATAAAAATTACCTACACTCCAAGAGTATATTGAGGGAACAACACCACCTAGACTTCAAATCCTTTTTGCACGGAATTATGCTTCATTTAACCTCCTGACACTATAGTAAAAATTCTTCTTGTTGCAGTCGTTCCAATCTTCATCTTCCGAGTCATAAAGGGTGCTCCCGGTATAAGGAATGTTTAAGATACCTTCAAGAATTTCATGGGTTAGGGAGATTCTTGTACCCAAAACATATGTGACAAACTTTCCTTTATAAGTTGCCAAGTTGCTGAAAAATGTCCGCACCAAATCCGAGTAATAGTATCCATATGACAAAATAATTGGTTCCAAATCATAGGATGCTAAAACATTTTGAAATGTAAAGCATTCTTGAGGAAAGGATGATAGCATACCATATTTTGGAGTTGAGACAATTTTCCATTGAAAATACTTTGTGAACCTCTCTTCTTGTTGTTCTGTTAGAGTTTCAATGAGTGGATTTTCCATAGATGAGGATCCAACTTTCTTCCTTTTCTCTTGAGCTGACAATTTTCTCTTTTGTCTGGATGCCATGAGGAAGGTGATTTTTGAAATTAGGGTTTGGTGGGTTTTTATATGTCACAATACTTTTGAGGTTTTGAGAAGTAGATATGTGATGAGATGAATTTGGAACGAAGGTTGTGTTATAGGATAAGATTTATGAGTAGAGAGTTATGAGTGGGGTTCAATGTATTCAGAGTTATTTAATTGGTCAATAATGGAGGTGAGATTGGGAATATGAGAGGATAGGAAATCTGACCAACATTAAAACATGTCATAAAGTTAAATTACAGCAGGTGCAATCGATTTGCATACAGATGCAATCGATTTGCACAATAAACAGAAACAACAGTAAACTGAAACGAACAGCGGGCAATCGATTTGCACTGAAATAGAATGGTCAGAAAATAAAAATATACAGTGAGAAATTGATTTACACAATGGTGCAATCGATTGCATCAACCAAAAAATGACCAAAAACACAATTTTCTTGAATTTAAACAAATCTTAATATAAATAACATCTTAAGGCAACATATAGACATGAATTTTTCACATATAAACATGAATATCACTTTGAAAGCACTAAGAAAGGATAGAATGCACCTTAGACGTCATGTTCATCCAAAATACCAATTCTCGTCGAATTTTGTAAAACGGTTCTCTAGCCAAAGGTTTTGTAAAGATATCGGCAAGTTGATTATGAGTATCTAAAAAAGTGACTTTGACATCTCCTTGAATTACATGATCACAAAGAAAATGATGTCGTATGTTGATGTGTTTGGTTCTTGAGTGCATGTCTGGATTCTTTGTAATATTTATTGCACTTGGATTGTCGCACCGTAGAGGAATGCATCCTAGATCGAGTTCGTAGTCACAAAGTTGTTGCTTGAGCCATAATATTTGTGCATAACTACTAGCCGGTGCAATACATTCTGCTTCGACCGTGCTAAGAGCAACACATGCTTATTTCTTGCAAGCCCATGATACTAATGCATTTCCAAGGGTGTGACAAGTACCACTTGTGCTTTTTCGATCAGTTTTACAACCTTCATACTCTGCATCAGCATAACCAACTAAATTGCAAACACTACCTTTAGGATACCATAATCCAACATTTGTTGTTCCTTTGAGATACTTCATGATCCGTTTTACCGCCATGAGATATGATTCTTTTGGATTTGCTTGAAAGCAAGCACAGAGACACACACTAAACATTATGTCAGGACGACTTTCCGTCAAATACATTAAAGATCCAATCATACCTCTATAAATAACATCTTAAGGCAACATATAGACATGAATTTTTCACATATAAACATGAATATCACTTTGAAAGCACTAAGAAAGGATAGAATGCACCTTAGACGTCATGTTCATCCAAAATACCAATTCTCGTCGAATTTTGTAAAACGGTTCTCTAGCCAAAGGTTTTGTGAAGATATCGGCAAGTTGATTATGAGTATCTAAAAAAGTGACTTTGACATCTCCTTGAATTACATGATCACAAAGAAAATGATGTCGTATGTTGATGTGTTTGGTTCTTGAGTGCATGTCTGGATTCTTTGTAATATTTATTGCACTTGGATTGTCGCACCATAGAGGAATGCATCCTAGATCGAGTTCATAGTCACAAAGTTGTTGCTTGAGCCATAATATTTGTGCATAACTACTACCCGGTGCAATACATTCTGCTTCGACCGTGCTAAGAGCAACACATGCTTGTTTCTTGCAAGCCCATGATACTAATGCATTTCCAAGGATGTGACAAGTACCACTTGTGCTTTTTCGATCAGTTTTAGAACCTTCATACTCTGCATCAGCATAACCAACTAAATTGCAAACACTACCTTTAGGATACCATAATCCAACATTTGTTGTTCCTTTGAGATACTTCATGATCCGTTTTACCGCCATGAGATACTTCAAGTAAAAGACTGTTGCACCCCAAAATTTACCCTCTTGATTTCATAATTTTTAGGCTTATGTTTCATCATAAACATCATATTGTGTTGCATTCATGCATTGTATAGGGATCAAAGTATTTTCGTTATCAAGTATCCCTCAAGCTTTGGAAGATTGATTGTATTGACAAGTTGCTCAAGGAGGGCCTTATTATCTAAACCTATGGTTCTTTTAATCCCAAAGGTATCACATATCTCAAGATATCTTATCCATCTCGTTGGATCATCATGAGATTAAGTATTGTGATGTTTATAAGGAGAATCACATCCTTTGGATTCATCGCTCAAAATTAGGGTTTAGCCTAAGGTGGAGATATTGGGGTCTAGATGGACCAAGTATTGAAGAATCATTTTTTATCATCATCGTTGGAATCAATTTTATTCAAAAAGCCTCCCTTGATGCCCAAAGGAAGTAGGGGTTTGAAGCTTGACTAGTTATCTCCTAGTGCAGAGTGCAAAACTAGGGTTTGAGTTTTGATCAGGGATTTTTTGGAATTTTTGAGTGGAAACTCTTTCCATAGCCTCTATGTGTTTGTAATATCATATTTTTGAAGTTTTGATCATCAATTTTGAAGAGAAGTGGTTCAATTGAATCAAAGGGGCAAAACAGTCATTTTACTCAAAGTCAACAAGGTCAAAGTTGACCAAGTGGACTTTTGGTCAACATGAAGCATTTGACATGTATTTTCGTGTGGGATGATCATTGATGATTTATTTTGACGAGAATTGCAAGATTGAGAGGTTACTTGGATTTGATGTTATCTTGGTGATTGAAATTTTCACTAAGTGTTAGGCCTGACTTTACAAGGGCATAACTTTCTCATTTTTCAGGGGATTTTGGTGGTTCTTTTTGCCAATTGAAGAGGGGGAAAGTTCTACAAGGCCCCACTGGGGACAAAAAAACAAACTTCTTACTCAAAATCAAAATTTATGAGCCTTTGAAGTTCAAGGAAAGTTGAACATTTTTTGGGGCAATCTTGGGAAACTGGTCAGGCAAGGCAAGGCATTTGGCCTAAGCAATTCATCAAATTGTTGGTGACATGCCTGTAATTATGATTCAAGATATAATTCATAAATGTGTCTCATGTACTTTAAAGAGGTCTATGAAATATTCTCATTAAACTTGGAATCTCTGAATTTGGTTTAAAATCGAAGAGGCTGTGATTTGAGGAAGTTGGATATTGAAACCAGAGATTCGAATGGCTCTCTTTTATTTCCTTCAGCTTGGACCATTCAAAGTAGCTTTGTGGGCTGGTCGAAGCCTCCTTTTGCTCTCTTTGATTTTCTTCAGTTTGGACATTCAAGGTGTTACCTTGAGGGCTGGTCGAAGCCTCATTCTTCTCTCTTCATTTGGACATTTAAAATGTCACCTTGAGTGTTGGTCGAAGCCTCATTCTTCTCTCTCCATTTGGACATTCAAGGTGTTACCTTGAGGGATGGTCGAAGCCTCATTCTTATCTCTTCATTTGGACAGTTTGAAGTGTTATCTTGAGGGCTGGTCGAAGCCTCATTCTTCTCTCTTTGTTTGGAAAATTCGAAGTAACCTTATAGGTTGGTCGAAGCCTCATTCCTGCTCTCTTAGTTTTCTCTCAACATGGACCATTCGAAGTAGCCTTATAGGCTGGTCGAAGCCTCATTCCTGCTCTCTTTGTTTTCTCTTAAATTGGACCATTCGAAGTAACCTTGAGAGTTAGTCAAAACCTCATTCCTTCTCTCTTCGTTCTCTCAATTTGGACCGTTCAAAGTGTTTCCTTATGAGCAAGCCAGCGCGTGCACAGTCTTAGGCAAAATGGCTTGAGTTGCCCAAGAATCCTAAGCCTCATGTCTTACTCATCTCTCAATTATTTCTTTCGAACCTCATCTTGTTTCGAAGCCTAGGGTATGCTCTTCATTTGGCCCAAGGAAAATTTGAGAACGCATGAGCCAGTTTTCTGTGGCCTCAGTTGGAAGTCAGCTGACTCTTGGTGCACGCGTGGGTTATGTAAGTTGCAGATTTTCTGCACCCTTCAATTCTGTTTGTTTTCAGGTTGATATTGAAAATGCTTGGCATGAATCAAACATTTCATTTCTTACTTCTTTTGGCCAAACAATCACACTTTCCTTGCCTTCCCACGATTTTTACATTTATTGCCAAAATTGGTAACTTTCACCTCAAGCAAAATTACACCATGTGAAATCCTTGCCACCTCACCCTCTCACGCTTCACTCACCTTATTTCATTAATCTCCGAGTTCATCAAAATGCAGCATAAAAATCCAATAAACAAACAAAACACAAGCACATGCTCTCACATTTTCACTTGCCTGTTTTGGCCAAATTGCCCTCCAACGGGTTTCTATGAGTTATGACCTTATTAGCCTCACTCTAAACACTTTATATAAACACTGCATTTCTCATTCAAAAAAGTAGGAGGAAGGAGGAAGAGAAGAACAAAAGGCTGCATTGGAAACTCAGATCTGAAATCACATTTCCTCTCAAAAATCCATTTCTTCGATTCTCCCAATTTGCTTAGCGTTTTGAGTGATTCTTCTTGCATTCTCTTCTCCAAGTGCTAAGGATTATAGATCGAGGCTTGGTTTGCAGCTGGAGTGAAGGAGACAATAGATTCATTTTTTCCTCAAAGGTTAGAATCCTTAACTTTGGATCTTGATTTCTAGTCGTACATTGTATGATTTGAGTTTGGAATCATGTTATTTGATGTTCATTGATTGTTTTTGCAGCTTTAGAGCTTTTGATTTGATGAGATATGCATGTATGATGATTCTGAAATATTTTTCTCAGTGTGTTTTTGCAATCTTCATGAGATCCGTTCTTGATCTATGGTTAATCATTCGATGTGATTCGAATAGCATGATGTAGATCTTGTTTCTCGCTTTAATTTTCACGAAATTTCATGAAAATTGGTGTGGAAATGAGTATGTACGATGGATATGAACATGATCCCTAGGACTATTCTTACATGCGTTTTTAAACTTGTCCAGAGATTGAATATGATGTGGTGGTGCGATTCTATTGGTCCTTTTGAATTTTGCATTCATTGGAATCTTGTTTTATAACTTGATTTTTCCAGATTTTATTTCTTGATCAAAACTTGATGAAAAATTCTGAAAAAATTCATGAAACCTAAAAGTAATATTTCTGACCTTCTGTATTTTTTAGAATTTTTGAAAATGTTTTGATTGGCTTTAAAATTCGTGTGTTTAATTAATTGTTTGTTTGATATTTTATTTTATTTTGATATTTCCTTTGATCCAAAAATTCCACAAAAAATCATAGAAATTTATTTTTAATTCTAATATTTGAATATAATTTTGGTTGAATATTTTTCTGAATTTTGATTAGAACTTTATTTTAAAAATGTGAATATTTGTTTAATTGATTAATTGCTTGAATTTGATTTTATTTCCGACTTTTCTTTAATTCTAAAAATATGAAAAAATAAGTTTTCTGATCTTTGGAGTTTTTCATATTTTTGTATGACTTTAGTTTGAATTTATTAGAATTGGAACTTGATTAATACATAATTGAGTTTATTTTCTAAATAATTAGGGTTTTTGATTATTCCCTTGCTGTTGTGATTCCAAAACCAACTTGCTTTGAGTTTTAATTGAATTCAACTCCTGTTTAAAGTTCATGGATGGATTGAGGATCTCAAAAATATTTTCCTTGAATAAATTGATGAGGCTTGGTATTTTCCACTAATTTATTTTGAAAACTTGCCTATATTGGTGGTTTCATCAACTAGTTTTGATGTTTGAATCCTATTTGATCCTTTCCTCAACCATCAATGAACTTGAGACTTGCTTTCTGACTTCTATACATCTTAAAGATGCTGATAAATTTTTTTTTGAATTATGGAAGTCCATTTTTATTTTTGATGAATTGTCAAAGTGAAAGTGCCCAATTGATGTTGCATATATTGTAGCAATTTGTTTGATGGCCAGGGAACTTGTGTGAGTCCTATAATTTGGTACTTAATGATCATGTTGTTTCTGTTTCCTCACACAATTTCAAATCAATCCACTTGATTTCCCATAAGTTGTTAATGAGCCCTTTTGATTCATGCCTCCTAACTAATGTTCTTTTCATGTTTTGCTTTGACTTTAAACTTTTAGCTTAGGTTTGGGGTCATCAAATGACCAAGGATAACATGTTGAAGAATGATACATCAAGGATTGTCTCATAAAGACTTGAGATCACTTGACCTTTATGCTTGAACCAAGTCCATTCATATATGAATTTGATGTCCCTTTCTTCTTTCCTTTTAAAATACTTGAGGTATATTGAATGCACTTGTGCACTGTTGTACCCCAAAATTTTCCCTCTCATTTCTCTAATATTTTCTCATCACAAAACTCTTGGAGCTCAAGATCAAGTTAGGGTTTGTCCTGCTCAAGACTCCTCCTTGCACTGTTGGCCCCAATTAGGGTTTGAGTTTGCACAAAGATGTTTTGACCCAAAATGCCAAAAATGACTTTCATGCTTCATGTTGGACTCACAAGTTTATCCATACCAAGTTTCAAGCCTTGATTCCAATCTTTGCCCAGTCAATTGGACAGTTGACCTAGAAATCAGCTGTATTGGGGAAAAAGTCAACTGTGGCCATTTGACAGTCAAACCTCATGATTTTTGACCCACATCAACATATTGAACTCATATGAACCATTTGGTCAAGTTTGGATCACAATTCCACAAGAAATTTGATCAGATCACCAAAAGGGCAAAATGGTCATTTTTAGGGTTTTGACTGCACAAAGGCAATTTTTGACTGTTTGACCTAACCAAAAGAAAATCAAGCTCACATATGGACTCAAGGACTCAATGACATTGTCTTGACACATTCAACAAGTTCAAAAGATCCCAAATGCATAGGATTGACAGATGAATTTTCCAGTCAACTGATCAAAATTTGACTGTATACTAAAAAGTCAAACTTTGACTTTTTGGTCAAAATCAAGTGCCAAGGTTCATTTTTCATCAAGACATGTCAAATTATGAAACTTGTTCATCAAGAAACCCAAAATTGCAAATTAGGGTTTAAAATGAAGAAATTTCATAACTTAGAAATTTTCTAAGTTATAAAATTTCCTTATTTTTCTTAACTTTGTCCCATTTTTTTATCAAGATACATTTGGATTAAAACAAAACTCAAAACATGAAAGTTGTAGTCCATTTCAAAATCTACAACTTTGATTCACAAAGTTTCCTCAAAAGAAGCTTGTAGCTCAAGTTATGATTTTTGTAACAAGGGTGCAAAACATTCTTAACTTAGAAACTTTTTGACCTATTTTAGGCAGGATTTTTGCCCAACTTCATGGCCACTTTTCACATGCTTCCACTTGGAATTTCAAATTGCATTACAAAGATGGATTGTAGTACATATTCCAAGCTTTCTAAATTGTCCAAGAACTTCTCAAACACCCTTGTGGTTAGGGAGAATCGAATTTGCAAAGTTGGGCAAAATCCACTTTTGTTCTTGACCAATGCATGTTAATACACTTTGCATTTTCAAACTCAGCTTGCACAAACTAGATTACAGGCCTCTAATCTTTCTCACACTCAATAATTTAATGCCAATCCTTTGTGTTCAAGTCTTATTTTGTGTGTTTAGCCATTACATGCAAGATTAAGCCATATATGGAAAAAGCAATTTTGCCATTCTTGTAAAGATACACTTTATGTCAAATTCACAAATCAAAGAGGTACAAGCCAGATCTTTTAGGCACAAGTTTATAGACAAATCCCACTGATCAAGAAGAAAAATTGCAGCATGCTTGAGGGGCCTGTAGTAGCCTATAATCCAACTTGACAATCTTTGCTTAGATAAGAAGAAACATTGCAAAACTGAGACCACATTCACTTCCTGCAGGCAAGAGGCAAAACAAACTTTGTAAACACATTTCATACTCCCTAACTGACCTAAAGCACGACCAAAATACCCTTGATCCCTCCTCATACAGAAAATCACCATTTTTCTGCAAGAAACAGGGCATTCTGCATTTTGACTTGGCCAGCATCATCCACTCGTGCGTTTTTGCCCAAACAAGTTCCAATACACTCCATACCATCCATTGAAGCTGTCCCAAGCCTTAGATACAAGCTGTAACATCCATAGCCAAGTTTGCCATTTTCACTTTTCATTGTTGCAGGTTGACTTCCATAGCCTGATTCAGAAAGATTCAAGGCACACCAAGCATAGGAGAAGGTTCCTGGGACCTCAAGCAAGTTGTACAAGTCCTCAAACACCATTGAAGTTAGCCATATCACTCTGTTCGAGTCAAGCTGAAACAGGTAAAAGGTGAACTTCTATCTCTCTATCCAAGCATATTTAGGCTTAAGTTTGTGAAGAAAGTATGTCCTACTCATGGCCCTGAAGCTATCCATATCCTCACTTTTCATTTATATTGTGTGTGTTAAGAGAATTTTGGACCTGAACATTGGAAAAAAGTTAGGTCAGGAATTGGGGGAGAAGAAATTCTCTCTCATTTCTGAGAGTTAGAACAATTTTTTTATATATTTGAAATCGTGACATGATGCTCTATAATGTTTGTGTTGTGAGTTTTTGTTAAAAGTCAAGGAATCAAGAGATGGCAGAGATGGAGGGAAGCGCGTGTTTTTTTGTTTGAATCTGGCTAGAGGTTGAAGACAGAGTTGACTTGGGCTGGGCCTGAGTCAACCTGCTTCTTGCACCCCTTGTTTCATCTTACACCCCCTTGGCCTATTGTGTGTTATTTTGATCATTTTTTCTTTTTTCTTTTTTATTTTGATTTATTATTTTTACTCAAATATAAAAAATATAAAAAATATTTTTCCACCCATTTTTGCATTTATTTGGAATTTATTTGCCTTATTTAAACTTGTACATATAAATAAATATAATACTTTTTATTTAAAATATTAAAAATGATACAAAAACATATTTATTTTCAGTTATTATTTTATTTTACCTTTTGAAAACATTTTCTCAAAATATACTTTTTTTGGTAAATAATAAATATTTTATTTATATATATATTTAGTATATGTAATAAATAATATAAATACTTGTATATTTATTAGAATATTTAGGACAAAAATATGAAAATAATACATTTCTATTTTTATTAATATTTCACATCAAAAAATACTTTTTTTACAATATACTTCTTTGTTTTATTTTTTGTATATAATTAATAAATATTGTATATAACATAAATAATAAATATTATTTATTTGGAAAACTAGGGTTTTGCCCTAAAACATATAAACATCCAAAAAAATTGACTTTTTATTTTTGTTTATATTTTTTATGAAAAATACTTTTACATACATACAAAACCTTTTTTGTGCATAATACATTTTGCATATTTATTTATTTAATTATTGTACAATTAAATAACTTGTATATTCAATTTGGATTGTAATAGTTTAGATTCAAATTTCTTGCTAAATATCCCCCATTTGAACATTTGTACCCCCATCCCTATAATTATATTGTAATAATTTAGGACTTTAAATTCTGCATTTTAAAGCTTTCTAATTATGCCATGATAGACTTAGGGTTTGTATGCAAAAATCAAATAACAAATAGCTTGACTAAACAAAAGATAAAAAAGCATGAAAATGGAAAACACCAATCACAGTTGCACCCTTAGGGTTATTCCACTTGTTGCCTTCAATAATGGGCCATGTTGCATGTTAAGTGTCTTTGGCAAAACAAAACAAATCAAAATGATCATAGTCCCTCGATGACGCCTTCTCAAGTTGCCTAAAAAATGATCAAGTCCCTTAAAGGAAAAATTGCCAAAGACACTTGGCACTATTGCATTCATGGTCTAAAACGATGACCCGCGCCCGTCCCGTTAACATCCTAACACAAGATTGTCCACCAAATACAATGGTGGAACAATACTGTTAAAAGGGTTAAAACATAGGAAAGATCTTTGAGAAATTTAGGGTAGATAGCTCTTGGTTACTTGACCAATCTTGCAAAACAATCCTTGCCATTTTTCAAAACACACATCACAACACACTTTCAAAACAACTTTCAAAAACATTGAAAACTTTTCAAAAGACAAATACACCTTTGTATACATTCAAACATGGATCATTACAAAGGTTGCCACAACAAATGGCCTCTTTTCAAAACCATTTTCAAACTCACACACAAAGCACCATTTCAAATAATTGAAAGCACCATTTCAAACAATTGAAAATGCAAGGCAAGTGATCTAAGCAAGTAACTAAGAGCCCATGGATAACCATGGATAGAAAGGGTGCTAATACCTTCCCTTTCTATAATCTACTCCCCGAACCCAATAAAACATCTCAAAGGTTTTTGCTGTTCTTTTTAACCTTTCCTTAGGATAAAATAAAAAGTCGGTGGCGACTTTTGCTCAACCGAAACATTTGCGAATACAAAACGCAAAACCCAAGTAAGCTCTCCCACCGTATCATAGAACTGGCAACTCTGCTGGGGACTGATTTAAAAGTGGAGTAACCTTAGGGCTTAGATCACCCTTTTGCATGACTAATTGTTTGCTTTGATTGCTTTACATCTTGGTTCTCTTGTTTGGGTTTGAAATCCTACACCCGGATTTGGGGAAACATTCATAGATAGCAATACGTTGTGGAAATTATGCAGGGTATACCGACACGGTTGAAGCAATAGTTATATTAGTGCGACATATTTGTGAGTATCGGTAACCCTTGAGTTCAATTTAGGAGAGTACGGGGGCGCTTAGTGATGTCACTAAGCACTAATGACCTAGAACCTTACTTGACCATCTTGGCCTTTTATTAGGGGTAGTGAGATGACCGGCTTTGGTGCAGTCCGAAGTTGGTAGATACTCGATACTACACTCATTGAGGGTTGTTTTCTTAGAATATTTAGGTCGCTAGTTAAGTTGCTAAACCAAAACAATGAACATGGAAAACAATCCAATGATATTGAGCTCCTTAGAACCCGGTTACTATTTATAGGAAAGGTTTTTAAGCCAACTACACTCAAGAGGGTACTTACCTATGAAACCTCATGCAAGCCTGAAACTAGGGTTTTTGTGTGACTTGCTTGAACATGTGTCTGTGCATACATCATGAACATCATAAAGCATCATATAAATCCACTAACCATTTCAAGGGTTTGGATCTTCATCTTTGTTCTTGTTTTGTAGGTCATGGAAATTCTTCGCAGGAAAACTATCCAAGTCAACCTTGTGAGAATCCCTCCTCAACTCAAGGAGCTCACATCCAGAATTCCGGAAAGCTCTCCCTTCAGTGAAAGACATGGTAGACTGCTCAACCTAGTCAACACCAACATTGAAGAAGACATGGTGAAAGTGTTGTTCCAGTTCTTTGACCCCCTTCACCACTGTTTCACATTCCCCGACTACCAATTGGTGCCCACTTTGGAGGAATTTTCTCAACTCCTGAGAATTCCTATTCTTAATCAACTACCCTACAACGGTACGGAAAAAGAACCAAAGCCTGAAGATGTCGCTCAAGCACTACACTTGCAACCATCTGACATCAAGGGGAATTGGGAGACTAGAAGTGGTGTCAAAGGCTTCTTGGCAAAATTCTTGTTTGAGAAGGCACGAGAGTGTTGGAATTCTTTGGATCTACAAGCCTTCGAAGAAATTGTGGCACTCCTCATTTATGGGTTGGTCTTGTTCCCAAATCCTGACCAGCTTATAGATGTCAACGCCGTCAAGATTTTCATATCCAGGAATCCCATACCTACATTGCTTGGGGACATCCTCCACTCATTTTACACACGAACAATGAGAAAGAGGGGTGTTCTCATGTGTTGTACTCCTCTCCTTACAAGGTGGTTTATTTCGCACCTTCTACAATCTGTTTTGAAGAATGACCAAGGCTTAAGGTGGTCACAACGGTTGATGACCCTCAGACATTCTGATGTACATTGGTGTTCTCGGTCCATAGAAAATGTCATCATCATCGATCGTTGTGGAGAGTTTCCTAATGTTCCATTACTTGGCCTTAGGGGAGGCATTACCTACAACCCTTGTCTAGCTTTGAGACAATTTGGATATGCACGGAGGGATGGCCCTCATGACATGCTGATTCCTGACCTAGTTTTTGACTTCGACAACGATGCGCAAGGACTTCGCCAAAGATTCATCAGAGCTTGGAGGATGCCTAACAAGGTAGATACTAAGACACTGGGGCACAAGAACTCCATCCCTCTTGAGCCTTATCTCAAGTGGGTACGAGCCCGCGCTCAGAGTCTTATGATGCCTTACCCTCATATTCTCCCTTTGATTAAAGAGCCTGTTAAGGAAGGAGAGGCTTCATACACCATCCTCCATCCTGACATGCCAACATCATGGGAGGAGATGGAGAAGAGTTGGATCCAACTCAAGGAGGAACATAATACTTTTGAAGCCTGCTTCTACGCCAGTGAGAAGAAGGTTTTGGAGCTTACCCGCCGACTTCATGAGGAGGAGACCCTCAACACTTACATCGCACCAAAGAGGATGCGCAACGTCTTTTTACCTTAAGAAGTTTTTGTAATATTTGGCCCATGGGGCATTTATGTACTGACAAATTTATTCTTATTAATATGACGTGTGTTCTTTTTGTTTGCAACAAATGTTGAATTTCTAAATCCTTGAATACATTACATGAATAAACATATCATTCATCATATGCATAAGCAGGTCTTCAAACCATGTTTCCTTATCTCTCTGCTATTTATTTCAGTAAGATGGATCTCGAACAGACGGTCAAAGATTTGCAGGCACAAAACTCACAGTTTCAACAACTCCTAATGACCTTGGCGAAGGGTCAGGAGGATCTAAAAACACTGCTTGGGAACAAAGAGCAAGAAAAAGTGAAAAATAAGAAGAAAAGAGTCGAGGTAGCTACACTGGGAAGAAGGTTTGAGAATGAAGCTAGAAGAGTTCTTGAATTTCACTCCGCATCTGAGGAGGAAACCAGTAAGGGAAAAGGAGCTGCACTACCTTCTGAGTCCGAAGCCGAAGCTGAAGAGGTTGAGGAAGATGAAGACTACTCAGAACAGCAATACCCGCCAGCAGACGACAAGTACAAAAACCTGGAGGATAGACTGGCAGCTATGGAGCTGCAAAGGGTTCCTGGGTTAGATTTTGAAGAATTGGGATTGATTGTTGGAATTGTGATCCCTCCAAAGTTTAAGTTGCCAATTTTTGCAAAGTATGATGGGCTGTCCTGCCCAAAGATGCACCTGAGATCATATGTCCGAAGAATTCAACCTCATACATCCGACAGAAATCTTTGGGTACACTTCTTCCAGGATAGCCTGTCTGGTACACAGCTAGATTGGTTTTACAAGCTTGAGAGGTCAGAGGTACATAGTTGGGAGGATTTGGCAACTGCCTTTTATCGCCAGTATCAATATAACTCTGACTTGGCGCCAACCCGTACTCAGCTACAAAGTATGGGAATGGCCTCAAATGAGGGATTCAAAGAATACGCCCAGAAATGGCGCGAATTGGCCGGAATAGTGCAGCCACCTCTTTCTAATAGGGAACTAGTTGATATGTTCTTGGGGACCCTATCTGGCCCATTCTTCAACCATTTGATCAGGAGCTCTTCCGCAGGGTTTACTGAATTAATTCTGAATGGCGAACGGGTGGAAGCTGGTATTAAGAATGGGAAGATTCAAAAGGAGGCCTCTGCATCTACAACTGCTAAGAAATCATTTCTGGTCAAGAAGGAGACAGCTGTTGTGTACTCTCAGAAGGGATCAGGAAGAACCGAGCGTCGTCCGACTGTGGGGGCTGTGATGATCCAAAATTCATCAAATGATCACCCTCGTAACAATCAGTCTAGACCAAATCAGCAACGGGTAGAACGGCCACAACGACAGTTCACCCGCATCAATATGACGCCTGCACAAGTTCTTCCCCATTTATTGAAGTTGAATCTAACTGGTTTAAAGGAGGCACCGAAAAACCCTAACACCACATCTCCGTACTATCATGCCAATGCCAAATGTGCCTACCATTCTGATAGTGCCGGACATGACACCAACAATTGTTGGACGCTAAAGAATAAAATTCAAGACTTGATAGATGCAAAAGAGGTCGAGTTCGATGCTTCGGAGAAGCCGAATGTAATATCCGCTCCGATGCCAAAGCATGGCCATCATGTTCACGCTATTGAAGAAGATCTGTATGTTTCTGCTGTTGATGATCTGGTAACCCCACTGTTGACAATCAAGTTAAATCTGTTGAAGGCTGGGATTTTCCCAGGATGTAAAGAAGACTGCTACTGTTGTTCCTCCTTACCAATCGATTGTCCATTGCTGAAGAAAGTCATCCAAGGCCTGATGGACAGTCAACAAATTCTTTTCGAAAAGATTCCTGCTACTCCAACTCCTATCAAAGATGTTTCAATAATCACCATTTCCACCAATCTTACCAAGGTCCCTAAAAAGCTTGTTAAGATTACATCCTCTATGAAGTTTGTCCCTCTGAAGATAACCATGCATGGGCCTGTCCCCTACATTTCTGACAAATCAATACCATGGAATTACGGTGGAGAAATCTACTACCATGGTGTTAAACAAGTTGAGATAACAGAAGAGAGCTCTGACGAAGAAGATGCCGACATTGGAAACATTGCCGATACAAGAAAGATTACCCGAAGTAGGAGAATATTTTCTCTAGAGATTGCCCCTCCAAAGGCAATCTTTGGACCCTCAGCTGCTGCCAAAGTTACTCCTGCACCGATAAAACTTTCTGCAAGAACTTCGTTAATTGAAGAAGTTGTTACTCCTGTGGTTGTCCCTCCTACTTCTGTTGATAAGGGGAAAGGGATCCAAGATGAGCTCGTCAGGACGAGGGCTCAACCATTGGTTATCCCCGAAACCTCTAAGAAAGAAATGGAGGAGATCCTGAAGATAATTAAGAAGAGTGATTATGACATGGTGGAGCAATTGGGGCAGACCCCCTCGATGATCTCCATGTTAGCATTACTGCTTTGTTCTGAGGCTCATGACAAAGCATTGATAAGGTTTCTGAAGACAGCCCATGTTCCCCAGGAAACCTCAGCCGATCAATTCCAAGATTGTGTAGCCAGCCTGACAACAGACAACGGCCTGGGTTTCTCTGATGCTGACCTAACTCCGAAAGGAAGAAAGCACAATGACGCATTTCATGTGTCATTTGAATGCCGAGGAACTACTCTTGCCCATGTTTTGGTCGACATTGGTTCTTGTTTAAATGTGTTGCCAAAGAAGGCTCTCGACCGACTGGATTGTGAAGGCTTGGAGCTGAAACCAAGTAATATCATTGTCAGGGCCTTTGACGGGTCAAAGAGAATGGTACATCGGGAGGTAGACATTCCCATTAAGGTAGGCACTGAGGTATTCTACTCAACTTTCTATGTGATGGACATCCGTCTGTCATACTCTTGCTTGCTAGGGAGACCATGGATACATAATGCTGGGGCAGTCACTTCCTCCCTACATCAGATGCTGAAATACCCTGTCAAAGGAAAGATTATAACTGTACACGGTGAAGAAGAATATATCATCAGTCACCTGAACTCCTTTCGGTATGTGGAAGTAGAGGGCGAATTCATTGAGACACCGTTCCAACACTTCGAGGAAATTGCTCCCGAGGTTGCTGTAGCAAAGGCAGTAACTGAGGAACCTAAGCAGGTGGCCAAGATGGCATCTCTGAAAGACGTAAAGGCTGCAATGAAGGAGGGAAAGAGCTCAACATGGGGATAGTTGCCTGACATTCCTCACAAAATAGACAAGTTTGGGTTGGGATTTACCGTTGCGGGGCAAAAAGCTATGCGTCGCTCAAAAATTGAACGGACACCCATCAAGATTTCTCCTCATGGAATCAACGCCTTGGAGGATGAAGACGAAGAGGGTAACATTGAAGACTGGATCTTCCCAACCATCGAAGGGGGACTACACAACTGGGAGGCGAAAGACTTCGTCCCCATTACTTTCATTAATCAGTAACTTATCTTTCGAACATTTCCTGTTGGTCTGTAATAATTACTTTTAAACAATCTGCACACTACTTTTTCACCTCATGCCTTTCCCGGGGTATGTAGGTCCATTTGTAAGGGTTTTGATTCTCTTCATATCCATATGCCATGTTTAATGATTCATTGGACGTTTTTCATTGATAAACTGTTGTGTTCATTTTCTTTCGCATTTTTGTTCGTTTAAAGATGGCTATCCCTTACACACACCCACACTCACAAATGCAGGTACCCATCCACTCTGGATTCTATGGGTGACTATTCTGCTATGTCCTTCAACAACTCTGAAGATTTGGTCAATCAGGCTGAATATGAAGATGACGAAGATTGTGAAGTACCAGGGGAGCTAGCCAGACTTCTACAGCAAGAAGAAAGGCCCATCTTGCCTCATGAAGAGTTGTTGGAAACTGTCAACTTAGGAACAGAGGAAGATCGGAAGGAAGTGCAAGTGGGCGCCAATCTGGAACCAGGTGTCAAGGAGCATTTGGTACAGCTGTTAAATGAATACGTTGAAATCTTCGCCTGGTCTTATGAATACATGTCGGGTTTAGACACTGATATCGTGGTTCACCGTCTCCCTACAAGAGAAGATTGTCCACCTATCAAGCAAAAAGTCCGCCGAATGAGGCCTGACATGTCTGAGAAGATTAAAGCAGAAGTAATGAAGCAATTCAATGCTGGCTTTCTGGCTGTTACATCCTATCCACAATGGGTTGCTAACATCGTGCCAGTACCTAAAAAAGACGGCAAGGTCAGAATGTGTGTGGACTACCGGGATTTGAATAGGGCCAACCCTAAGGATGATTTTCCGCTACCGCACATTGACATTTTGATTGACAACACAGCTCATCACAAAGTGTTTTCCTTCATGGATGGATTCTCGGGCTACAACCAGATCAAAATGGCCCCCGAGGACATGGAGAAAACAACTTTTGTTACACAATGGGGTACCTTCTGCTACAAGGTGATGCCGTTCGGACTGAAGAACGCAGGGGAAACTTATCAACGCGCCATGGTAGCTTTGTTTCATGATATGATACATCATGAGATCGAAGTTTACATAGACGATATGATAGCTCGATCACAAACAGAGGAGGAACAACTTGAACACCTGCAAAAGCTGTTTGCCAGGTTGAAAGAGTACAAACTCAGGCTGAATCCAAGTAAGTGTACTTTTGGAGTTAGGTCTGGTAAACTTCTAGGATTCATTGTCAGCAACAAGGGCATTGAGGTCGATCCAGCAAAAGTGAAAGCAATACAAGAAATGCCTGCTCCCCGCACTGAAAAGGAGGTTAGAGGGTTCTTGGGGCGCTTGAACTATATTTCCAGATTCATCTCTCATCTGACGTCTACCTGTGAGCCAATTTTCAAACTATTGAAGAAGGATCAGGTAGTCGAATGGAACGACGATTTCCAAGATGCTTTTGATAAGATCAAGGAGTATTTTCTAGAACCTCCTATTCTGATGCCACCCGTCGAAGGAAGACCGTTGATCATGTACCTGACCGTCTTGGATAACTCAATGGGGTATGTTTTGGGCCAGCATGACGAGTCTGGTCGAAAAGAGCATGCTATTTATTACCTTAGCAAAAAGTTTACCGACTGTGAGACTCGCTACTCACTGCTCGAGAAAACTTGCTGCGCTTTGGTATGGGCTGCTCGCCGACTAAGGCAGTATATGCTGACTTATACCACTTTGCTGATTTCCAAAATGGATCCTATCAAGTATATCTTCGAGAAGCCAGCTTTATCTGGAAGAATAGCTAGATGGCAAATGATCCTAACATAATATGACATCCAGTACACTACCCAAAAAGCTATAAAGGGGAGTGTACTAGCTGACCATCTAGCTCATCAAGCTATCGAAGATTATCAGTCCATGAGATTCGACTTCCCGGACGAGGACATCATGAATTTGGACAACATTAAAGGTAACGGACCGTATGACATACCTGAAAATGGATCCCGATGGACCCTGTACTTTGATGGTGCTTCAAATGCACTTGGAAACGGTATCGGTGCGGTACTCATTTCCCCGGAAGGTTGTCACACGCCTTTCACGGCTCGACTTTGCTTCAGCTGTACCAACAACATGGCTGAATATGAAGCTTTCATTTTTGGACTCAAGGCTGCTATTGACCTGGAGATCAAATCTTTGATCGTAATTGGGGACTCGGCTTTGGTTATCAGTCAAATCAAAGGAGAGTGGGATACCAAACATCCTAATCTTATCCCATACAGAGAACATGTCCTAACATTGTTACCTCATTTCGAGCAAATCACCTTCGAGCATTTCCCGCGAGAAGAGAATCAGCTTGCAGATGCTCTTGCCACAATGTCTTCCATGTTTAAACTCAACTGGGATAACGAGGCCCCCCAAATCACCATCGAGCGAATGGATGAACCTGCGCATTGTCATGAGATTAATACCGAAGAAGTAGTGGAACAACCTTGGTTTCACGAAATCAAAAGGTATCTCCAGACTAGAGAATATCCCGAAGGAGCTTCCGTAAATGACAAGAAGTTCCTAAGGAAATTTGCTACCAAGTTCTTCCTGAGCAACGGCATCCTCTATAAACGCAGCCATGATTGTGTTCTACTCCGATGTGTAGACAAAGCTGAAGCAGAGCTAATCATGACCGAGATACACAGCGGTACATTTGGCACCCACTTGAGCGGGCATATGATGGCTAAGAAGATTCTAAGGGAAGGCTATTAATGGTCTACCATGGAAGCAGATTGCCATCAGCACTCCCGTACTTGCCATAAGTGCCAGGTCTACACTGACAAGATTCATATTCCTCCTATTCCTCTCAACATTCTGACAGCTCCTTGGCCATTCGCAATGTGGGGCATTGACATGATTGGAGAGATCAAGCCCACAGCGTCCAATGGACATCGCTTCATCCTGGTCGCCATTGACTACTTTACCAAGTGGGTCGAAGCAGCTTCCTTCGCCTCTGTTACAAAAAATGTGGTTGCCCGCTTCATCAAGCAAAACCTTATATGCCGGTATGGTGTCCCCGACAGGATCATTACAGACAACGGTATAAATCTGAATAATATTGTGATCACCGCTCTATGCGAACAGTTCAAGATTTATCATCACAATTCATCTCCCTATCGGCCGAAGATGAACGGTGCTGTTGAAGCTGCGAACAAAAATATCAAGAAGATCATTTCAGAAAATGACAGTCACTTACAAGGACTGGCATGAGATGTTACCGTTTGCTCTACATGGATACCGTACCACGGCACGTACTTCAACCGGGGCAACCCCATTTTCTTTGGTATATGGCATGGAAGATGTCCTGCCCATGGAAGTTCAGATTCCTTCTTTAAGGATTATGAAGGACGCTGGTTTGAATGAAGACGATTGGATTCAGACCCGACTTGATCAACTCAATTTGATCGACGTGAAGTGACTCGCTGCTGTTTGCAATGGTCAAACGTATCAAAAACGGATGATCAAGGCTTTCAACAAGAAAGTTAGACGTCAAGTATATCAAGTTGGAGATCTCGTAATCAAGCGGATTATCTTGCCGCAAAGTGATCCCAGGGGAAAATGGACTCCTACTTACGAAGGACCATTTGTGATCAAAAGAATATTTTCTGGTGGTGCAATGATTCTGACCACCATGGACGGCGACGATTTGCCACACCCTACGAACGCAGACATAGTCAAAAGATACTACGCATAAAGTCACCCGACAAGTCGAAAACCCGAAAGGGCGGCTTGGGCAAAAATGGGCATCCCGGTGAACCGAAAACCCGAAAGGGCGGTTCAGGCAAAAATTAGGGATAAAACAAAAAAAATCTGTATACCCGGCAAGTCGAAAACCCGAAAGGGCGGCTTGGGCAAAAAGGGGTTTACCGGTGGATTGAAAACCCGAAAGGGCGATCCAGGAAAAAGTTAGGGAATTAAAGCGTATGACTATGTCTCGTCGGATCACTTTAAAGAACAATCTCTTCATCAACCAGTTCTAAGCTTCTGATCAATCCAGTCATCGGCAAATTACGAAGCATTTGAATGGACAAGATATTCAGAGTTGTGAAGGCTATAACAGAATGGGATCCCATAGAATTGTTGCACATAGCCATATTTCTTTTGTATAGAATTTTTCAATTCTTTACGACAACATCCTCTTACTAGGATGGCTGTCTCCTTTGTACAAAGATACTCACAAAAAGTTAATACAAATACTTTTCCAAATACAGAAGTTTGCTTTGTCTTCCTTTTTCTCTTTTGCACTTATGTTTTATTTAAAAAACGTCCAATGTTTTGTTAAATAGGCATATGCATTTGAACATAATCATTTTCCTTACAAACCAAGAAAGATGATTGCAGATAGTTTAAGGGTACAGATAGGTATCTCGATACCCTTTCAGAAGAAATTCCCCGCAGATTTAAACTCCAAATTCTTCAGCAAAGTCAAAATCCAGAACTTAATTCCCCAAACGGAGTTAAACTTCAGGATCCTCAGCAGAGCAAAAGCTTTCTCAAAACTGATTTCCCCAGCCAGAGAGCCTTTCAGACCTCAATTCCCTTCAGAGTTTCAATATCCCCAGTGGAGCCTTAAAATCTAAAAACACTATCTTCAGTTGAAGTCCAATCTCCAGCGGAGCTAACACTTCCAACTATCAATCCCCAGCGGAACCAGACTAGTGAACTTTCTCCCCACAGAGATGCTTCTCACCAGATTGAAAATTCTCAGTCTCACTCCTCCAGCATAAGTCTACCAGGTTCTGGACTCCCCAGTAGAGATCATCAGAATTCTCTTGCCCTACCAGTCACCAAGGAGTTCCAATCCCCAGCAGTGGTCCTAAGGTCCCTCAACAATTGAAGATTTTGAATTCCCCAAGTAGGATGAAGATTCTCATTTTCAGTTCCTCACAGGATATTCAGATATTCCCAAGTAAAGATCTCCTCAGGACAGGAATTCCCCAGTAGATTGGCATACAAACCCAAGTTCCTGATTCTCCAGCGGTAGTCAGCAAGGATATCTCATCTTCAGCAATCAAAGATTCTTGCAAGCCCCTACAGCAGTCAAGAATTCACTTCCCCTGGCAGTAGTCAAGATTCTTTTATCTCCAGACATCCAGGACTCATCTATCCTCAGCAAGATAGCTCTTCAGCTTACATGCGCATTCATTTACATTCATATCATAAACATTGATATAGAATATATATTGCATCATACATATCATGCAACATAACTTTGTGTTTTAAGCTAACATTTCATCCTTTTCAGGATAAGATTAAAAGGCCATCATTAACAATTATTCAGATACAGTATGGATACACCCCAGACACGACGGTTATTCTATTACTCATTCAGAATCTCAAGTCAGATACAGTACGGATACACCCTAGACACGGCGGTCATTCTACTACTCATTCAGACTACAACAATCAGATACAGACTAGATACGCTCCAGACACGGCAGCCATTCTATCTCTCATTCAGATTCACTTATCCACCTCAAGGTTCAATGCATTCCAAGCACGAATACCATTCTGACCCTTACAACAACAGTTTGATTCTCCCCAGTGTGTTCGCCACGGAAGTCATTCTGTCATTTATTTAGATCCCAGTTACAGTTTCAGATACACTTCAAACACGGAAGTCATTCTATTACTCATACGGATCTCAGATCCCAGTTACAGTTTCAGATACACTTCAAACACAGAAGTCATTCTATTACTCATACGAATCTCAAATCCCAGTTACAGTTCCAGGTACACTCCAGACACGGAAGTCATTCTGCTACTCATATAAATCTCAACTTCAGATACAGTCCAGATACACCCCAAACACGGCTTCCATTCTGTCACTCATTCAGAATTTGTTCCCAGCACGCAGTTGCTCCATACAGATATTTCTCTGTCAACCGGATACAATACAGATACACTCCAGACACGGCAGTCATTCTGATATTCATTCTACCTTGAAATGCAGTTACAGCTCGGATACGCCCCAGACACGGGGGCCATTCTTTTGCTCATACAAACTCAGTCTCCAGATACAGCTCAAAGGCATTCCAGATACGGATACCATTTTGATCCTCATTCTTTTGACCAATCACATTGCAGTTCAACAAATTTCAGATGGAATCTTTAAGCCCATCCCCGACAAGATTCTGTCACCCCTCTAGATGGCATCTTTAAGCCCATCTCCAAATGGCTTTTTTAAGCCCATTCCCGCATCCATTGTTCTGACGAGTGCAAATTTAAGGGCACTCTAGTGTCCGATCTCCTTTTACCTTCGAGACGCGAAAGGCAAACTTGCCAATCTAACTCTTCAGGTGCTAGAAGATTGGATAGGGGCAACTGTTGTACCCCAAAATTTTCCCTCTCATTTCTCCAATATTTTCTTATCACAAGACTCTTGGAGCTCAAGATCAAGTTAGGGTTTGTCCTGCTCAAGACTCCTCCTTGCACTGTTGGCCCCAATTAGGGTTTGAGTTTGCACAAAGATGTTTTGACCCAAAATTCCCAAAATGACTTTCATGCTTCATGTTGGACTCACAATTTTATCCATACCAAGTTTCAAGCCTTGATTCCAATCTTTGCCCAGTCAATTGGACAGTTGACCTATAAATCAGCTATATTGGGGAAAAAGTCAACTGTGGCTATTTGACAGTCAAACCTCATGATTTTTGACCCACATCAACATATTGAAATCATATGAACCATTTGGTCAAGTTTGGATCACAATTCCACAAGAAATTTGATCAGATCACCAAAAGGGCAAAATGGTCATTTTTAGGGTTTTGACTGCACAAAGGCAATTTTTGACTGTTTGACCTAACCAATGGCAAATCAAGCTCACATATGGACTCAAGGACTCAATGGAATTGTATTGACATATTCAACAAGTTCATAAGATTCCAAATGCATAGGATTGACAGATGAATTTTCCAGTCAACTGATCAAAATTTGACTGTATACTGAAAAGTCAAACTTTGACTTTTTGCTCAAAATCAAGTGCCAAGGTTAATTTTTCATCAAGACATGTCAAATTATGAAACTTGTTAATCAAGAAACCCAAAATTGCAAATTAGGGTTTAAAATGAAGAGATTTCATAACTTAGAAATTTTCTAAGTTATAAAATTTCCTTATTTTTCTTAACTTTGTCCCATTTTTTATCAACATACATTTGGATTCAAACAAAACTCAAAAACATGAAAGTTGTAGTCCATTGCAAAATCCACAACTTTTATTCACAAAGTTTCCTCAAAAGAAGCTTGTAGCTCAAGTTATGATTTTTGGAACAAGGGTGCAAAACATTCTTAACTTAGAAAATTTTTGACCTATTTTAGGCAGGATTTTTGCCCAACTTCATGGCCACTTTTCATATGCTTCCACTTGTAATTTCAACTTGCATTACAAAGATGGATTGTAGTACATATTCCAAGCTTTCCAAATTGTCCAATAACTTCTCAAACACCCTTGTGGTTAGGGAGAATCGAATTTATAAAGTTGGGCAAAATCCACTTTTGTTCTTGACCAAGGCATGTTCATACACTTTGCATTTTCAAACTCAGCTTGCACAAACTAGATTACAGGCCTCTAATGTTTCTCACACTCAATAATTTAATTCCAATCCTTTGTGTTCAAGTCTTATTTTGTGTGTTTAGCCATTACATGCAAGATTAAGCCATATATGGAAAAAGCAATTTTGTCATTCTTGTAAAGATACACTTTATGTCAAATTCACAAATCAAAGAGGTACAAGCCAGATCTTTTAGGCACAAGTTTATAGACAAATCCCACTGATCAAGAAGAAAAATTGCAGCATGCTTGAGGGGCCTGTAGTAGCCTATAATCCAACTTGACAATCTTTGCTTAGATAAGAAGAAACATTGCAAAAGTGAGACCACATTCACTTCCTGCAGGCAAGAGCCAAAACAATCTTTGTAAACACATTTCATACTCCCTAACTGACCTAAAGCACGACCAAAATACCCTTGATCCCTCCTCATACAGAAAATCACCATTTTTCTGCAAGAAACAGGGCATTCTGCATTTTGACTTGGCCAACATCATCCACTCGTGCGTTTTTGCCCAAACAAGTTCCAATACACTCCATACCATCCATTGAAGTTGTCCCAAGCCTTAGATACAAGCTGTAACATCCATAGCCAAGTTTGCCATTTTCAATTTTCATTGTTGCAGGTTGACTTCCATAGCCTGATTCAAAAAGATTCAAGGCACACTAAGCATAGGAGAAGGTTCCTGGGACCTCAAGCAAGCTGTACAAGTCCTCAAACACCATTGAAGTTAGCCATATCACTTTGTTCAAGTCAAGCTGAAACAGGTAAAAGGTGAACTTCTATCTCTCTATCCAAGCATATTTAGGCTTAAGTTTGTGAAGAAAGTATGTCCTACTCATGGCCCTGAAGCTATCCATATCCTCACTTTTCATTTATATTGTGTGTGTTAAGAGAATTTTGGACCTGAACATTGGAAAAAAGTTAGGTCAGGAATTGGGGGAGAAGAAATTGTCTCTCATTTCTGAGAGTTAGAACAATTTTTTTATATATTTGAAATCGTGACATGATGCTCTATAATGTTTGTGTTGTGAGTTTTTGTTAAAAGTCAAGGAATCAAGAGATGGCAGAGATGGAGGGAAGCGCGCGTTTTTTTGTTTGAATCTGGCTAGAGGTTGAAGACAGAGTTGACTTGGGCTGGGCCTGAGTCAACCTGCTTCTTGCACCCCTTGTTTCATCTTACACCCCCTTGGCCCATTGTGTGTTATTTTGATCATTTTTTCTTTTTTCTTTTTTATTTTGATTTATTATTTTTTACTCAAATATAAAAAATATTAAAAATATTTTTCCACCCATTTTTGCATTTATTTGGAATTTATTTGCCTTATTTAAAGTTGTACATATAAATAAATATAATACTTTTTATTTAAAATATTAAAAATGATACAAAAACATATTTATTTTCAGTTATTATTTTATTTTACCTTTTGAAAACATTTTCTCAAAATATACTTTTTTTGGTAAATAATAAATATTTTATTTTTATATATATTTAGTATATGTAATAAATAATATAAATACTTGTATATTTATTAGAATATTTAGGACAAAAATATGAAAATAATACATTTTTATTTTTATTAATATTTGACATCAAAAAATACTTTTTTTACAATATACTTCTTTGTTTTATTTTTTGTATATAATTAATGAATATTGTATATAACATAAATAATAAATATTATTTATTTGGAAAACTAGGGTTTTGCCCTAAAACATATAAACATCCAAAAAAATTGACTTTTTATTTTTGTTTATATTTTTTATGAAAAATACTTTTACATACATACAAAACCTTTTTTGTGCATAATACATTTTGCATATTTATTTATTTAATTATTGTACAATTAAATAACTTGTATATTCAATTTGGATTGTAATAGTTTAGATTCAAATTTCTTGCTAAATATCCCCCATTTGAACATTTGTACCCCCATCCCTATAATTATGTTGTAATAATTTAGGACTTTAAATTCCGCATTTTAAAGCTTTCTAATTATGCCATGATAGACTTAGGGTTTGTATGCAAAAATCAAATAACAAATAGCTTGACTAAACAAAAGATAAAAAAGCATGAAAATGGACAACACCAATCACACTTGCACCCTTAGGGTTATTCCACTTGTTGCCTTCAATAATGGGCCATGTTGCATGTTAAGTGTCTTTGGCAAAACAAAACAAATCAAAATGATCATAGTCCCTCGATGACGCCTTCTCAAGTTGCCTAAAAAATGATCAAGTCCCTTAAAGGAAAAATTGCCAAAGACACTTGGCACTATTGCATTCATGGTCTAAAACGATGACCCGCGCCCGTCCCGTTAACATCCTAACACAAGATTGTCCACCAAATACAATGGTGGAACAATACTGTTAAAAGGGTTAAAACATAGGAAAGATCTTTGAGAAATTTAGGGTAGATAGCTCTTGGTTACTTGACCAATCTTGCAAAACAATCCTTGCCATTTTTCAAAACACACATCACAACACACTTTCAAAACAACTTTCAAAAACATTGAAAACTTTTCAAAAGACAAATACACCTTTGTATACATTCAAACATGGATCATTACAAAGGTTGCCACAACAAATGGCCTCTTTTCAAAACCATTTTCAAACTCACACACAAAGCACCATTTCAAACAATTGAAAGCACCATTTCAAACAATTGAAAGCACCATTTCAAACAATTGAAAATGCAAGGCAAGTGATCTAAGCAAGTAACTAAGAGCCCATGGATAACCATGGATAGAAAGGGTGCTAATACCTTCCCTTTCTATAATCTACTCCCCGAACCCAAGAAAACATCTCAAAGGTTTTTGCTGTGCTTTTTAACCTTTCCTTAGGATAAAATAAAAAGTCGGTGGTGACTCTTGCTCAACCGAAACATTTGCGAATACAAAACGCAAAACCCAAGTCAGCTCTCCTACCGTATCACATGCACCATGCATCAATTTTCTAAAATTTTGATCATATCCTTATAGCATGTTAGAAACTTGATTTCAAGTTTTTGAATGGTTTAAGCCCTCTAACTTTGCTTTTATTTGAACTCCTTTCATTGTTAATTTGTGATCCAAGCTTTGTGATACATTTTGTTGTACCCCTCTTGTGTTATGCTTGTAAATCATAATGAAATGGGGGAGTATGGATGTGAAGTGTTTGCTACTGACTTCTAAAATCTTTGATTATATTCTTCTCTTTCTCCTTTGATCCTTGATTGATATTTACTTGTCAATTCAACATGGTGACAGGAAAGGAGCAACAGTTCTTTAGTTTTGACTGAGTAGTTGTTTGAGTTTGCTTGATGCCTCTAACATATACTACTTTTGATACTTTCCATCATATTCATTTTACATTATCATGATTATATCATCGTCCATCCTTTATTGGTTCATCATTTCTCTTTGAAATCATTAATTTGTTTGTTGAATGTGCGAGGTACTCTGAGGAAAAGTTTTTTTTTTCATTTAGACTTGGTACTGTAGTGTTCCACTTTATTTGTGGAACACAATTGGTTGTGTTTGCACTATTCTTGTGCTTGGTATATTTGTCATTCTTTTGTAGGATATATATACACTTGTGATTGTGACTGCTATAGTCCTGCTCATGAGGTCTTAGTGCATATATTTGATGGTGGGATTTTTAACTTGATTTGTTTACTCATGCTAGCTTTCTTGAAGTTCTCTGGGTTTCTTTTTTTCTTGCTCATTTGCTACCGATAGTTATCCGTTTGGTATTGCACTATTTCCCTTTTACTGTTTCCACTCCTTATTGCTTTTTATTGCATGATGGGACCTCCATTGTTGATATACGTCAGGAGTTCCTCTGGTTTATTTAAAGACATGTTTAAGGCGATTTTGCATATGAACATTTCTTGCTACTCATGTTTAAACACTTGTCTGTTTACTTGTTTGGTATTTACCATGCTCCCTTAGGATTGCTCGTGTAGGGTTAGTCCTCGAGCTAGACCTTAGGATACGAATCTATGTATGCTAACATAGGGTAGAAACTTCCCTCTTTCATCCTCAACCTTATGGTCAATCATTGTATGATAACATTAGTGCTAGAGATTAGGATAATCTCCCTTAGTTGTTTTCTTTTTCTTTGCATATTGCATCTTAAAACTAAAACCTCTTCTTGGAAAATCATAAAATATCTTTAATAAACTTAAATCCTTCTTCAAGGTAAAAAATACAAACCAATCTTAATTGTGTGTATGCCTTTTGGATTTGTTTTAAACCTTGTCAAAATTGATGTTTTTCCATCCATGCCATGACATTTTGTTATCTTTTTGCGATGTTTCGCCATCGCATATTATTTTTGGCCGATGTTTCACCATCACACGTGGTTGTTATCCTACTCTGATCCTCGATATCATTGTTAGGTGTGATGTTTTATCATCTGGTTTATTGATGTTTTTCCATCCTTGCCATGACATTTTGTTATCTTGTTGCCGATGTTTCGCCATTGCACATTATTTTTTGCCGATGTTTCACCATCGCATGTGTTTGTTATCCTACTCTGATCCTCGATATCATTGTTAGGTGTAATGTTTTATCATATGGTTTATTGATGTTTTGCCATCCTTGCCATGACATTTTGTTATCTTTTTGCCGATGTTTCACCGTCGCACATTATTTTTTTCCGATGTTTCACCATCGCACGTGTTGGTTATCCTACTCTGATCCTCGATATCATTGTTAGCTGTGATGTTTTATCATCTGGTTCATTGATATTTTACCATCCTTGCCATGACATTTTGTTATCTTTTTTCCGATGTTTCGCCAACGCACATTATTTTTTGCCGATGTTTCGCCATCGCACATGTTTGTTATCCTACTCTGATCCTCGATATCATTGTTAGGTGTGATATTTTATCATCTGGTTTATTGATGTTTCACCATCTTTTCCATGTTATCTCGCAATCTTTTAGCCGATATTTCGCCATCGCATATTCTTTTCGTTGATGTTTCGCCATCGCACATTCTTTTACCGATGTTTCGCCATCGCACTTTTTTTTTCCGATGTTTCGCCATCGCACATTTTTTTATCCTACTTTGATTCTCAGTATCATTGTTGGGTGTGATTTTTTGTCCTCTGATTTATTTACGTTGGGCCATCTTTTCCATGTTATCTTCCTATCTCTTAGCTGATGTTTCTCCATCGCACATGTTTATAGCTGATGTTTTTCCATCGCACATGTTTGTTATCCTACTTTGACTTTTAATATTATTGTTAGGTGTAATGTTTAATCGTCTTGTATGATGTTTTGCTATCGTGCTGGCGTTTTACCGCCTTATCTGAGTTTGTGTTGCCATGCGATGTCTTGTCATCGCTTTTTGCTATTTCATCATCATTGTTGACATTTTTGTTGTTCTATCTGATGTTTTTCCATCTTGATTGTTTCTTTTATATTCTTAACTAAAAAACACAAACCAACCAAAATATATGAGCCAAACTACGGTTGCTCTGATTCCTTAAAAGGGATACGTAGGCATTAGGGTAGGGCCCGAATGAGCACAACTTTTATTTTCCATACATTCTTTTCTCCTTTCTTTTGCATGCATTCCCTGTACAGCTTAGATATAGATTTTTACACACCCATTAGATTAGAACAAATAAGAGTGGATACCGTAGAGTAATACGGGTGTGTGGCGTGCTAATACCTTCCTCTCACATAACAAACTCCCTTACCCGATCTCTCGGTCGCAAGACAGTGATTTCACCCTCTTAAGGTTTTCTCAATGTCTATCTTTCCGTTTCGGCGGGATAAAAGACGTTCGTGGCGACTTTATTGATTTTATATTGGATGACGATTCGGCCGGTTGTTTCAAAGACGAATAGCTTCTAACCTTGCAATCGAAGCGAAAGTTTCTTCAAAATCGATTCGTTCATCTTGATTGTAGCCTTGTGCTACCAACCTTGCTTTGTTCTGAGCAATTATACTGTTCTCGTCAAGTTTGTTCTTAAACACCCATCTTGTTACAATGATATGTTTATTGCTTGGCCTAGGGACAAGTTCCCAAACTTGATTCCTTTAAAATTGGTTTAACTCTTCTTGCATAGCAATAATCCATTGGTCATCGCCTAAGGCTTCATCAACTTTGGAAGGTTCAATTTGAGAGACAAACGCTATGTTTAGACAAGCATATTTAAGATTTAATCTTGCCGTCACACCTTGACTTATATCACCAATTACTTTATCGATAGGATAATCTCTATGAGTTCTACCTTCCTTTGGTAGATCATTGATATTTGATTCTTGTTGAGATATTTCTTCTTGTTGAATCGGTTAATACTTATTGACATCTTTGGAAGTATTTTCTTGAGGAACTTCTAATATTTCATCATCATCCTTACAAACAACATTATCCTCCTTGGAGAGGTTAGATTCATCAAAAGATACATGCATTTATTCTTCAATTGTTAAAGTTCTTTTTTTATATATTATATATGCCTTACTAGTAAGAGAGTAGCCAAGAAAAATACCTTCACCAGATTTTTCATCAAACTTACCAAGGTTATCTTTGTCGTTGTTTAAGACAAAGCATTTACAACCGAAAATGTTAAAGAAAGAAATGTTTGGTTTCCTCCCTTTGAAAAGTTCATACGGAGTTTTCTTCAAGATTGGTCTTATGTTAACTGTATTGCTAACAAAACATGTCGTGCTTACCGCATCCGCCCAAAAATATTTTGGAAGATTTGAATCCATAAGCATTGTTATTGCAAGTTCTACAAGAGATCTTTTCTTTCCACCACTCCATTTTGTTGAGGAGCCCTTGGTGCCGAGAAGTTGTGAGATATTCCATGTTCTCCACAAAATTCTTCAAAGAGGGCATTTTGAAATTCTCCGTCATGATCACTTCTTATGGAGGCAATTGTTAAAGACTTCTCATTTTGAATTTGTTGAGCATACTTCTTGAAGCCTTGAACGCATCACTTTTCTTCACTAAAAAGAATGTCCAAGTATATCTAGAGAAATCGTCAACAATAACCAAGACATATACATTACTTCTGAAACTTCTTGTTCTTGATGGACCAAATAAGTACATATGCAACAATTGTAGTGGCCTTATAGTAGACACCACATTCTCAGATTTGACAGTTGATTTTGTTTGTTTCCCTTTTTGACATGTATCACAAATTCTATCTTTGACAAAATTTCTCTTAGGCAACCCAATGACAAGATCATGCTTGATTAATTTATTCAAGTGTTCCATGTGAATATGAGCAATTCTTTTATGCTAAAGCCATGAATCATCGTTGTTCGCCATGAGAAATTTTACCTTCAAATATGGATCATCAAGGGAAATCATAAATATATTACTAATTCTTTTACATTTAAGTATATCCTCATGTGTGACTTCGTCTTCTATCAAGCATTCATCTTTGGTGAACTTGATCTTGAAGCCTTTGTCACAAAGTTGGCTAATACTAAGAAGATTGTGCTTTAGTCCTTCAACATAAAGAACATCTTCAATGGATGTGAAAGTTGGAGCACCAACTTTGTCTTTGCCAAGAATTCTTCCCTTATTGTTGTCTCCATAAGTGATAAAACCCTTGGCGTTTGGCACTAGATTCGAAAATTGGTTTATGTCTCCCGTCATATGCTTTGAACAACCACTATCAAGATACCATAGATTGCATGTGGTCCTCAAGCATACCTACAAAAAAATTATGTTTTGTTAGGTACCCAAGTTGCTTTTGGTCCTTCATAATTAGAACCTTTCTTTACCCACACATAATGTCCACTTGCCACACTAAAGTTTCTAACATAGTAAGCATTAGGTGTGTGGCCTTTAATACCATAATAAAAATAAGTAGGTTCAAAGTTACTTCTATATCTAGAAAGATAAGATTTATTCTTACGAATTTTTTTCTTTTTAGGATAATGATGAACCACTTTAGGTTTCTTCACTTTCTCTTTGGATGATTGATCACTAGCCTTAACAATGATAGTTTTATTAGAACTTGGTTTTGAAAACATTGAATATCTAATTCCACTTTTATCATTGGAATATCTTTGTTGGCTAAGAACACCTTCCAATCCAATTTGACCTTTTTCATATCTCTCAATAACTCTTTTTAATTGGACAATTTGGAAAGAGAGTGATTCATAATTTTTGCATACAAAATTCTACTTTTGCTCACTAAATTTTTGTTTTTCATCTTTGAGATCTTTTTCCATAGATTCATATTTTTCTTCTAAAGATGAAATTTGTTTCTTTTGAGATGAAATAGTTTTGTACAGAATTTTGCATTCATTTAATAGTTCATCTACATCACCTTGTGCATCATTATCAAAAAGAGAAAATTAATTACTAACCTCGTCATCTTCACTATCGGAATGGTGTGAGACCATCAATGGTAGATTTTCACTTTCATCACTATCGGAATCGGACGAAGAACTTATCTCATTCTCCTTCCATGCAACATAGGCCTTTTTGTTCTTAAAATTCCATTTTGCCTTTGTAGCCACCTTTCTTGGAGAGTTTCGGACATTCCAGCTTTATGTGACCTTGCTTACCGCATTCATAACATGTGACTTCTTGTGTTGATGTGGAAGCTTCCTTTTTCTTGAATTGTTTCTTTCTTTTTGCATGAGAAAAGGATTTGTCATTTCTACCAAAGAACTTACCAAGCCTTTTAACAAGAAGCATGAAATTTTCATCTTCTTCCGGATTGTCTTCCTTTTCAACTTCCTTTGAATCAATCTTTCAAGCATTATTCTTGGATTTCTTCTCTTGATTTTCATGCTTTTCAAGTATTCTGAGTTCCGTTTCATATTCTTGAAGTTTTCCAAACAACGTTGCGGACGTCATTGTAGAAAGACTTTTCTTTTCAGAAATTGCCGTTACTTTTGGTTGCCATTCCCTAGTTAAAGATCTAAGCACTTTCAGATTTAGTTCATCATTAGTTAAAGTCTTACCAAGAGCACTTAGATGATTTATCAAGTGCACGAATATTTTCTGTAAGTCAAGGATGGATTCTTTGGGCTTCATTCGAAATAACTCGTATTCATGACTTAAAGTATTTAATCATGATCATTTAACTTCAAGGGTTCCTTCATGAGTTTGTACCAAGGTATCCCATATTTCTTTTGTCGTTTTGCATGTCGAGACACGAAAGAATTCATTCATGCTAAGTGCACCTTAAAGAAGATTTATTGCCTTTTTATCATAGAGGACCTTTTTCTTATCATCTTCATCCCATGCAGTTTTAGCCTTTGATGAACCAGCATCGTTGATCATCATTATAGGAATAAATGGACCATTTTCGACGGTATCCCATATTTGTTCTCCTTGTGCTTCTAGATGTGCGTTCATGCGTATTTTCCAGAAGTCAAAATATTCACCATAGAATATAGGAGGCTTGTTGTTACTACCACCATCTCTGAAAACAGGATTTTGATTTGCGGAAGCCATTTTGGATCTCTAGGAAAAGTTTACCTATAACCTACTCTGATACCAATTGTAAGTACGAAGTGCGCCTAAGAGGGGGTGAATTAGGTACTTTAAAATTTTTCTGGTTTTAGTGACGATGGATACTATTTTTCTGGTTTATGGTGAGTTTATGAAAGAGTAAAGTGTAGAACAATAAAGAGACACAAGCGAGCTATCCTGATTCCCCTCACAGTCCGAGAGTACTCCAGTCCCCTTTCAACATGAAAGAGATTTCCTTATAGTTGGCAAACTTAAATAAGAACTACCAAAACCAAGAACAATCCTCTTTGACCAAGAACAATCCTCTTAGATTTTCACTATGTCAACAGTGAGAACAATCCTCTCAAGGTGACCTTACTTGTTTCCAACAATCCTGGAAAACAAGAGTTCAAAAACCACTAATCTTATTTTCAACAATCCTGAAAAATAAGAAAGTGTACAACAATATTTTGATTGAGTGAGTTTGTAGAGAAATAATCACTTTGAGTGATTTTATCAATAACTTGATCTTATCTTCCAATAACAATGATATACAATGACTCAAGACTTAGATTGCTCAAAGTTTTCTATTATACAAGATATGAAAATATGCAGAAAACTTTTTGAATGAAGGTGAAAAAGGCTTGAGTTGAATATTTTAAAATTCAGAAAGATATTGATTGGAAGAGATTATTTTTTATTTTGAAATTTCAGTATTTATATGTTCATAGCACCCCTTTGAAACAACATAATTTTTTGTAAATTAATCATGAAAAATTTCCAAGATTAAATGAAAAGATTCCATGAAGTAGTGTTATGAAAAGGTATGTTCAAAGCTGCTATTTTTCAAAAACGTTCAGCAAGCAATCGATTGCACCCTTGATGCAAATCGATTGCACGAGTTCTAACAGCCAGAAAATTCAAATATTTTCAGTGAGCAATCGATTGCACAAACATGCAAACCGATTTCACTCTAAAGCAGAAGCATTTTTAACCAGAGAGCAATCAATTGCACTCTTGTGCAAATCGATTGCACTAAGAAATAGAAGCAAAACAACTGAAAATGTAAGTTATGCAATCGATTGCACCAACATGCAAATCGATTGCACAGAAGTAAAAATGGATTTTTTTGCTTAGAAAACTTGAGAAAAAGTTTGGACAAGTTTTAAAAACTTATTTTGATCATTGAGCATCTAAGATTTAAGTTCATAGCAGGATTTGTTATTATACCTTGTGAAATTTTCCAAGAGCTTGAATCAAAGACTTTTATCCACTAATGCTTTATCTTGATCAATATCTTTGCCTTCTTTCCATTATGGTATGTCTTTATCAAAATAAAGTTCATTGAGAAGCTTGATATTACAAAATGGGTATGGGCTCGTGCTCAAAGTCTCATGATGCCATATCCAGCTATCCTACCTGTGATCGGTGGATCTGGAACTGACTGTTTTAAAGCTGGTTCGCGAAATGTCGCGGAAGCAAGAGTCGCCACCGTCTTTTATTTTCTCCAAATGGAAAGGACAAAAGCACAGAAAAATTCCTTAAAGAGATCGCTCTCGGTTCGGGAGGTAGGTTATAGAAAGGGAAGGTGTTAGCACCCTTTCTATCCATGGTTATCCATGGGCTCTTAGGTACTTGCTCAATGTGTTTTCAAAATTGTTTGCTTACTTTTCAATTGTGGGTTTTAAAAAGTTTCTTTGAAAAATTTCAGTTCGACTCGTACGTCAGAGTGTTTGAAAAATTTGCTTTGAAAGCTTTTGAAAAGTGTTGGTGTGAAAAGATTTCAGTTTGTTTTGAAGAGAGCAAGTATCCATGAGTCGTCTACCTACCCTAAGGAATTCGTCTGTGTAAATGTCCTTTAAAGTAGTGCCATCCCACCATTGAGAGGTAGGTAGCACCACCGTTGGAGGTGTTCGGGTCAATTCAAGTTTATAGGGACATGGTGATCACCGGAGCAACAGGAAGACACCTTAGAAGCTACCCTCATGCCAGGTTCCCGGATCATGAGGACTTACTAATACATCCTCTACTCGACGATCACCTTTCGAGGCAAGGCAACAGTGAGGCGTACCCTAGGGGTGGCGTGTGCGAATTATGTGTCGTTTTCATTGATATTTGTCTTGTCATGTTCATTGTGATCTACGCTTGATTTTATTTTATCCATTCATTCTTGCATGCTTTGTTAACAGTTAATATTTGCGGGAAAATAAATCTAAACTATTACAAATGGCGCGGGTCCACATCGCCGAAATTAAACCGGACCCGATTTGACGGAAAGTAAATAAAGCAAAAGAAATAAAAGTGCGAGAAATTTAAGTTACAATGCTTCGGGAGAGATACATAATGAATTAAGCGAAATAAAACAAATGTGCGAATAAAATAAATTACAAACGAGGGCGTTGGACCCTTTTGCAAAATTAAAATTAATAAGGAATTAAAATTAAGAATTAAAAGAAAATGTTTTTTAGTATTTTTGTGTTTTTTGAGATTTAATAATAAAGAATTAATTAAAAACCAAAATGAAATGTTAAACCTAGTTCTAATTATTTTTTAAGTTTATTATGAAAATGAAAGTTAACCTAAATGCAACCCTAATTAGTTTACAAGTTTAATTATGAAAATAAATAAATCACTAATATTATGGCAAAAAAAAAAGGAAAATTAAAAGGAATAAAAAGTCATTAACCTAATGCTATATTTTTGGATTTTTTTTATGGAAGAAAGAATTAAAGTTGCAACCTAAATTAATACTAAGTTAATTTACATACAATTTATTTATAAAAATAACTAAAATAAAATAAATATTATATTGTTCTTTTTTTCTGATTTTTGTGTATTTTATAATTTGTAAAGAAATAATAATTAGTTTAAACAAACAAAGAAAATAAAATAAGAATTAAAAATAAAACAAGAAAAATATAGAGAAAGCAAACCAGGGGGGTGCTCAGGCCCCAAAATGGAGGTTTTTGTTTCAGGGAATTATAATCAAATTAAATTGTACCAAAAGCTTCGTACAGTCCCTGTGAGCACAAAACAATCCACAAAATACGTTAATGATGCATGAATCGAAGTATGCGTTTATGGAAAAAATTCAAACCGTGTGACTTGTTCTTGCGTGTTCTTGGAGCTTTATGGCTTGTTTTTTTTTATTCCAATCCGTTCCTGGGAATATCAGCAGTGTGTTGGAATCACTCTAAGGCTTTGAATTGTGCTTGAATGTGGGATTCGGTTTTCAAATTTTCCTTGAATTTTGGAATTTGCTTATGGTGTTCTGTAGCAGCTTGTGCCCTCTTGGCTTTAGGGTTTGCTTCAATATTTATGTTGGAAGGGAATTATGGTACAAACTAGGTCAAAGATCCATGAAATAAGAGAATTAGGTTTAGGTTTTCCACCTTTAACAAACTTTCCCTTTTTTTAAGCAAACCAAGACTTGGTGTACAACATAACCCTAAACTAGGTCAAAGATCCATGAAATAAGAGAATTAGGTTTAGGTTTTCCACCTTTAACAAACTTTCCCTTTTTTTAAGAAAAACCAAGACTTGGTGTACAACATAACCCTAAACTAGGTCAAAGATCCATGAAATAAGAGAATTAGGTTTAGGTTTTTTCACCCTTAACAAACTTTCCCTTTTTTTTAGGCAAAACCAAGACTTGGTGTATAATCTAACCCTAGCATGAGTTTGTGAGCTGGCACATGATATATGGAAGCTATCCCAGTTCAAATGACACTATTTCATTGACTTTTGAATTTTATTTGAATTTTTAAAGATTTAAAATGAATTAAATTATCAAAAATTAAATAAAATAGAAAAATCAATATTTGGTCTTGAAATTAATCATGGGACACGTGTGTGGCATGACAAGGCTGAATCAAGTGGAAGAAAGTGGGCCCTTTTGTCAAAAATTGAAGTTTCAAGGATAGTTGACTTTTGCCATTTCACAAAACTTTCCCAACTTCTACAAGGCATAACTTGCTCAATTTTTAAGCTTTTCTCATGTTCTTGGACATTTTGGAAAGTTCTTTGAGTCCTTTAACCAATGCCTTTGGTCCCATGTCATTTTGATTTACCAATCTCAAGTTATGGTCTTTGACTTAAAGTCCCTTTTTGTTGACTTTTGAAAATGACCTATAATGTTGAAATTGATAACTTTTTGTGAGAGCATTTCTTGGACTTGAAGTATGAAGATGAGTTGTAGGAAATGTCTTTCTCTTCAAAATGAGCTTTGGATGGAATTTTTCTGATAATCCATGTGAAAGTTATGCCTTGGTCAATTTCAGTTGACTTTTTCAGCTGTCCAAATATAGTAACTTTTGCATCTTTGATGATTTCTGAGCCAAATTTTGAGAATCATGATCAAGCATTGATCAAATGATGTTTGTGGCTTCAAAATGATATGTTGACCAAAAATTTGAACTTTTGACTGTCAAATGACCATTTTGCCCCTACAGTTGACTGTAGTGCAATTTAGGGTTTTGACTGTGCAATTTTGAGCTGAATGCCTTGAAACTTGATATGAGGATACTTGACCATCTTTGTAGGCATGTGAGACTTGATTGGGCTTTTGAACACTCCATTTTCTTGATCAGCACACAAACCCTAGTTTTGACTGTATGGAGGCCTTTGCACTGTGCAACTCTTGGGGAATTTTGTAGCTTGACTTGGCAGTTTATTGGAGAATATGGGAGGGCAAATTTTGGGGTACAACAGTTGCCCCTGTTCAATCTTCTTAGACCTGAGGATGCAGATTGGCTGACGTGCCTTTCGTAATCCGAAGGTAGAAGATGATTGGACACTAGAGTGCCCAGAAATTTGCGCTCACATGGTAGCAGTGATGGGGGAATGGGCTTATAGATGCCATTTGGGGGTTGATGAATAGGATGATGGGCTTATAGATGCCATCTGGATGTTGATCGCGTAGGAGATTCTTTAGCGAGAACCTGCATACCTGCAAAAGAAAAATGAGTACCTGACACGTTGCAGGAGCTGATTTCAGATGCTTGATATAGATGTGTCCTGACTGGTTACAGGAGCTGAGTCTGGAGCTTCAAACGGCGATGAATGAACCAGAGATGGTTACTGCCTTAGCATGAATGGTAAGAGAACCTTGAGTGACTTTAACTTCAACAACGCTCGTTGAGAAAATCTTGATGGGAATTACCGTCTTCGCAGTATCGGGAAGAGGACCAAAGGAAATTATAACCTGAAAGCTGGACCTAAAACGGAAGTCTCATGCACCGTCGGAGAGAAAACCAATAGGACATTATAATCTCAAAGGAAAACCTAAAAATGGAAATCTCATGCACCGTCGGAGAGAGAACCAATAGGAAAATAAAATCTGAAAGAAAGACCTAAAATGGAAATCTCATGCACCGTCGGAGAGAGAACCAAAATGGAATTATAATCTTAAAGAAAACCTAAAATGGAAATCTCATGCACCGTCGGAGAGAGAACCAAAATGGAATTATAAAATCTGAAAGAAAGACCTAAAATGGAAATCTCATGCACCGTCGGAGAGAGAACCAAAATGGAATTATAATCTTAAAGAAAACCTAAAATGGAAATCTCATGCACCGTCGGAGAGAGAACCAAAAAGGAATTATAAAATCTGAAAGAAAGACCTAAAATGGAAATCTCATGCACCGTCGGAGAGAGAACCAAAATGGAATTATAATCTCAAAGAAAAACCTAAAATGGAAATCTCATGCACCGTCGGAGAGAGAACCAATAGGACATTATAACCTGATAACTTCTACTGAGTCTTCATCAGAAAAATCTGTTGGGAGTCGATTTAGCTGGACTAGAGAGGTTTTTTGATAAGGATGTGATGAAGGAATCTGAGACGATTGCTACTCCGAATATATGATGAAGGAATCTGGGACGATTACTACCTCAGTAGGACGATGAAGGAATCTGGGACGATTACTACCTCAGCAGGACGATGAAGGAATCTGGGACGATTACTACCTCAGCAGAATGATGAAGGAATCTGGGACGATTACTACCTCAGAAGAATGATGAAGGAATCTGGGACGATTACTACCTCAGCAGGATGATGAAGGAATCTGGGACGATTACTACTCCAAATATATGATGAAGTAATCTTGGACGATTACTACCTCAGCGGGGCTATGAAGGAATCAGGAGCGATTACTACCTCAGCAGGGCGATGAAGGAATCAGGAGCGATTACTACCTCAGCAGGGCGATGAAGGAATCAGGAGCGATTACTACCTCAGCAGGGCGATGAAGGAATCAGGAGCGATTACTACCTCAGCAGGGCGATGAAGGAATCAGGAGCGATTACTACCTCAGCAGGGCGATGAAGGAATCAGGGACGATTACTACCTCAGCGGAATGATGAAGGAATCTGGGACGATTACTACCTCAGCAGAATGATGAAGGAATCTGGGACGATTACTACCTCAGCGGGTGATGAAGGAATCTGGGACGATTACTACCTCAACGGGTGATGAAGGAATCTGGGACGATTACTACCTCAACGGGTGATGAAGGAATCTGGGACGATTACTACCTCAGCGGGATGATGAAGGAATCTGGGACGATTACTACCTCAACGGGTAAAGACTTTTATCTGTTGATCGTTCTTTCCTGAAAAGTAACGAGTTAGTTGTATGCAAGGTCATAATGTATGTCATGCGAGATGTGATAAGTGAGATTGTGTGTTCGTGATGCGTATATGCATGCTATAATGATGTATGTGACGTTTTATGAATGTGTTTTTTGTCTAGGAAAGTAAATCCTTGACGGGTGCCGGGAAGTCATATCCTGGGCTGATGTTGAAGAATAGATTTTGCTTCCGCTGGGGACGATAACTGCAAGAATACCGGTAGGAGAAGATGACTCCGTTGCGGAATAAACTTGGCAAATGGAAGGATCTGCGGGGAGAAAAGATACTCTAGCGACCATGCTGGGAAGCAATACTCTGTGGGAAGAGGGATGCCTTGCTGAGTGTTGATAGTAACTTGCTGAGGATGTCTTGTTGTTGGAAGTGTGAATAGACTTCGCTGGGGATAGAAGACTTCGTCGAGGACGCTCTTTCCGTGGCTTTTGGCTGAGGATAACCCAGTTATATCCTATTGAGGAAATAACTCTTTAAATCAAGCCGGACGACGCGTTCGTGCTCTGCGAGGGGGTAAGTTTCCAGAATCTTACTGGGGATAAGCTTACTGCTTGGGGATATGAATTCCATCTTTCCTGAGGAATTGGATTGGATTCTCTGGGGAAGTTTTGAACTGTATTGGTTATGTTCTTCCACGGAACCTACCCTGATACCTTGGAGAATAGAACAATCAGATTGCTTAGACCACCCATTGTTGCCCCTGTTTCTATGGGGGAGGCATTTGTGGGGTGCTGATAATTGTTGAGGGTCAAACCTTCTTCAGGTAGGCAGGTGACAAAATGATAGGCCATAGTCGTACGCTTTTATCCCTAATTTTTGCCTGGACCGCCCTTTCGGGTTTTCAGTCCACCGGGATACCCATTTTTGCCCAAGCCGCCTTTTCAGGTTTTCGACTTGCCGGGTGTACGGTTTTTTCATATTCATCCCTTGTTTTTGCCCGAACCCTTTTGGTTCGCCGGGAAGCCCTTATTTTTGCCTAGGTGTGTCAACCTAGCGGGTCTTTAACTTTGCGTAGTATTTTTTCGACTATGTCCATGCTCTCAGAATGTAGGGAGATGCCCCTGTCAGTAGTATTGCGTTGCCGTACCACTAGCAGATGTCTGATCAGGCAAGATTCGTTGTCGGAATGCCCCAGGTGATCCAGATGGAGATTTGCCCCAGGCTGGTTGGCCTTTTGAGAGATTCTCCGAATCTTGACTGAACTGCCCCAGATGATTGGACCATGATCATGTTGTGCCCCTTGATTGGAAGTGCTTTTGTTCACTGGTATTCATCGTGCGAATTTCCCTGCTGTTCAAACAAAAAGTCATATGCAAACAATGTTATGTCCAAAATGCAAAGCTGATGTCTGTCTTGACGATTTTGAAAATGCATTCTTTTTCATAAAACAAATTAATGTTTGTAAAACGTGATGTCAACTCCATATTTTACCGTAGGCCTTAAGGAGTCGGGATACCTTTCGTAACAGTATGCTTTCGAACTAACCCATGCTTCAGCTAGGACTTTTGAGGGTTATAGAGTGGCCTGGTTCACAGTTTAAGAAACAAAGGATAAAGGCTCAAATCTTATTTGTACCCACCCGCTCTTCGTGATGTTCTCCAAACCTAAACTCAGTTGATCATACGTTAGACCTTGTTTGAGTCTTTGCTCTGATTTTCCGGTGATGATTTGGATGTTGATGATTTATTTGGAATAGGCAGTCATTTCCTTTTTGTTGAGGGTTTGTAGGACCTCTTTCTTTTTTGATTTTGTTATCCCTTTCTTTTTTGCCTGAACTGTTTCCTTTTTCGGAATTACAGTCAGCGGGATGCCCCAGTTTCGTAAGTCCCTTTCATAGGTTTTGACTTAATGAGTTTTTCGTTTATAATTTTTTTTTTGATCATGACTGCCTCTCCTTTTGATTTTTCGGAGCCATCACTGTCTTTTGTTTTTTTGGAAAAACTCATTTGGTGCCATTCATTGTGCACTTGGATCAACTGAGAAGACTACCCTGCCCCGGGTTATGATTAAGGGTTTTAAATTTCGAAAAGAAAAACTCCTACTTCTTTGGCTCAGAGGGGTTGGCGAGGGATTATCATCCTTATTACTCCAGTGTTTGGGAATTGAAACAATGCCTGTACCTCATCAGCGGGGTATGTTCAAAAGCATACTGTAGATTATGGTATCGTTTTCGTCATCCTCCCTCAAGAGGCTTAGAATTAACGAGAGTTGACATCAGAAAAAATATGAAAATAATTTGCATAGAGTGAATACGAATATATTGATTCAAAACGGACATAAGCGATGCATTAATGTGATAACCATGTTTAACATGAATAAATGTTTGAACAATCAAAGAAAAATACAACTTGAACATTTGAATGAACAAAAGACATTCTCGATGATTTGGTGTAGGATCAGTGTTCAAACTCGACCTCCTTGGCGTCAATCAGGTCTTGGATCTTGTTCTTCAGGGTCCAACAGTCGTCGGTGTCATGTCCAGGACTGTCAGAATGGTAGGCACATCTCACACCCGGGTTGTACTTGGAAGAGGAAGTATCAGGATTTTGAGGAGGATCCTTTAGTGTGATCAGTTTTGCCTTCAGCAATTGTTGTAATGCCTGAGACAAAGACATGTTGATGTCAGTATACTTCCTATCTTGATGATTTATCCTACGCCTATTGCTCTTTCTTGGTTGAACGGGCGTGGGATTAGAAATCTGGATTGCCCCTACATCATGATGACCCTTTTTACCATGTATAGCATTGGACTCCTTCTTCCCACTGTGGGGCTTTTTCTGAGCATCAGTAGGTGCGGTTTCTTGAATCTTCCCCGACTTGATACCAGCTTCGATTCTCTCCCCCGTCAAGACAAGATCTGTGAACCCAGCAGAAGAATTCCCAATCAGATGGTTGTAGAATGAACCAGACAAAGTCCCCAAGAACATGTCGACAAGCTCGCGGTCAGTCAGAGGTGGTTTTACCCTTCCAGCAAGGTCCCTCCATTTTTGAGCATACTCTTTGAAGCCTTCGCCTGTACCCATAGACATCCCCTGAAGCTGAGTACGCGTGGGAGCGAGGTCAGCATTATACTGGTAGTGTTTGTAAAATGCAGTGGCTAAGTCTTCCCAGGTACGGATGTTGGCTCCATTCAGTTGATAGAACCACTCGAGCTGAGTCCCCGAAAGACTCTCTTGGAAGAAATGGATCCATAAGTTTTTGTCAGCTGTATAGGGCTGGATCCTCCTTGTATAAGCCCTGAGATGCAACTTAGGACAGGATGCCCCATCGTATTTAGCAAAGGCAGGTACCTTGAATTTGCGCGGGATCACTACCCCAGAAGACAGACCTAGATCCTCGAAGTCCAGACCAGGCACCTTTTGTATCTCCATAGCACTTAACCGGTCTTCCAACTGTTTGTACTTATCCTCAGCCGGAGGGTACTGTTCGTCGTCAAAATCTGTCTCGTTGTCGGAGACCACTGGACTAGGCACCTCTCTCTCATGGTGACTGTTTTCCCTCACAGATGGGGTAGTCCTCTCAGTTTCAGTCTGCGGTGTATTCCCAGATCTGCGCCTGGGGCTGAACAAGACAGTCCTCTTCTTCTTCTTGTCCTTCTTCAAGAGCAAAGCCTTCAGATCTTGCTGCCCTTGGGTCAAATTCATGATCAGCTCTTGGAACTGGGCGTTCTGAGCCTGGAGGTCCTTGATAGTCTGCTCGGCTGATGATTCAGGATTCATGACGATCGGCTGAAATAAACAGCGGAGAAGGGTAAGCAACCTGTCAAAGGGATACCTGCAATGCAATGAGATGTATGACATGCATGTAATGTTTTCAAGGACCTCGCGGGGTAAACAGAGAAACTTTGTTAGCATTTGGAACCGGTAGCTTGATTGAAGGAACCTCCTGTTGTAGAGAGCCCTTCTTCAAGGGTCAAAGGCTCACCATATCCAGTGGGTCATAGCCCCTGACGACCTTAGCTAGAGGAAAATAAATCCTCTTTGCCCCTTGCTGGGCAGTTGGTTCATCATGACCTGCATCACAAGCCCTTGAGATCCTTGAAATGGGTTAGGATGTATGCAATGGTATGCAATGGTATGATGTCATGCTATGCATGGGGTGATGTAGGTAAACCCTGCTATGAGTCCCAATTAAGGACTATAAACAGACCCTGCAAGAAATTCAGTATACTTTGTTATGAGTCCCAATTAAGGACTATAAACAAAACCTGCAAGAAATTTGGTAAACCTTGTCATGAGTCCTAGCTAAGGACTATAAACAAAACCTGTAAGTAGTTCATGTGTCAGCTAACAAGCATGCAAGTAGGCAAGTACAAAGGCACACAAGTCACACAAAAGAGCCCTTAGAGTTTAGGCCAACATGAAGTTTGGGGTACTACCCTCTTGAAGTGGGTGGGTTCAACCTGTCCTAATCAAAGTAACCGGGTTCTAAGGTTCCCAATATCACGGGACTGCTTTCATTGTTCATCGTTTCGATTTAGCCACTGAACTGGCGACCGAAATATTCCAGGAAAGCAACCCTCAATTGAGTGTAGTATCGAGTATCAACCAACCTCGGATTGCACCAAAGTCAGTTATCTCACTACCCTAAAGAGGCCAAGATAGTTCAATTAAGGTTCCTAAGGTCTGTTGATGCTTCACGACACCACGCGGAGGCCCCGTACTCTCCTTGACTGAACTCAAGGGTTACCGGTACACACCAAAGTGCCACATCAACGTAGCAGACTATTTCAACCATGTCGGTATACCCCGCACAGTTCCCTCACAACCTTGTTGCTACTTTCTAAGAAGGTATTCCCCCAGATCCGGGTTAGGATCTATAGAACTCCCAAGCAACCCACAATAATAAAGCAAGCAAAGAAGACAATTGAAAACATAGTTATGACCTAACCCTAAGGTATACCTCACTTTAAGTTTTTTTCCCCAGCAGAGTCGCCAGTTCTGTGATCGGTGGATCTGGAACTGACTGTTTTAAAGCTGGTTCGCGAAATGTCGCGGAAGCAAGAGTCGCCACCGTCTTTTATTTTCTCCAAATGGAAAGGACAAAAGCACAGAAAAATTCCTTAAAGAGATCGCTCTCGGTTCGGGAGGTAGGTTATAGAAAGGGAAGGTGTTAGCACCCTTTCTATCCATGGTTATCCATGGGCTCTTAGGTACTTGCTCAATGTGTTTTCAAAATTGTTTGCTTACTTTTCAATTGTGGGTTTTAAAAAGTTTCTTTGAAAAATTTCAGTTCGACTCGTACGTCAGAGTGTTTGAAAAATTTGCTTTGAAAGCTTTTGAAAAGTGTTGGTGTGAAAAGATTTCAGTTTGTTTTGAAGAGAGCAAGTATCCATGAGTCGTCTACCTACCCTAAGGAATTCGTCTGTGTAAATGTCCTTTAAAGTAGTGCCATCCCACCATTGAGAGGTAGGTAGCACCACCGTTGGAGGTGTTCGGGTCAATTCAAGTTTATAGGGACATGGTGATCACCGGAGCAACAGGAAGACACCTTAGAAGCTACCCTCATGCCAGGTTCCCGGATCATGAGGACTTACTAAGACATCCTCTACTCGACGATCACCTTTCGAGGCAAGGCAACAGTGAGGCGTACCCTAGGGGTGGCGTGTGCGAATTATGTGTCGTTTTCATTGATATTTGTCTTGTCATGTTCATTGTGATCTACGCTTGATTTTATTTTATCCATTCATTCTTGCATGCTTTGTTAACAGTTAATATTTGCGGGAAAATAAATCTAAACTATTACAAATGGCGCGGGTCCACATCGCCGAAATTAAACCGGACCCGATTTGACGGAAAGTAAATAAAGCAAAAGAAATAAAAGTGCGAGAAGTTTAAGTTACAATGCTTCGGGAGAGATACATAATGAATTAAGCGAAATAAAACAAATGTGCGAATAAAATAAATTACAAACGAGGGCGTTGGACCCTTTTGCAAAATTAAAATTAATAAGGAATTAAAATTAAGAATTAAAAGAAAATGTTTTTTAGTATTTTTGTGTTTTTTGAGATTTAATAATAAAGAATTAATTAAAAACCAAAATGAAATGTTAAACCTAGTTCTAATTATTTTTTAAGTTTATTATGAAAATGAAAGTTAACCTAAATGCAACCCTAATTAGTTTACAAGTTTAATTATGAAAATAAATAAATCACTAATATTATGGCAAAAAAAAAAGGAAAATTAAAAGGAATAAAAAGTCATTAACCTAATGCTATATTTTTGGATTTTTTTATGGAAGAAAGAATTAAAGTTGCAACCTAAATTAATACTAAGTTAATTTACATACAATTTATTTATAAAAATAACTAAAATAAAATAAATATTATATTGTTCTTTTTTTCTGATTTTTGTGTATTTTATAATTTGTAAAGAAATAATAATTAGTTTAAACAAACAAAGAAAATAAAATAAGAATTAAAAATAAAACAAGAAAAATATAGAGAAAGCAAACCAGGGGGGTGCTCAGGCCCCAAAATGGAGGTTTTTGTTTCAGGGCATTATAATCAAATTAAATTGTACCAAAAGCTTCGTACAGTCCCTGTGAGCACAAAACAATCCACAAAATACGTTAATGATGCATGAATCGAAGTATGCGTTTATGGAAAAAATTCAAACCGTGTGACTTGTTCTTGCGTGTTCTTGGAGCTTTATGGCTTGTTTTTTTTTATTCCAATCCGTTCCTGGGAATATCAGCAGTGTGTTGGAATCACTCTAAGGCTTTGAATTGTGCTTGAATGTGGGATTCGGTTTTCAAATTTTCCTTGAATTTTGGAATTTGCTTATGGTGTTCTGTAGCAGCTTGTGCCCTCTTGGCTTTAGGGTTTGCTTCAATATTTATGTTGGAAGGGAATTATGGTACAAACTAGGTCAAAGATCCATGAAATAAGAGAATTAGGTTTAGGTTTTCCACCTTTAACAAACTTTCCCTTTTTTTAAGCAAACCAAGACTTGGTGTACAACATAACCCTAAACTAGGTCAAAGATCCATGAAATAAGAGAATTAGGTTTAGGTTTTCCACCTTTAACAAACTTTCCCTTTTTTTAAGAAAAACCAAGACTTGGTGTACAACATAACCCTAAACTAGGTCAAAGATCCATGAAATAAGAGAATTAGGTTTAGGTTTTTTCACCCTTAACAAACTTTCCCTTTTTTTTAGGCAAAACCAAGACTTGGTGTATAATCTAACCCTAGCATGAGTTTGTGAGCTGGCACATGATATATGGAAGCTATCCCAGTTCAAATGACACTATTTCATTGACTTTTGAATTTTATTTGAATTTTTAAAGATTTAAAATGAATTAAATTATCAAAAATTAAATAAAATAGAAAAATCAATATTTGGTCTTGAAATTAATCATGGGACACGTGTGTGGCATGAAAAGGCTGAATCAAGTGGAAGAAAGTGGGCCCTTTTGTCAAAAATTGAAGTTTCAAGGATAGTTGACTTTTGCCATTTCACAAAAATTTCCCAACTTCTACAAGGCATAACTTGCTCAATTTTTAAGCTTTTCTCATGTTCTTGGACATTTTGGAAAGGTCTTTGAGTCCTTTAACCAATGCCTTTGGTCCCATGTCATTTTGATTTACCAATCTCAAGTTATGGTCTTTGACTTAAAGTCCCTTTTTGTTGACTTTTGAAAATGACCTATAATGTTGAAATTGATAACTTTTTGTGAGAGCATTTCTTGGACTTGAAGTATGAAGATGAGTTGTAGGAAATGTCTTTCTCTTCAAAATGAGCTTTGGATGGAATTTTTCTGATAATCCATGTGAAAGTTATGCCTTGGTCAATTTCAGTTGACTTTTTCAGCTGTCCAAATATAGTAACTTTTGCATCTTTGATGATTTCTGAGCCAAATTTTGAGAATCATGATCAAGCATTGATCAAATGATGTTTGTGGCTTCAAAATGATATGTTGACCAAAAATTTGAACTTTTGACTGTCAAATGACCATTTTGCCCCTACAGTTGACTGTAGTGCAATTTAGGGTTTTGACTGTGCAATTTTGAGCTGAATGCCTTGAAACTTGATATGAGGATACTTGACCATCTTTGTAGGCATGTGAGACTTGATTGGGCTTTTGAACACTCCATTTTCTTGATCAGCACACAAACCCTAGTTTTGACTGTATGGAGGCCTTTGCACTGTGCAACTCTTGGGGAATTTTGTAGCTTGACTTGGCAGTTTATTGGAGAATATGGGAGGGCAAATTTTGGGGTACAACACTACCAATAGTTATGGAGCCTGTTGTTGAGAGAGACATTCCTCATACCATTGTCCATCCTGACATGCCTATTGACCTCGAAGAATTGCATAGATCTTGGATTCAACTCAAGGGGGAACAGGACACCTTTGAAGTTGAATTCTATGCAAGCGAGAAGAAAGTGTTGGAGCTCACAAGGAAACTTTACGAGGAGAAAATCCTAAATGCATACATTGCACCAAAGAGGAAGCACCCATGGGAGACTTGAGTTTTTTGTTTTAGGAGTCTATTTTGTTGTCTCTTTGAACCCTTTTTGCTTTTTCATTGTAAGCCCAAGGGGAAATTGTAGTCTTTAATCTTATTAATACAATTGTTGTGTTTGTTTCCTTTTTGGCTAGCAAATTTAAATATCTTGAGGTTCTTGAAAACATTGCATCCACATAGCATGCATCATATCATAAGCAGGTTTTCCAATATAGGTTTCCTCATCTTTTTACTGTTTAATTCAGTATAACATGGCTCTAGAGCAAACTGTCAAAGATCTACAAACTCAACATGCGCAGTTCCTAGAAACTCTCCTCAACCTAGATAAAGGTCAGCAAGAGATGATGGCACTCCTTGCCACCAAAAATAAGACTAAGAAACGTGTTGTTATTCTCAACATGGGAAGAAGGTTCAAGGGGACCACCCGACTGGCTCAAATAGAAGAGGCTTCTCCTGAGGATGAAGACAATCAAGAAGAGGAAGTTAGAAGCACCAGAGCTGAGGGTAGAAATAACCAGATTACTAAGGACGAAGACTATTCCGAAGAGCATTATCCACCGACGGATGACAAATACAAACAGCTAGAAGACCGACTTATGAGTGTAGAGATCCAAACAGTGCCTGGTTTGGACTTTGGAGATTTAGGTCTGGTCCCTGGAATGGTTATTCCCCAAAAATTTAAGGTTCCTGTCTTTGTCAAGTATGATGGGGTCACCTGTCCAAAGATGCATTTGAGGTCTTATGTCTGCAAGATTCAACCATACACCGCTGATAGGAAGTTATGCATTCATTTCTTCCAAGAAAGCTTATTTAGGACACAATTGGAGAGGTTCTATCAACTTGAGGGGACTAATATCCACACATGGGAGGATCTGGTTGCTGCCTTCTATAAACAATACCAATACAATGTTGACCTTGCACCAACTCGTGTGCAATTGCAAAATATGACTATGAGATCAATTGAAGGCTTTAAGGAGTATGCTAAAAAATGGAGGGATCTGGATGGAAGGGTACAACCCCCTTTGAATGACAAAGAATTATTGGACATGTTCATGGGCACCTTGACTGGTCTATTCTTTAATTTGTTGATAGGGAGTTCTTCGTCAGGGTTTACCGAGTTGATTTTAGCTGGTGAACATGTTGAAAGTGGAATCAAAAGTGGAAAAATCTCAATGGACTCAACCTCTACCACTGTAAAGAAACAATTTCTTGGTAAGAAAGAGACTAATTTTGTTTATGGATAAAGGAGCCATATCAAGAATGATCATTATCAGTCAGTAGGAGCTGTGTTGATTTCAAACCCGGCCCCAGTTGAACGACCACAATAATCCAACAATCAGCAAAGGCCGAATGCCCCAAGGAGGCAATTCACTAGGATTAACATGCCATTGTCTCAAGCTCTACAATATCTGTTGAAGGTAGATTTGGTAACACTGCGAGATCCTTCTCCAAATCCCAATACTGCCTCTCCCAAATATAATCCGAACGTGAAATGCACCTATCATTCAAATAGTCCTGGCCATGACACCAACAATTGTTAGGCGTTGAAGAACAATATCCAAGACTTGATTGATAACAAGGTGATCAAGTTTTACCCTTATCAAACCCCTAATGTCATTACTGCTCCCATGCCTAGTCATGGTAAATGTGTCAATGCCATTGATGATGTCTCATTTGTCTCCAACATTGATTTGACTAATCAGTTATTGACTATTAAGAAGAATCTGTTAAAAGCGTGTTTATTTCCTGGCTGCCTTGAAAATTGTTACCATTGTGCTTCCCAAACCAATGGTTGTATATGGCTGAAGAAAGGTATCCAACGCCTGATGGATAGCCAAAAAAATTTGTTCAAGAAAACTCCGTCGGTGAAGAGTTTGCTTGAAAGTATACCTCAAGAGCTGAGACTGGAAGATTTTTCCATAATCACCATTTCAAATACTCCTATTAGGATCACCTCTAAAGGCCCTATAAGGATTCCTATTGAGCCAAGAATGGCTCCCCTGATCATTACTACATTGGGGTCAGTCCCATATTCCTCCGACAAAGTTGTGCCTTGGAACTATGGGGCAAAAGTTTATTATCATGGTGTCAAGCAAGAGCCGTGGATTAATAAAAATTAAGATTATGAAATTACAAACATTTTTGAAACTAGTAAGGTCACTAGGACAGGAAGGATCTTCTCTCCGGATATCTCTCCCCCAACAATTACTACAACACTTGTTCATATTCCTGCTACTAGACTAACTGCTGATACCCGAGGTAAAGAGAAAGTAACTGAGCCTTCCCTGACGGAGACACCATCCAAAGAAGTGGAAATTGAAGACCCATCTAGAAAAGAGATGGAATAAATTCTGAAGATCATCCTCAAAAGTGACTACAAAATAGTCGAACAACTAGGGCAGACTCCCTCAAAGATATCCATGTTGTCCTTGTTGTTATGCTCTGAAGCACATGCCCAAGCTTTGTTGAAATTCCTGAAGAATGCCCATGTACCACAAGAGACCACTATTTATCAATTTGAGAATTGTGTTGCAAGCCTAACTGCTGATAATGGTTTGGGATTTTCTGATGCAGATTTAACTTCGGTGGGGAAGAATCACAACAAAGCTCTCCACATCTCTATTGAATGCAAAGGCACCACTCTGGCGCATGTGTTGGTAGATATTGGGTCCTCCCTCAATGTTTTACCTAAAGGTGCTTTGGATAGACAGTATTGTGATGGGCTGGTGCTGAAACCCAGTGATATTGCGGTAAGAGCCTTTGATGGGTCGAAAAGGATGGTCCATGGGGAGGTGGATCTCCCGATCAAGGTGGGAACTCAAGTCTTCAATTCGACTTTTTATGTAATAGATATCCTCTTGGCCTATTCAAGACTGCTAGGACACCATTCATGAGGTACGTGCGATTACCTCTACATTACATGAAATGTTGAAATACCCGTGAAAGGGAAGGTTGTCACAGTCTGTGGAGAGGAAGAATTTGGCGAAGACTCTTTTAAGGTTGGCAGCATGGTCAGTTTTTGTTCGATATTTGATGATCATATCATCCATGTATACCTCGAGCATGTCCCCAATCTAGTCGTGGAAGACTTTGTTCATCATCTGTTGGTATGTTGCCTCTGCATTTTTTAGGCCGAAGGGAATTACAATATAGTAGTAATTGCCTGACCCAGTCATGAAGGCGGTGCAATGTTTGTCGCTCATTGCCATGAGAATTTGGTTATAGCTAGAGTACGCATCAATAAATGATAAAATTTTGTAGTTGGCCGAGTTGTTGACCAACATGTTGATGAAAGGTAGAGGAAAAGCATCTTTGGGACATGCCCGATTGAGATCAGTATAATCTACACATATTTGCCATTTTCCATTACTTTTATTAACAAGTACACCGTTTGAGAGCTAGATTGAATACCAGACCTAAGAAATACAATTTGCCTCTACGAGGTCTTTTACATCTTTTCAGCAGCCTTTTCTTTTTCGAGAGACTGCATACGCCTATATTTCACTACTGCCTTAGCAGCTAGATCAACAACAAGTTCGTGACAGGCGACCTCAGGGTCGATTCTGAGCATCTCTATAGCAAACAAGGTAGCATTCTCTCTCAAGTAGGCTTTTAGTTACTTCCTCGTCGGGTCGAGGAGTCCAACATCGATCTTCATGCCTTTGTGAGGGTCTTCGCCGAGGGGGATGAACTCGAAGTCTCCATCTGGGATGGGTCGGAGAGGATCTTGTTTTCCATTGGGGGATTTAACTTCAACTTTGACAAATCGGGTGTCGAGCAAAATGGAGTTGACCTTTGGTGGAGCCTGTTGTTCTTTGATTCGAATAGGCTTTAATTCAAGTCAAGTTATGGTTGATCTTTTAGCAGGTCGCGCTCCAGTGTCGACCATGCTTTTCCCTTTGGAAGCCGCGTGAAAACATCTCCTGGCAGCTGAGATGTCTCTATGGTTGGTGGAGACGCGGGCCCTCTAGGTGTAGAACTTCATTTTTAAATGGACCATGGAGGATACGACAGTCAGCTCGGCCTGGTGATGGTCTCCTCAGGATGCAGTTGCAGAGAGACAGGAAATCGATCACTAGAAACCTCACCTTGACTTGTCGAGATGCAGTTCTTCCCCGAATGTGACAAAGAGCTCGACGTATCCCCATTTATTGGAGGTCGAGTCGTTGAATCCTTGCAAGTCGGACCTACGTATGGTGACAGGTGGATATCATCAAGTTGTAGGGTGTGAAACAGGTGGGAGTACATGACGTCGACGAAACTCCCGTCATTGACAAGAATGTGATGTACATCGAAGTTGGTCATCCTTGTCCTCACCACCAGAGGAATGCTTGAGTTTGGGGCTCCCCTTGGAAGCTCCTCAAAGTAGAAAGTGATCGGCTCAAAATTTCCCTTGAACATTTCAAGGGTTACTTCCTGGGTTAGGGATGCGTCCACCAACTCGTTGAGTTTCCTATTCTCTGAATTTACTGAGATATCGTGGAATCCATTGCCAGATATGACCATGGCGGAGGGGAACTTCTCCCACCTACTATGTCTGGACAAGGGTTCTTCATCTTCGAAGTTGTCGGGGATGTGGAAGTCCTCGGGCCTCGAGACGGAGAAAGCCACCTGGAAGGGACCCAATTCATCGAATGGTTGAGTATCCTCTTTGATTTCTTTTACCTCGCGGGTATCCCGACAAGGGGCTTCATTTCGTCTGTACTTCCCGAGTCTCCCTGCCTTGATGAGAGTCTTGATGGTATCCTTGAGGTGGACGCAGTCTTCCATCAGGTGGTCATGGCTCTAATGGTAAAAACAATATTTTATTTTGTTGGCCCCGGGATTTGCAGGGGTGGGTCAAGAACGTCTGAAGCCGTCGTCCTTAAAATCGGTATTAGAGAAATCCGCAAGGATACGCTTGCGGGAAGCGGTCACCAGAGTGTACTCTATGAATTATCCGGCTGGTCCTTTATACTCGTGGGGATCGCGAGGTGTCTCCTCCATCTCTTCTCTCCAATTCGTCGAGAAGGGACTGCGTCGTAGTGCCACAGGATGTTAGTTGGTTTGTGGTTCCTTGAATTGCGGGCTCTGTTGGCTACTTTTTTCTCTTTGTAGTCCATGTATGCCCAGGCTTTTTCGAGGAGAGCGTCGAAAGACATGGGGGGCTCAATGCGGACGGCCTTTCTAAATTTAGTGCCCAAGAGGAGTCCCCTCTAGAGCATGTATATTTTCATGTGATCAGCACACGGGACCTTAATGGACTCGAAGTTGAGCCGATCAATGTATTCCCTGAGGGTCTTGTTGCTTCTCTGGATGATTGCCTCGAGAGCGGCCTCAGTCTTCGGGTGTCGATGAGACGCGATGAAGCGGCTGATGAAATGGTTTTTGAGGATCCTCCAGGAGGTGATCGATCCGAAGGAGAGGTTCTTGTACCAATCTATGGTTTTTTTCTCAGCGTCATAGGGAACAACCTACATTTAATTGGGCCCCCGATGTTGTGGTAGTGAAGCATCACTTCAAACCCGTCGATATGGTCGACAGGATCAACAATGTCGTCGTACTTCTTCAGTAGGGGAGGCTTATACATTCCTTTAGAAATGGGAGCCTCCATGATGACTTGAGATAGTGGACCGCAGGGGTCATCTTCGTCGCTTCTGTCTAGAGAGCGAGAGGGGGACCGGTTGTAGCGGCGGTCGTTGTGTCAGCTTTGGCGACAGGGAGTGTCTTTTGGGCGAGGCTGCTTTTCTTTATCCCCCCTGTTTCTTTTATGCTCAGGGGATCATTTCTCCTTGTACGGGGGGGGGGGGGGGGGGGGGTGTAACGATGCTTCCTCGTAGCTTTGGGCTGGTTCCTCTCTGATGAAGGGACTCGCCTAGTTCGTCGAGGAGAAGGGCTTCGAGAGATGTCTCGTCTGTATCTCCACGGGGGAGATCGAGGGAGGTCCTTGTTCCATCGGGGAGGAGGAGAAGTTCGAGAGTCAGATCTCTTGTGTCTTCTAGGGGCCCGACGAGTCTGCTCGAGCATCATCAGCCGCCCACCCTGTCAGAAGATCATGTAGTTGGTCTAGTTGATTTTCGCAAACAAAGCCTAGGTCGTGGCGTCAGCACCTGCAGGAACAGGGATCTCCTGATACGTATTGGGTTCATAATTCTGTGGAGGGTGGTAGTCGTCATCGCGTGGTTGCGAGTGGGTGGATGAAGAGGAGGCCAGTCTGTCTCTATATTCTTGCTCGGGACCGGCCACATTGTTGTTGTTGCCAACGTTGTTGTCACCAACATTGTTTTTGGGGTCGGCGAAATGGACGTTTTGGTTATCATCCACAGCTTGGTCAACCATGACAATCGAAAGGTTGATGAAGATTTGCTTTGGTTTTGAGAGGAAGACGTGGAAGTTGGTTTCCTACAGACGACGCCATTGATCTTATCTGATCAGAAGGGATTTTCAAAGCCCACAAGCTTTAAGTCGAGTAGCAGTTGAATGTGAAGTGGGGGATACCTGCAAGACACTCTGATGTCAAAGAAAGGTTTAGAGTAAGTGCAAACAAGTATGAGAGTAAGAGTGAATGAATGAATACCTGATCCTCCCAAGTGAGAGGGTATTTATAGCCCCCAACGTTAGGCCAAGGTCTTCAGTGATGGGCCACGATGAGGTCCAACAACGAATACTTCCAGGGTTTACGGGTGTATGGAGTCCAGCACGTGGTCTCCTCCCTGGTCAACTGCCCTGAGAAAGCAGGGAAGTTAGACTCGCTGTTCTTGGAGGGAAGGATGATGACGATATGGACATGTGGGTTCTGCTCTCTAGTGGATGCATGTGGATATGTCCAACGATCCTTAATTTAGACTACATGCCTTTGGGCCTTTGTAAAGGCGCTAGATTGGGCCTTCTCAACGACGGGGCAAGTGTCGGCCCAGTCCAGAACACTCTTCAAAATTTTAATGTATTTATTTATTTTTTTAACTTACTAAAAAATATATAATAAATTAATTATAATATTAAATAAGTTTGACTCAGTTAGCAAGAAGCTCAACTTCCAATGTCAATGTGAAGACATCTTTAGTAGATAATTTATAAAGAGTTGTATAATTGTAATTTAAGCCTTGAGGAACATTGTTTCGGTTACCAAATAATTTCAAGGGTATTTATTTGTACACTTTTACACCTTTTTAGCCACCTCTGACGAAATTTTTTTTTTTTACTTTCAAAACTCAAAATGTATCTTCGAACGTACGGTATTTTATTTTTCTGAGGTTATTTCGGAGATGCATTCAAAGTTACGAAATATCGATTTTTGGGGTGAATTCGGAGATGTATTTTCGAATATACCTAATGAACTATTTCAGAAATACATTTTCGAAATAAACACTGACTAATAAGAAACACATAAACATTAACATTGAAACAAAGAGAAAATAAAACAGAAACCTTGAAACATAGATATAACGTATATGTTGAAACATTGATATTACATAGATATTACATAAATAATAACATAAATTAAACATTGTAAGTCGAAATTACATAGATATTGAAACATAAATTTAACATTACATATTGTTATAAACGGGTAATTGACGACATCGCAACATTTTGATAACATCTTCAGTGGATCTCTAAATTTTTGCATCCAACTCAATCGGACCCTTAGTATAATATTGGCGAAAAGTACTCCATGTAACCTGTAAATCATCATCCGCCTTCAGCTCAAATTTGCTGAGCTTGACCTTTTCATCAGTTTCAAGTGATGGAGAATGATATTTGACCTTGACTACCCTTTTATTTTTTGGATATTACAAGAGAGAGTTGAGTATGGTAATGAGGTCGGCAAGAGGCGTATCCTCATAGAACCTAAATTGAAGTGGCGGCATCGCACCATTGAAGTAAACAAAATCAAGAAGAGGATATGTTTGTGTCATATTTGATTTGTGGTGTGACATATCTAATTTGTGGTGTATGATGTTGAAGAATAGGTTTAGGACACGTTATTTATAGAAGTTTTGGAGCAATGTGCTCCTAAGAATTCTTATCATATGTCAAGGCATGTTTTGAAAGTACACCTCTAAAACAACCCCTTATATTTTTTTAAAATAAGGTGTTTTCAAAAGTACAGCTCCGAAACATTCCCTGATTGCTTTTTTTTTAAATAATTCGGAAATGCATTTTCGAATTATGCAAAAACATAATAAGAAGTTGACAGAATTAATACCATTCAAAGATAAATTCATAATTTAATCGGAAAAAGTATAAATCGGTAAAATGTATAAATCGGTAAAATGGTGAATAGATGTATTATATATGTATTGAATCCTGTAGATACATTTCGAAATGATTCGATTATATTGTGCATGATAATACATTTAAAAATGGTTCGATAACATTCTAAATTATACCGAATGAATGGATATCGCTTAAATCTAAAATCGGTTATTTCTTTGACTTCTCCATATTTGATTCTCTTTAAAGTTTTGACAAATTTATCAATTTGACAATCCTTTCCAAAAAAATGATTCGGACATGTTTTCGCCTCTTTTGCATGATGTGTCGTCCATTGCACTGATGTAACCAGAATAGGACACCCTAACTTTAAAAATACTTAAACAAAATGGAGCGATCTAAGATAAACAATACAGATGATGCGGCCGGATGGGTCTTGAGGTGAGTGACTTTGTAGAGGAAAAACAGTCTCTGAAAAACCATATCTATGTCGAAAACAATCGATTTAACGTCGTTCTTCACCTCATCCAGCTTAGCATTCTGCTTAACATCATTATTCACGTTGTCCGAAATATCCTTGGGAAATATGTCGGGATGCACCATATCTAACACGAAAAAAAACATAAATTCTTAATAATTTTTTTTGTGTAACAGGGGAAGTTTTGGAAATGTATTTCTAAAATATGTTAGGTGGGTTTCGGAAATACATTTCCGAAGTGACGCAATTTTGATCTCAAAAATCAGCATCAATGCAAGGAATTGAGAGATGAAATAAGGGATTTTTACCTTAAATTATAACTTTCTATGCTCTCTTTGACATGATAAACCACTTGAAACTTCTTTTGGAGACGAAAAATTGATTGAGTTTTTGGTGAGGTTCTGGGTTTGAGAAGCAAATGAACACAATGAAATAGTTCATGTAGAAGGTGATATAACACGCATATTTTCGGAAATACTTCTTCGAAAATATACATGTATGTTTAAATTTAACGTTTCACTAGAAACATGATATTTTCGGAAGTGCATTTCTGAATTTACCCCAAAATGTCATATTGGGTGCTTTCTGAAATGTATCTCTGAAACAGATTGACTTGGAGAGCGTTTGAAAATACATTTTCGAAGGATATTTTTGGAAACTCAGGGGTTTTCCCCACCCCTAAGAGGTGTACAAAGAAATTTTCTAATTTCAAATTGCTTGAGAATCAAGATTAAGATCAATTCATATATAACATTCATACATAAAATAAACAATATCTAATAATCATTGTGACTAGGGAGGAAAATGAATCGAGTCTAGTCTAGTCGAATTCTCAACAGTTTAACTCGACTCGTAAAGAATTGGTTCAATTCAAAATTTGGTTTGAATTTGATAGAAGCTTTTTTTAAGATTAAACTCAACTCATTATAAGTTCACAAACAGTTCAGTTCAACTCGTTAAGTTCAACTCCTTTGCTTCAAAAACTTAAAAGTCTTTTTTAAGTCAATTTTTTATATAAATATTTGATATTTTAAATTAATATTTTGTTAAAAGGTAGTTTAAAAAAATTAGAAGATTTTTTTTTTTAAATTTAAAGATATTTTTATATGATGTTGATTTTCTTATAATTAGAAGATATTTTTTAAATTAAAAAAAAATTAGAAAATATAATTGATTTTCTTAAATTTAAAGAGTTTTAGAAGATATTTTTTAAATTAGAAGATATATGTTGATTTTTAAATTATTTTCTTAAAAAGCATTGTTAATATGATGTAGATTTTATTTTTATAATTATTTTTAAAAATATTTTGTTCATTAAAAAATATAAATAGTCAATTAAAAATCGATAAATTGAAGAAAACAATATATAAAACTAAGATTTAGAGTAAATCTATAAATCTATTCATAGAAACAATATAATCATTCTTATATATAATCGAATTGACTTATTAACTCAACGAATCGATATATATATATATATATATATATATATATATATATATATATATATATATATATATATATATATATATATATATATATATATATATATATATATATATATATATATATATATATATATATATATATATATATATATATATATATATATATATATATATATATATATATATATATATATATATATATATATATATATATATATATATATATATATATATATATATATATATATATATATATATATATATTAAAGTATTAAGTTTTTTAATAATTGAGCCGAAATTAAAGGTATTTTTATAATCTTATATATTATTTATTTAATTATTATTTGTTTTCTTTACTTACTTTATATTGTTGTAATCTTATTAATTTATTTATTAGTTGTTTTATTTAATTATTTTATTTTATATTAACACTTATACTTTTCCTAACCAGCCCCACTTTTTTTAAACCTCTCTCCACATTTTCTTTTTTAATCAAATTCATTACTTTTTTAAAAACTCACTCACACAATTGACTTGCAACGTTTATTATGTAGTGTTGGCTGTTAAAATATTAAGTCTAACTCTCAATGCACTATTAACCATGATCACTCCCATACTTCCACTGTTATTCAAGTTCCCAATAATTTCTCAATCTCTTAACTCTATTATAAATACCAAGAAGAGAGGAGGGTTCTAAATCTTTTTTTTTAATCACATTATATTGGTGCTTATATTTTAAATCACATTATATTGGTTCTGAATCTTTAGTTTATCTTCGTGTGTTTTCTAAGTATACATCGTATTTAATAACCAGTAACTTTTATTAATCAGAATAATAATAATAACCAGTAACTTTTAGTGTGTATATTGTGTGATTTGTTTTTATAAACAAGTTTTATGTAACTTTTAATGTATGAAAAATCAAGGTAATTGTCTGAGTAGGTAGCACACAAATGGTGTAACAATGTACTGATAAATTTTGAATATATTTTTTTTGGATGTATTTGTTTCAAGGTTACAACAAATAATTTTGGAAATATGATGGTGGGAATACAATATTTTTATATTTGATTAAAGTTTTATAAAATTATTTTAAGAAATTTTTTATTTAAAAAAATATTATTTATATATAATTTTTTTATTCTTATTTCAAAGCATAAAAGATCAGAATTCAAAATTCCGATAGAAATAAGTTTAATTATCTATAACTTTCAATTTCTATTCATTATTTTTATTTTTATAATTTTTAAATTAAATTAATTTATTAATATTTTTAAGAATTTTAATTTTTATCCAAATACATAAATGAAAATATTTTTCTTAAAAACAATAATCTTAAGGATATAATTCTAAAAAATCTAATTTTAAACTTAAAACAAACACACTCTTAAAATTAAAGCAACATTAGTAATGTATCAACATATTATGAATAAATGAATTGCTTGTGTAGTTAATACTTTTTTAATTATGTTTTTACACTTTTTTAATTATATTAATTTATTATTTTTAAAAAATATTATTTTATTTTTGCAGGTATATGACATGGAGGTAGGATTTTGCGGATAGAATTAAAGTATTCTTTAATATGTTGTTTATTTTTGTATTTTATAAATTTTTATATTCTTTAGAAAAAAGTTTATTTTGTTTTTCATGTGCCTACATGTTAGGGACGGAGATATTGTATGAAGATATTGTATATAAAGTTAAGATAATATTTAAATATGTTGTACATTTTTTATATTTATCAATATATTATTATTTTTTCTAGAGTTTGATTCTAATTTCCTATTTATATATTTTTTTTCTTTGTTTGTTCCATTTGGGTCATGTTACTGGGAGTATTTGATAGTTGATCATAATATTTCTAATATTTAATTTTACAATATTTAATTTTCTGTTATCTCATCAATTTCCTTTTACTTTTCTTTTGTTATATGTTTCACTAAAAATCATTTAAGTCGTTAATTCCCATTAAATTTTACTTAGTATTTAGATTTGTGCGTTGTACGGAAGTTAACTATTTCATTTAATAATTACTTAATGTAAAATTAAAATATAGTATATAATTAATTCAATTTATATTACAGTGTTTAGTATATTGAAATAAATCTAACATATATGTATCTTGATAATCATCACAAATGAGACAAAAAAATTGTAGGTGCTAATAAATTCACTTGTAAGTGGTAGAAATTGTCAAAAATATAATAAGATAATAATTGATCTTACTGGTTGTTCAGAATCTACAAAATGGCCGAATGATGATCTTCAGACGGGTTGAAAAGTCGAGAACGAAAAAGGGGAGTTGTACTTGCAAGGCACTCCACGATCAACTAAGTGTGGGAGCCAAAAGAGATATAAGAAAAATATTAGGGTGTTAGTGATGAATATTCAATATTCGATATTTGGCCCTCACATGAGTGAGGGTTTATATAGTGCCCCTGGCGCTTGGCCATTGGTTTCTATTTTTGGGCCTAGATATGCGGGTCCGCAAAAATAGATAACTGCCAGAACATGGTCAAATCGAGCAGGTGTGCCAGCAACTAGCTGTTAGTTTCGAGGAGCAAGTAGGTTACAGGTAGCGGTCTGATCGGTTCTTGGTTTTCTAGCTGACTTGAGGTCCTGCAGGCTGAGAGGTGTTCGTCGATTGTCGTAGGTCAGTGTTGGTCCAAGAGGACAAACGATTGATGGTGCCCGACAGAGGGCGGAGAAGTCTGGGCCGTGCCGAATGAGGAGGTCAGATTGGACCCATTTTTGCCATTGGGCTAGTCCTGAGCAGTAGCCCCCTAAGTCGTTGCTTCTTGGCACAGGAGTGATGACTTTAACACTTGTTCAAGGAATGGGGTGCTTCTTACGGGGGAGCGTGAGTGCCGCCCGTTGTGCCTTTCTTGTGGGGAGATGATTAGTTGGTCGTTTGAGTTTCGAAAATTGAAGTGGTAGTGTGTTTTGGGTAGTGTGCTGACACAATGGCGCAATGATGGCCTAGGGGCTAGGGTGCAATGATGAAGATCTCACGGTTCCCTAGGCATGTATCTCTCACGCGCGGGCGAGTTTATATATAAATACAAGAGGAGTAGGGAATTCTTCATTTTTCATTCTTCTCTCACATTGCTCGTTATTTCTCGCCTGTTGACCGTTGTTGTTTCGTGAAGATTAATTGTTCGTTGTCGTTCCTTTGAACTTCCTTCCTTCTTTAATTCGTAAGATTCTAGATTTTCGTTGTTATTTAGGTGTTGTAGCCTAGATTTTCACGATTTTCTTAGTAGAAATGCATGCGGTAAGGCTTAGGATCCTGTCTGTTAGGGCGTTCTTGGGGAGTCTTGATGGTGGATGGTGGTTCTGTAGTTTAGAATCGCCAGAGCCTTCGTGGATCCTCTCCAAAATTTTTCACGATGTGCCCTAGATGGTCCTTGAGGAATTAGGTCGTTTTGCTGACTGGAGTTCGCCTAGTTGGGGAAAGTGGTTGTTCATTTAGATTCCTTAGTGAGGGTTATGGTAGGGGACATGATCCTCGTTTATCAGCGTCCTTTCACTTGAGTAGTGGTGGAAGGGTGGTTTTGACATTGATGTCTACCTCACCTCTATTATCTTCTTTTCAGGTACTATGTTCGATAATGTCAGAGGTCACATCTTTGAGAAACTTGTTGGGTTTTCTCAAAGTTCTACGGATGAGACTCGTAGCACGTCGAGCATCCTGGAGATATCTGGGGACGAGTCGAACCAGTCCGATCAACAAGTAGGGGGAGAGGATATGGAGATGGCCCCCGCTGATCAGGGTGTCCTGTTTACGCCTAACAACTATGAAGACCCAAGGATGTGGGTCATGGAGGATCCTTGGGACCATGGGTGCTATTTTATCGAGCACCGGGATGATGTTTTTACCGATGTATCTTCGTACTCGGCTGGTGACGATGATACAGAAGACTAGTCGGTGTGGGTCCCTGGAGAGAGCGGCCAAATCTTCTCGCAATAGAACAAAATGCAGATACCGATGTATGATATAGTGTTTCAGGAGATGGGCCTCTGTTTGCCTTTTTTAGATTTCCAGGTGGCCGTTTTCAGGCATCTCCGACTGACTTCTTCTCAGCTGCACCCGAATAGGACCGCTTTCATGCAGGCATTCGAGATTGTGTGTGATTACTTAAGGATAGGGGCCACTGTCTCTTTGTTCTTCTACTGCTTTCACCTTCAGAGGAGCAAGGTCGATGGCAAGTGGGAATTGGTCGCTTTGAAGTAAGCCAATGGGAAATTGTTCAAAGCTTATTTGGAGTCTGTCTGATCTTTCAAGGACATATATGTGCTCGTTCAGCCTGTCTCAGACAAGGCTATGTTGAATGTCTTTCAGCTTGCCCTGACGTATGACAAGGAGGGGGCTTTGATCCGCTGTCGCAGGCGGATCAAAAACAAATTATTTTGAAAAATATAGTTTAGCGACAGTGACTCGAGTATCCTATCGCAAGGATTCTTGTATTGTTATTAAATAATAGAAATTGAATGGGGGTTGGTTTTAGGATCGATTTATAACACAAAATAAGTGATTAAAATAAGTGATTATAAAAATAAGTCGATCTACTGTTTCCAGGTTCCTGCTAATCATTGGTTTTTACCTTACCAATTACCTAAGCAGCTTCGACCTCTATTCGATTTCAATACCAATTGACAAGCGCAATAGATATAAAATAGATTGAATTCCCATTCCAAATTAAGCAAACAAATTAATACAATCGTGAATTAAGCAAACACGATATAAAACGTGATTTAACGACTAAGCAACGTAAACAACGATTAAAGATTAGGAATACAATCATACGAATTTAATCAAGACATTCCATGAAATAACAGATTAAGCAAATGCAATTTCATAAAATAGAATTGAAAGAGAAACGAAATTGAATTGATAATTTAAAAACCTCAAAGTATCGGAACACGATTACAGTAGATCAACTCTGGATGATTAGTTCTTCATTCAAGCGTAAAAGCAAAATGTATTTTTTCTGAATAATGAAAAGGTAAAAACGAAATTATTGTAGCGGTTGCTAGGTATAGCAAGGACAAGGATTCGGTTCATAACCCAACTGGGTCGAAAACATAACCCAGGCCCAAAACAAATGACCCAAAACTTAAATATAAAATGTTGTAACTTCAACTAATTTTATGGCCCTGCTACATTCCGATTCAGCTCTTGGCTTCTGAATAAAAATCGTAGCTCTTTCTCTTAGCTTTCCAACGACTAGTAGCAAGCCTCATTCCGACTCATGTAGCTCAAGTTATGAATTTATTCATGCAGACTGCTAATGCTGAAAATAAAGTGCGAAAATCAAATAAGAGTCGAAATAAACTAAAATAGAAAAACACTATAAAATACAAAAATAAGCTAAAAAAACCATGAAAATGCATAAGTACAATCATGGAAGAATGTGCATCAAAATGCACTAATCAGGCTCCTTTTTTAAATGAGAAAGGGGAGCATCATAACAATTTGGTCCATAAATTCCCATTCCAGTGGACTAGGAAGCACTTTGACAGTGAGTTGGACACATATGTGTGGAAGAAGGGGAAGCTCGGTGACGAGGGCTAGAGGAGGTTCGATCTTCTGACCACCTTTTTCGCGTGAATTCCTCGTGTTCAGTATGCAGGCTGGGGAGGAAAGTCGGTTAGGAACAAAGACAGACATATCGTGTATGAGTTTGGCTTGATAGGTGTTAAGGAGCTCCTCGAGAACGAGGACCCTGTTAAATACTTGGGTATTTTCTTTATGTTTTGAATAATTATATATGGTCGACATTTTTAAGTCCTCGTTTTCTAACTTTAATTTGTTGTTTGTTCTGCAATTAGAATGAATCTTGATAAGGAACGCATAGCTAGGAGTCGTGCGGCGAAAGCAAAAAAGGAATTGAAAGATGTTCGGGGCGGTACACAGGATGCTCCAACATCGGGTCAGGCAACTCATCCTCATGTTCGGCTGCTGGCGCCCACTCTTCCACTCTTGTGTCCTCAAAGGCGAAGAGACCACACGTCGAGGGGAGAATTGATCTGACCAGAGAAAAGGGGAAAGGAAAGTATGATCTTCCCCCTGTTGGCTGGAGAAGGCTTTCTTCGAGGGTGCCGCTCTACAACTCCAACAGGCTAAGTCTCTTCACCTTGAGGGGCTGGAATGCCTGGAGAAAAGGGCGACTCTGGCGCAGGATGTTAATGGCCTGATGAGGATACTGGAGATGGCGGTCGCCTATACCGACGGGGGCCCTTCTCAGGAAGTTGAGCGGAAGAAGCTACAGGACCAACTGGCCGCAGTTTAGAAGGGACGAAGCAACAAGGAGAAAGCTCGGAAGTTGGCCGAGGAAGGTTTGGGGAAGCTATCCGAGGAGTACAAGATATGGCTGCTTGAGAAGAAGGCTCTAGAGGAGAGGGTGGTGGCTTTGGCTTCCGAGGTTGCGCCCGCTGAAGACGAGCCAGAGGATACGAAGGACTTGAAGACCTGAGCTGAGTTGGTTGCTCGTTTTCAACTGGTGATGGATGACGCTCAGGTCGCCTTCGAGCGGAGCTTCGAGAATACGCTGAAGCAGCTCCACATTTTGAACCCTGGGGTCGAGTTTAATACCTCCTGGATGGAGGTTAATTACTATATGTCTTCCAGAAAAATCCTAGTTCCTGACTATCTTAAGGAGTTCAGGTCCAACCCACGGGGGGGCCCTCACAATTGTCGTCCATTGTCGAGGAAGAGATTGAAGAATGATGCTTGATAGTTTCTTATTTTGCTCTGGCCTGTGTGTCGTAACTTTGTAATCCTGCTTTTCCATACTTTTTCCCGTTTATGTATGTTCTGAACAGGTGTGTCCATTGTGGTCACAAAATTATTCTATTGGACGGGAGGCTAAAGGTTTCCCTTGTTGTAATATTTGTACAATAGCGGCCCTGACGGTTGTATCTTTTAATTTTCCGGCCATGGTGGTCGTTTTTTCCAAGTATTTGACTTGTTTTTGCATGTTTATTGTTATGCTCGTCTGCTTAAGAGATATTTTATTTTTCTATGAGTTTATAGCGGGGATTTGCTCGTTTGATTTGTATGTTCGCTGGTGTGGGGAAACTGGACAAACGGCCAGGGTGAGTATTAGGCATGGGCCGAAACTCAGGTCTCGTTTCGAGGACCTGAGCTCGGCGGTGTAAACTTCCCATCGCGATCCGGGTGTTCTACCATCGTGGTACGAGGATGATGGAGCTCAGTCGAGTTATCCATGTCGGGCTAAGGACACGCTCATTAAAAGAGTAAAGTCTCACCCCTTCAAAATATTTTGGGTTATATGCTTGTACCTAGGCATGCACGCGTGGTCGGGCCTGGATGAGTAGGTCTTGTTGATGAAGCTCGCCAACTGCTCAATGTTTTAACAGTAATATTGTTTTAGCTTTTCAGTGTTCCATGGTCGAGCAAATTGTTCCCCTTGTATAGTTTCTAAGTAGTACGCCCTGGTCCCCATTTTTGCGTAGACGCGATATGGGCCTTCCAAATTTCTATGAGCTTGCCTTCACAATATTCTTTGTGATTTCTCTTTAAGACAAGGCTTCCAATCTCGAACTCTTGTCGCACGACTTTGGTGTCGTAATGCATGGCTATTTTTTGTTTAAGAAAGGCCTCTCGTAAGGTTTCTCATGTTCGGATCTCTTCGACCAGGTTTAGTTCTTTCTGTAGGGCGACGTTCTTCATCTCCTCGTATAGGGGATCTTTGGTTTGCATGGAGGGTTCTTCGATCTCTATGTGAATGACGGCCTCAGTTCCGTAAGTTAGTCAGAAAGGAGTCTCTTAGGTTTACGAGTGTGTTATTGTTCGGTACCCCTAAAGTACGTCGTGTAGCTCCTCGGCCCATATTTTCTTGGTTTCATTTAACCTTCATTTGAGACCCCTGAGTATCACCCTTTTTGCAAACTCGTCCACACCGTTTGTCTGGGGATGTTCAATAGAGACAAAGCGTTGGGTGGTGCCCAACTTGGCGACGAATTCCTAAAAGATCTGATTTGTTAACTAGGTCCTGTTGTCGGTGACTATTTCTTGTGGGATGTTAAACCTATCAAGGATGTTTCTTTTGTAGAAGAGAAGTACGTTTTGGGCGGTAATTTTGGCCAATGCTTCTTTCTCTATCAATTTGGTGAGGTAGTTGACAGCTACTATCAAATATTTGTTTTGATTTGTACCTACCACAAATAGACCGAGGAGGTCTAACCTTCACCAGGCGAAGGGCTAGGGAGAAGAGAGGGACATGAGCTCGTTTGAGAGAGCCATGTGCATGTCCCCGTGTCACTGGCATTTGTCGCATTTCTTTACGTTCTCTTTTGTGTTGTGCTGCATGGTGGGCCAGTAATACCCCGCTCGCAGAGCTTTTCTGGAGAGGGATCATTCTCTAAGATGTTGGTCATTTATCCCTTTATGGATCTCGAGCAGGATGCGATCCGCTTCGCTTTGGTCAACGTATTTGAGGAGGGGGATGGAAAACCCTCTCCTGTAAAGCTTACCTTCGACTAAGACATAGGAAAAGGCTCTTTGCTTGACCATTATCTCTTCCTTCGAGTCGATGTGTAGCTCTCCTCTTGTTAGGTATTTGTTTATAGAGGTCATCCAACAGCCGTCATCTCCTATGGCGAACACTCCCAAAGTCGAGGAGGGGTCTTTGGGTGCTCGGTCAGGAAGAATTTCATGTATCACCGACTTGTTCCCCCTTTCCTCTTTGTGCTTGCTAGTTTGGAAAGGATGTTTGACTGGGTGTTATGTTTGTGGGGAACATTTTGTACATCCACGTATTTGAATTTATCTTTTCTCTTTTGGACTGGGGCCTAATACTCAGCGAGGTGATCGTTTTTCACCTGATATTCTCCCCGGACCTGGGATGCAATGAGCTGAGAGTCGGTGAATATTTTCACCTCCTCGGCTCCCATGGTCTTCGAATAGGGGTAAACCTACTAGGAATGCCTCGTATTCATCCTGGTTGTTTGAGGTCGGGAATCATAATGCAAGGGAGACCTCGATTAGATTTCCTTCTTCGTTTTCCAATATAATTCCTACGCCCCTTCCTGTCAAACTGGAGGCACCGTCAACAAAAAATTATCCATCGACGCACCCTATCCTGGGGTACGGGCGAGGTCATTTTGACAACAAAGTCGCCCAGTGCTTGAGCTTTGAGGGATTTCCTACCTTTTTACTGGATGTCAAACTCGAGGAGTTCTAACGAACATTTCAACATTCTTCCCTCCATGTCAGGCCTACCGTGAAACTACTTAATTAGTTGATATGTTCGGGAAACTATGGTATGCACCAAGAAATAGTGCCCGAGTCTCCTCTCCACATTTATGAGGGCTAAGGCCACCTTTTTTAATTTGCTGCTATCTTACTTCGGGGCCTTGCTCGTAAAGTAGATAGGCCTATTCCCTTCTAGGGTTTCTCTGATTAGTGTTGTATTTACTGCCTTGGGGGTGACGTCCAGATAGAGATAGAGGATCTCATCCTTCTCTAGTCGAGAAACGACGGGTGGTTGCGATAGTGCTTGCTTCAAGTGGGTGAGAGCTTGCTCGCATTCGGCCGTCCATTCAAAGATAGCTTCCTTGTGGAGGAGCTTGAAAAGGGGGAGCGCATGCTGGACGGATTTTGTAAAGAATTGAGAGAGAGAAGTGAGCTTTTCGTTCAGTTATTGAATTGAATTTTTCGAAGTGGGTGTTGGAAACTCAGAAAATGCTTGGCATTTGTCGGGGTTTGCCTCAATCCCTCGTTTTGTGAGGTAGAATCCGAGGAATTTGCCCGCCCGTATGCCAAAGTTGCATTTTTCTAGGTTAAATCGCATCTGACACTTTCTACCCTTCTTGAACACTTTCTTCAAGTGGAAGGCGCGGTTGATTTCTTCAATTTATTTGAAGATCATGTTGTATATGTAGACTTCGAGCATGTCGCCTATTTCGTTGTGAAATACTTTATTCATCATGCGCTGATATGTGGCACTTGTAATTTTTCAGGCGGAAGGGTATTACATTGTAGTAATACTTGCTTGACTCGGTCATGAAAGCGATATATTTTTTGTCTGCTTTCGCCATTGGAATCTGGTTGTATTCAGAATATGCGTCCATAAAAGATAATAATTTAAAATCGGCCGAGTTGTCGACCAGCTTGTCAATATTAGGGAGGGGGTATGCATCTTTCGGGCAAGCCCGATTGAGGTCGGTATAATCAATTCACATGCGTCATTTTCCATTAGATTTCTTTACAAGAACTACATTCGAGATCCAGGTTGTGTACTGGGCTTCAGAAATAAAGTGTGCCTCTAGGAGGTCTTTTACAGCTAGTTCGGCAGCCTCCGTTTTTTGGGGGAATGCTTTCTTCTGCGTTGGGCGACCGTCTTGAGGGCAGGGTCTATGGTTAGGTGATGGCATACAATCTATTGGAAAATTTTGGGCATCTCAGTTGCGCTCCACGCGAATAGATCAACATTCTCCCTCAAGTATGCTTTAAGTTGCCTCTTCGCCAAGTCAAGGAGGTCATCTCTGATCTTTACTCCTCTGGAGGGATCGTTCCTGAGGGGGATGATCTTGAAGTTTCCATATGGAATGGGTCGTATGGGATCTGAGAGTTCCTCGCTACTTGAAGCTATGGATGAATCTTTGCCTTCGACCATGGGATATTTTCCTTTCTTCCTCTTCTATGTGTGGTCCTCCTTGGAAAAGCAGCTATCGAGGTAGATGGTGTCAACCCTTGGCAGTGGTTTGGCCTGCTCGAAGCTGGAGGGCAGGGCGGCCCAAATGGTTGTTCGGGGTTGAGCGTTGATGGAACTCAGGCCCCTGGTTGAGGCTTCAAAAAATCTTCTTAACGCCTATACGTCCCCGTGGAGGCTGGCGACCAAACCCTCTATAGTGTAGTATTTCATTTTGAGGTGTACGGTGGAGGGCACTGCAATCAGTTTGACCAGAATGGGCCTCCGGAAGATACATTGATAGAGAGACGGACAATCCACAACCAGAAACTGAGTCTTGATGGCTCTGGCGGCCACCCCTCTTCTGAATGTGAGGATCAACTCGACATACCCCCAGGGTTTCATAATGGCCCCGTTGAAGTCCTAGAGGTCTAAGCCCATGTATGAGGTCAAGTGGCTTTCATTCAGCTGTTAGGAAGCGAACAACTGGGTGTACATGATGTCCACTGAGCTCCCTTGATCAACCAATATGCGTCGAACATCAAATTTTTCTATGCGAGTCTGCACGAGCAGTGGGCTAGTCGAGTTGGGTGCTCCGCCTGACAGTTCTTCCCTATAGAAAGCGAGGGGATGAAAGCCTCCTTGGAACTTATCCAGTGTGGCATCCATGTCAGAGTTAGCTTTGATAAGTTGCTCGAACCTTCTTTTTACGGATCCTACTATATGCTTGTGTAATCCCCCGTCGGAGATGACCATCGCAGCGGGGAATAACTCCTAAGGAGTGTGAGAGGAGAAGTACAATGGGACGTTCTCCATGTCTGGGAAGTAGAAATCTTCTGGTCACGAGATACTCATGGCGACCAATATTGTGCTGATGTTGGGGAACTCCTTAAATTCAGAGTTGGCGCATTCTGACAGAATATGTTCTCTTGAAGTGGTCAAAGGGGTGTAGTCGTGGAATTGACCACCAGGTCCCTTGTAGTCCTTGCAGTCTCGGGATCTGTTTTCCTGTTTTCTCTCTTCCGCTCAATGGGATGTTGAGGGCTCATCGCTTCTCAAGGGTTTGGCACTCTCTCGGTTCCTTGAATCCTTGACATTATTGGCCGCTTCTTTTTCCTCATAATGAATGTACACTTGAGCCTTAAGGAGGAGGGAGTCAAGCGTGGATGGAGTTTCGATGCCCACAACCTTTGCAAAGTCTCTGCAGGGACGGAGCCTTCGTTCAAAAAGGTACTTCTTCATTGCATAGGTCGTTGAGACCTGTACGACTTCTTTGTTAAAGCGCTCGATATATGCACGTAGAGATTTGTCTCTGTCCTGGATAATCATTTCAAGTGAAGCCTCTAATTTTTAATGCCGACGGGAGGCGCTGAAGTGCCTCGAAAATATATTTCCTAGTTGTTTCCAAGAAGTGATAAATTCAGGGGGTAGGATTTTGTACCAAACCATGGCACCCTTTCTTAGAGTGGTCGAGAACAACCTTCATTTTATTACGCCCTTCACGCGTTGGTAGTCAAGTAGGGCGTCAATGTCTTCTATGTGGTCGTCCAAGTCGGTAGTACCGTAGTAGGATCCCAATGGGGGCGACTTCTCGAACCCGACTAGGAGCCGTGCCCCCATAATTTCTCTCGATAACAGGTCATAGGGCTCATCGTTATTAGTTTCTTCTGGAAATGATAACGGGAAGTGATGGTTTCTTCCTCACCTAGTGTCGTCATCTTGTCGCCTCGGTCTGGGTGATAGTGACATGTTGCGATCATCTTGGTAGGTGCTCTTCGTCTTCTTGGAAAGCGTAGAGTCTTTATCTTTCTTGGGAGATGCTCGATCATGTTTCTTGTGGAAAGAAACATCAAGTCTTTCCTTTCTTGGAGGACTCACCTCTCAGGGAGGCGATATGCTGGAGGAGTTATGCCGCCAGTGTCTCTGAGGGGGAGACCTCAACTATTTCTTCTCCAGAGCCCCCCATCCTCTTCCTATGCTGGAATATTAGGGAGTTGGTTCGGTTAAGGGCAGCAATTAGTACTTCTATGGTTGGGCAGGCGATCTGCGGAATAAGGATCGATTGCAGAATCTCCGGCTGGTCTTCGATAGGGTTCTTGTGAAACTGTTCGTCCAAGAATAGATTATGGTCGCAATAAGTGTTGATGGAATCCGGGGACACCGTATGTTTGTCCCTGTAGCGGTAGAAATGTTTAAGACTAATTCATCGGATTGACTAGACTTATACAGATAAAAAAAATCGCCACCGTGCTTTATTGTTTCCAAAGGAATGGGAAAAGAGCGAATAACCCAAAAAGAGGGGGAAAGATTCAAGGTAAGGGGGTTGGTTATGCAAAGGGAAGGTATTAGCACCCTAAACATCTACGGTACTCTGAAGGAACCTCTTTGAAAAATCTGTATATTTTGGCTATAAAATGTTGTATAGAAAATAGATGGTGGAGGTGAGAAAAGCAGTATTTTTATGATTTTTTCACCCGCCGCTGTTGCGAACCTTTAGTGCCTATGTACCACCTTTCGTGCAATAGGGGATCATGGTACATGTAGTTCACCTTTAAAAAATTTTAAAACACAAGTGTGTTGGTTAATTTTATGAGATAAGACATCATCGTCATTGTTTGTGTGGAAAACATACTTACTATCCATAATTATGAGAAAGGAGAATTTGCATCATCTCAAAGTGGAGGATATGGCTTGGATTTTAAAATCAACAATGCCTCACTCAACACCCAAGTGGAAAATACCTCTCTTCACTATATATTATAGAAGTATAGTTGTTTACATCACTACAAGGATTGATAAGAGTCCAATCTTTTGAGAAAAGTTTAAGATAAAAGAAAAGATGGAAAAAGGGTTTGAATGAGATTAATTGACTTTTAGTCTTCTCACAAAAAATGTCAAGGTATCATTAAGTTGATTGAAGTTTATTTATGAAAATGTTTTGAAAATGCATGGACCTAAGTCCAAGTTTATTATGAAAGTGGTTCAAGTTTAAAAACAAGAAGAGTTTTCAAAATGAGGAAGAAGATTTTTGAAATTAAAGAAGATGGGAGGAGAAGAAGAGACTATCCTAAAGCATAAGGTAAAAGCTATGGATAAGATCCATCTAACCAACAAGAAGCAAACACTTAACATTATGAGTCAAGATAGAATTCCCATTCTTTGGATTGAAACCAAACAAGCAAACATACTAGACCTCTTGAGGGAACCAAACTTCAAATGTATTAAGTCTTCACAAAAATTGGGCAGAGTAACGGCTGTATACGGGTGAACTCCAGATTACAAACAAAGAATGTAATCACAATAACCTGCACACAAACAAACAAACAACCGAATGTCTTGAGGTAAACCTCAAGAACTCCAGAAAAAATATCAATTAAAGTCACAAGGTCTCCAACATAGGCCAAGGTTTCTAATCCTAAGTCCAAGAAGTCCAATACTCCATAATAGCAAGGATAGTAACCAAATAGTCCAAGTATCATAAATGATTTTTATGGTTTATGTTGATTATTAGAAATCTTAAGAAAGTAAAGAAAAGCTCAGGTGAGCAAAATAAAAATGACAAGAATGTAAATGGTTAAGTGAGCAAAGATGAAAAATAGCATGAAATGTAAATGCTAAAGTAAATGGTGCATAAAATAAAAACACAAAATAAAGTCAATTATTAATAATTAGTGGTTAGTTGGACGACCATCTTGAAACTTGCATTTGGAACTCATTAAAGGATTGGTAGAACCAAAGCCTCCACACAATGAATTACATTTGCTTTATGTCAACTATATCATCCATTTTGGAATCCTCAAAAGTACCATTCAATGATCAACGATGTTTAAGTGATCCGTGTTGACCAAAAGTGATGTAGATCCATTAGAGGATTGGTAGAACCAAAGCCTCCACACAATGAATCTCAAGGTTATTGGATCAAAGAGATCAAATCAACATACTTGGGCTCGCAAACATAGGTTTGGGCCACAAATGATCATTTATTCGAATCGGGACAAAATTTAGCGCTATGTTAAGCAATCGTAACTGGACTTATATAAAAGTCGCACCTATTTTGAGGCCGATCAATAGCAATCTATGCACCATTTGTTTTGAGACATGATATTGATATCATGCTCCAATAACACTTAATGCAATAAGAAAGGGATGAGATGAAGAGGGATGGGAAATAATATACAAACCATATTTGAATTAAATTTTAATCAAACTATTATTAAAATCATTCATCCATTTTTATGGAGTTAAACTCAACACCATGGATCCAACAATGTTAATAAAGTTCATGATCAAAATCGACCCAAGATTAGCCAGAAAATAATCACAAAATAATATTGAATTTAATATATATATTAAAAAAGTGTTTTAAAATGTTTTAAAATAGAAATAAAAGAGAAAATATCAACTATGTTCAAATTAATCAAGAAATATTAAGTAAGACCACAGAGAAATAAAAAAGGGACTCAAATATTTTTATAAAATTTTTGGTAATTTTTTAAAGTCAGAAATTATTTTTAAAATTAAAAGAAATGAGTAAAAGAAACAAAGAATGATTTAAAAAAATAAAGTCAAAAATAAAAAATAATTGAGGTCACCAATATTTTCACAATATCATTGGATCATTCCATATTTTTTTCAGAATTTAAAAATGCACAAAAATATTTTTAAACATTTAAAACAATTCAAATAAAGTGAAAATTTATAAAAAATATCAAAACACAAAATAAAATTGTGAAAAAATAGAAATTAGAAAGAGAAAAATCAAAAATATTTTTCATAATTTTTTCAGATTTTTTGGACTAAAAATGAAATTTCTATGATTTTTTGAAGTTTAAATCAATTTTAAAAAAAATCAGAAAATTAACTATCAAACCAAAAAAATATGAGCTATCTGATCATTGTCAAAACGCGTTAGAAAATAGATTAAGTGGACTTGGTGCGTTGTGCATGTTATGGATTTTAGTGAATAAAGCACTGAATCAAATGTAAAATCATTGGTTGGAAGATGACACGTTGGTCATCTTGAACCTCCAGCCAACGTGAATTGCAGGTCTCTCAAACTGTAAAATCAGAAGCTCAGACCTATGCCATTCGCTTCGTCTCATCAAGACGAAGACAACCAAACCTTCGCGAAAAAATTATATAAATTGTAGCTCAAGCAATTTGGAAGAAAAGTTTTGAAAGAGAATTTGAAAATTCATGGCCAAAACGTATTTCCAGATAAAAGCAAGTGTTGCGACTAGAACCAGGGCAATGAGAGCTTCACAATGATATCAAAGTTTGGAAGAATTGATGAAGGAATATACCTATTGAAGTTGAGTTGTAGAGCGCTGAAACTGGACTTCTATGGATCAATATAGATCACGATTATTGAAGGTAATTTTATGGTTAGCTTCAGGTAAGATCAAGGAAGGTGAATTGATAGAAAAAATGGATTAAAAAGGCTTGAACACTGATTTCGAAGTTGTAGAAAAGTGAGTTATGGAATGAGATTGGCAGGGTGATTTTGGCTGTTCAAGCTTGAGGAAATGAATGAGGGATGACCCTCTATTTATAGGGAATCAAATGGATTGTTCAAGCGTGTGAAATGATGAAGTTTGGAGGGAAATCGTGTGAAGTTGCAAACAAGAAAAGTGTGACTTCTATTTTGATCAAAACTTATCCAAAACGCGCATTTTGCTATGCTAATCACTTCTGGAAGTTCACTAAACATGTTTATAAGAAAAGACACGCATAAAACATGTGTTTAGAAGCTAAATCAAGGATTTCAAATTCTTACTTTTGAAGAAACTTCAGCTTCAAGTTACCAAATTCAAATCAATGGCATTCTCAGCTCAAGGGGTCTTAGGGCATGATTCTTGAAGCTTTAGAAATATGAGATTACAAGCTTTGCAATGGGAAAAGAATGGAATCAAATGGATGTTTGAGCTGAAAGTTGCAATGAGTCAAAGTTGGGAAAAAGAGGTTGACTTTCCATACTTAGAAATATTTCAAGTTTTTCTTCAAAAGTGACCTATAATGTTTTGCATCCAAACATGGCCTTCCTCTTGGAATTTGCTCTTGACCAAAAAATATGGCATGAAATAGACTTCTTGAATGACATTTTTAAACTTTAACCATTCAAAATCTCCAAAAATTGAGAGAGTTATGAATTGTTGAATTTGGCAAAAAATTATGAAATGACCTATAATGTTTTGTATCCTTAGGGCATCTTCCATCCATTTTCTCACTTTGTATTTAAAATAAGGAATAAATTCCATAACCTCAAGATCATTATGGAAAAAGATTGGGCTCAAGGTGATAAAAATTGACCAAGTTATGATCATTTGAAGTCACACATGGGAATTTGGGGGTTCATCTGGAGGACTTGTAATCTTTCTTCATCATCAAGTTTCTTCCACATGAAAACTCCTTGAAACTTTTGAAGTGTTTTGTTAATAACCCTTTGAAGATAAGGATGTATTTGGAATCACTCAAAAATACCAAAATATGAGCAAGATATATTTCTTTTAAGTTTAAAACCCTAGCTCCTAGATCAAGAAAATGCTTTGAGGAACCTTGACAATTTTGAACAACCTTCTTGTACCAACACTTTTTCTTTGTAGATAGAAGTTGTTGAGGATGATAATGAGAACTTATAGCATCAAAAACAACTTCCATATCTTGAGAATTGAGATAAATATGCACTTGTGACCAATGGGAACAAGGCCTTGTCCAACCATGACAACTTCTTCAATCAACCCCTTGTACTTTTGAATCAATCTTGATAACTTTGAAATGTTGAGAACCAAAATAAACCTTGCCATGCCATTTCCTCCAAAATAACTTCAATGGTGAGGTTTGAATTTCTCAAGTTTATTGACTAGGGCATGGAAATGAACTCATGAACCCATGGGTCAACTTGCTAAGCCATATTGCCTTTACCTACATTATTAACAAGTAAGACAAACACACATTGCATTTTATTAATTAAAAGGAAAGTCAAAACAAAACATGCATGATCATAAAAGAAAAAAAAGTCAAGGTGCTTGGTGATTCCTCAAAGAGAAAAGCTAAAGATAGGGAGGAGAACCAAAATCCCTAATGTGATCTTGTTGTGATTGAATCAATATGTTATGATGAAGGGATCTTAGGGGAAAATATTGGGGTACAACAGCTTCCCTTATTTAAGTTTCTTCTATTCAGAGATACAAAGGTTAAAAATCTTCGTGTCGACGTGATCGAAGATACTTAAATATAAAACAAACCCTATTTTTGGCCCTAAGATGCCATGCAATGCTTATGAGTATGAATGAATATGAACAACTTTAAAGGGACGCAAAACACCACTTGAGATGTAGCAGAGGAACTAAGGATCAAAAGAGAAACCCGACCAAGAAAATAAATCACTGGTGAATCAAGAAGACCCGACTCTAATGGTGTAGCACCCAAAGAAGAGATAAGGTAGTATCAAATCAGTTAAAGAGGAGATAGTACAGGAAGATAAAAGGATACACCCACTTTTACTGAAGGCGAAACTACCAATGTTCACTGAAGGTAGAAAGAGAAAAGAATAATAACATTGACGTTCACTAACGATGAACTACCAACTTCCACTGAAGGTAGAGAGAAAAGAAATATCATAGCACTGACGTTCACTAACGGTGAACTACCAAAGTTCATTGAGAGTAGCAAAAAGATAACAATCATCGACGTTTACTGACGATGAACTACCAACTTTCACTGAAGGTAGAGAGAAAAGAAATATCATAGCACCGACGTTCACTAACAGTGAACTACCAACGTTCACTGAGGGTAGCAAAAAGATAACAATAATTGACGTTCACTGACGATGAATTACCAACTTTCACTAAAGGTAGAGAGAAAAGAAATATCATAGCACCGATGTTAACTAACGATGAACTACCAATGTTCACTGAAGGCAACAAAAAGATAACAATCACCAACATTCACTGATGGTGAAATACCAACTTTCACTGAAGGTAGAGAGAAAATATCATAGCATCGACGTTCACTGATGGTGAACTACCAACATTCACTGACGGCGAACTACCAACGTTCACTGAAGGTCGCAAAAAGATGAAAATCACCAACTTTAACTGATGGTGACCTACCAACTTTCACTGAAGGTAGACAGAAAAGAAATATCATAGCACTGACGTTCACTGACGGTGAACTACCAACGTACACTGAAGGTAGCAAAAAGATAAAAATCACCAACTTTCACTAATGGTGAACTACCAACTTTCACTGAAGGTAGAAGGAAGAGAAATATCATACCACCGATGTTCACTGACGGTGAACTACCAACGTTCACTGAAGGTAGCAAAAAGATAAAAAGTTTTCCCAAAATCATGGCGTTTCACCTAGAATGGGTCTCAACTTCTTATTTAACCAAGGCACTCCTCCCGGAAAGGGTAATATATAAGTTGTCTCAAATAAAGAGACTACCACTTGCAAAGATTTCACAATGAACTGTTTCTGCGATATTAAAAGACTTGCCATCCATTGGAGTAATTTGACAACAAACTGCAAACTATCCACTCATAAATAAGATAGCAAAAAAGTAATGTCGATTTTTACGGGGAAGTATAAGTTTCTCAAATAAAGAGACCTGCTACTTGCTGTTATAGGAAGAATTGTAAAAATGACTTTCTGGGGAAAGTAATATGGGTTCTTGGGGAAAGAAATATGACTTCCTGGGGAATGAAATATGACTTCCTGGAGAAAGAAATATGACTTCTTGGGGAATGAATCATGGCTTCCTGGGGAAAGAAATATGACTTCCTAGGGAATGAAATATGACTTCCTAGAGAAAGAAATATGACATCCCGAGGAATGAATCATGGCTTCCTGGGGAAATGGCAATATATTCCTGCTGAGGAGATAAAAGTCTTCTCGTGCAAAATAAATGCACATTCTCAAACCAAGGCTCGGAACTTGCAAAAATCCAAAGTAATAATATTGATGGGAAACAAAGATTCAAACCAGAAATAAACTGGAGTGAAACGATCAACCAAAATACATCCTTTGAGAAATAAACTCAAGAGGGAAATCCAAATCTAACCAGACAAAAAGCTGTACAAGAAGGGCAAAGCTAAAATCTTCCACGAGGGATAACTCAATTGGGAAATTGAAAGAATATACACTTTCTGCTTAAGGCCGACACTCTATTGGAGAGAGGACAACACAATTCTGTGAAACAGGGATATATGTCAACAAAATATTAATGAATGTGAATAAGCAATAATTTTCTAAATTTGACTATGCATGATGTATGAATGAATATATGAGTGTTATCATGTATATGATAACAAAACAGACATATAACACCGGGGATAAACGAACAAAACCAACTCGGGCACAAACAACACTCGGCTGAATCACATCCAAGATGAACATTCCATAAGAAAGATAAGCACCAACTGAGGAACACAATCCTATTTCACGGCTTAACTTCACTAGGAAAGAACATAATCCGAAAATAATCATATTATAGCAACAAAATCAGCACAAATACAAGGATATAACATCCTTCTCCAGGCTCCACCAGGGAATAACACACAGACTTCAATGGGGAAACAAATGTTTTCACGGTCCGTATTCCTACTGGGGATTGCAATACTGATTTCCAATAAGGCAGATGGAAACCATATCAGCAAAACATCAACTGAGGATCTCGAGCTGACTTCATTGGGGAAATATCATACAGACTTCACTAGAGGAGATAACGCCTCATAATCGAGACATCAACTGGGGACCTCATGCTGACTTCATTGGGGAAGCCAACACCACATCAAAGAGGGGAAACCAAGATACATTTTTCACTAGGAAAATCAGAGATACGTTCTTCAATATTGAGAGTAAGTATTGCACCAACTTCTCTGGGGAAAAAGCATGAAACCTCATGGGGATAACAACTTGGAGAGTTAAGAAGTCAATCATAAGAGCAAGAAATCAAAATTATGGGGATTTTAAATCAAACCTAGCACTTGGCAGGAGAAAACCCAAAAAGCTGACAAATACCTCAACACTTCTTAAATGAAACATTTCCCTTGCTTGATTATCGAGCAATCAACAAAATGCAAGTACTGCTGAAAGGGAGATGCTTAGTAAATGAGTCTAACTCAGCATGCACGGGGAGAAAAGACTTTTATCAAATAGAGAAGCCTTCACTAGGGAATCTTGGATTGAGTCTTCATATCATGCAAACTTATTCCAATAAAATATGCCCTGGGATAGCCTTCCTGGGGAGTCAAGAAGTCAACATTATAGAAGAAGGTCAAACTCATGGGGATTTTAAATCAAACCCAATATTGGGCAGGTGAAAACCCAAAAGTTGACAACTGCCTCAATACTTCTTAGAAAATATACTGCCCTGGTCCAGTTCCCTGGGAAATAAATACCAACGATAATGCCAATACTGCAGAAAGAGCGACATTCTGCGAATAGTTCCTTCTTAGCATACCAAGGGAACAAGACCTTTCTTCATATGAAGGAAGACTTTGTTGGGGAATCTCGGATAGAGGCTTCAGACCATGCAAACCTAAAATCAAAAAATGAACCAACGACTTGACTGGGGACAATGGGATCACGAACTTGATACCGCACCTTACATCAATTAGTATCATCTTCAATATACAAAAATCACACGTATACCAGTGAAAACGACCTGAGAAAACCTTCCCGGGGGAAACAAAACTTCCCAAAATTACTGGAATTCATCCACTTCTGGGATCACGACTTTTGTTTTCCTCTTGAATCACAAAATCTAAAGTAAAAGTATGTTGAAAATTCATTTTGAAAAACAATTTTGTTATTTAATCTTTTTGCTTTAAAAATTATTATCAATAATAAATGGAGTCTTTGTCAGCTGAATAAAATAAGAAATACAAAGAATTGGGTAAAAGCTCAAATTTTATTGATAGAATGGTAGAATGCGAATGGCGAGACTCTATGGATGATTACAAAGTTAGGAAAATGGTAAAATATAATGGAAAAGATACATTGAGATACAATGACCACTATCCCCTCTAACAACTTTTAAATTCGGAGCAACATCTTCCATTGAAGTATGGTGAGGGTCCAAGAAGATTGTTGCTTCAACGATCAAATCTTGTTTGATGCAGTTACTTTCCAAGAAAGTCCATAAATTTTGCCTAAGCTTCCCTTGCAGGTTTTCAACTTAGCGGGAAATTTTATTCTGTTTATGTCTCTAATTTTTGCCTAGACTGCCCTTCGGGTTTTCGGCCTACCGAGACACTCCATTTTTCCTAAGCCTCCCTTTCAGGTTTTTGACTTAGCGAGTTGTTCTTTTATTTCTTTAGGCGAAGTATTTCTTGACTGCATCAGCATTCATGGGACGTGGGAACTCCTCGCAATCCATAGTTTCAAGAATTAATGCATCGCCCGAGAAGGCTTTCTTGAAAACATACGGGCCTTCAAAGTTGGGAGTCCACTTTCCCCTAGAATCAGTGTTAAAAGACATGATCTTCCTGAGCACGAGGTCGCCTTATCTGAATTCACGAGGTTTAACCTTCTTATAAAAAGCTTTCTTCATTCTCTTCTGATATAACTTCCCATGGCACAAAGCCGTCATTCTCTTCTCTTCAATCAAATTCAATTGGTCAAACCTGTTCTGGACCCATTCAGACTCTGACAACTTGGTTTCCATTATCACACATAAAGAGAGAATCTCAACCTCGATTGGGAGCACTGCTTCCATTCCATACACAAGGGAGAACGGGGTTCCTCATGTTTAAGTGAGGACAAATGTATGATATCCATGTAAAGCAAAAGGGAGAACTTCATGACAATCTTTATAAGTAACAACCATCTTCTGGATGATCTTCTTGATTTTCTTATTAGCATCTTCAACATCCCCATTCATCTTCGGCCTGTACAGAGATGAATTATGATGGACAATCTTGAATTCTACACAAAGTTCTGTCATCATCTTGTTGTTCATATTCGAGCCATTGTCGGTGATAATTATGCTTGGCACACTATACCAACATATGAGATTATTCTTAATGAAGCGTACTACCACCTGCTTAGTAACATTATCATATGAAGCAACTTCCACCCATTTGGTGAAGTAACCAATTTCTACTAAGATAAAATGGTGTCCATTCGAAGCTTTGGGTTCTATCATTACAATCATGTTAATACCCCACATAGAGAAAGGCCACGGGGAAGAAATAACATTGAGAAGTGTCAGAGGCACATGAATCTTGTCCGCATAAATCTGGAATTTATGGCACTTCTTTGCAAATTTATAACAGTCAGATTCCATTGTCAGCCAATAATAACCTACCCTTAGCATCTTTTTAGCCATTGAATGTCCATTGGCATGAGTGACAAATGAACCTTCATGAATCTCACGCATCAACATTTTTGTTTCGTGTCTATCCATGCATCTGAGCAAGACCATGTCATAATTTCTCTTGTACAATACATTTTCACTGAGGAAGAAGCTGCCAGCCAATCTTCTCAATGTCTTTCTATCTTTATTCGATACACCAATTGGTTATTCCTGAGTCTAGAGAAAATGCTTGATATCATAATAACAAGGTTTCTCATCTACTACCTCTTATGTTGTAAACACATGAGTGGGGTTATCCATTCGCCGGACTATAATTCGAGGTATATCATTCCAAGTACTCACTTGATACATAGAAGCCAGAGTTTCCAGAGCATCCTCCATTTGATTTTCGTCTCTGGGGATGTGATGGAATTCAACTTTATTAAAGAAGGGTAACAATATTCTAGCATAATCTTTGTAGAGGATCAAGCTCGGGTGACGAGTATCCCACTATCCTTTAATCTGATTTATTACCAAATCTGAATTTCCATACACATCTAGAATTTTAATTCTGAGATCAATAGCTTCCTCGAGACCCATGATGCAAGCCTCATATTCTGCCATATTATTAGTACAATCAAATGTCAACCTTATAGTAAAAGGAATGTTTAATCCATGTGGAGTGACAATCACATCACCTATTCCCTTACCATAAGCATTCGCAGCTCCATCAAATATCATGCCCCAGTGAGATTCAGGATCAGGACCTTCCTCAGGCAATGGTTCATAACAATCTTTCACTTCAAAAACATCACATCCTCATCGGGGAAATCATACACCACAGACTGATAATCATCAACTGATTGGTGAGCAAGATAATCTGCCAACATGCTGCTTTTAATAGCTTTTTATGTGCGGTATTCGATGTCATATTCAGATAACAGCATCTACCAGCGGGCAATTCTCCCAGTAAGAGCAGGCTTTTCAAAAATGTACTTGATTGGATCCATTTTGGAGATTAACCAAGTAGTGTGATTCAACATATACTGCTGCAAACGTTTTTCTGCCCAGGCCAAAGCACAACATGTCTTTTCCATCATGGAATACCGTGATTCACAATCAGTAAACTTTTTACTAAGATAATAAATGGCATACTCTTTCTTCCCTGTTTCATCTTGTTGTCCCAGAATACAGCCCATGGAATTGTCTAACACTGTCAGATACATAATTAATGGTCTTCCTTCAACAGGAGGTAGCAAGATAGGAAGTTCAAGCAGATATTCTTTAATACTTTAAAATTCCCTTTGGAAGTCATCTGTCCACACACAACCTTGATCTTTCTTTAACAACTTAAAGATCGGTTCACACGTTGCAGTCATGTGGGAAATGAATCTGGAAATATAATTCAAACACCCGAGGAACCCTCTGACTTGCTTTTCAGTTCTCGATAATGGCATTTCTTGAATTGTTTTGACTTTATCAGGGTCAACTTCAATCCCTCTATGGCTAACAATGAAACCCAACAATTTTCCTAATCGAACATCGAAGGTACATTTGTTTGGATTCAAGTGGAAATGATACTTCCTCAAACGTTGAAACAACTTCAACAAATATTCTACATGCCCTTCTTCAGTATGGGATTTAGCAATCATATCATCAACATATACCTCAATTTCATTGTGCATCAGATCATGGAATAGGGTTTTCATAGCCCTCTGGTACGTTGCACCAGCGTTCTTCAACCCGAAGGGCATCACTCTATAACAGAATGTTCCCCAGGGTGTGATAAACGTTCCTTTTTCCATGTCCTCAGGAGCCATCCTTATTTGATTATACCTGGAAAATTTGTCCATGAACGAGAAAACTTTGAATTTTTTTGTGCTATCCACTAACATATCAATGTGTGGCAATGGAAAATCATCTTTTGGACTAGCTTTATTTAGATCTCTGTAATCTAAGCACATGTGAACTTTTCCGTCTTTCTTCGGTACTGGGACAATATTGGAAATCCACTAAGGGTACACTGATGTCACAAGAAAACCGACATTAATCTGCTTAAGAACTTCTTCTTTGATCTTAACTGCCATATCTGGGTGAGTTCTCTGCAACTTCTATTTGATTGGTGGGCACTATGGCTTCAGCGGAAAACGGTGCTCTACAATATCTGTATCTAAACCAGACATATCTTGGTAAGACCAAGCAAAAATATCCACATACTCTTTCTGAAGAAGTGAAAAACACAAGAAGGGGGGTTGAATTATTTAAACTTGAAATCAAATGCAGACAACACGTTATTTTTATACTGGTTCGTTTGATCTCAAACTACTCCAGTCCACCCGTCAAGGTGATTTCGCCTCTCTCCAACGAGGACTTAATTCACTATATTCAACCGAATATTTCAACTGCTTTAACAACTGCTAAAGCCTTCTTGAGTCTAAACCACAGACCGGTTTCTCAAGGAAATTCTTTCTTACAGAAAAATGAACAATATGTGTGTTGAATGTTTTCTACAAAAACGATATATCACAACTGTGATAATACACAAGATAAAGCTTATATGATACTAGATTGCTAGAGCTATAGAGTAAGCAATATGAGAGCTTTAGCAAACTGAGAGAGTGAGGATGAAGATGATTGACTTTAGGCGTGTAGCGTATTGTAGAGCATTAGCCAATTCACTTCTCACTGATTTGTTTAAATACTTCTTGGAATAGATACGTTGAAGCCAATAATTCCATTTCAATTTCCATTACGTTCTTTCCATATCTAGAAGATCTTTGTCTTGGAATAAAGCCGTTGGTAATTAATCTGCCTTGAACGCAGTACCGTTGACGCTTCAGAATGTTCTGCTTGATTAAGATCAGAGCGTTCTTGGATTTAGGCTTATTCTGATTGCTTCTGAGTGCTGATGACATTGATGAGATCCTGGTCAGAGTCAGAGTGTGTTGAGCGCAGATTCTGTTCATCCGACTTCAGCGTAAGCATATGTAAGATCTTCTGGTTGACATCTTCTGATGCTGATGTTGATATTCTGATGCTGATTCCATCAGAGTTTCCTGTAAATAAACAGCATAATTTTAAGTAGCATCTATGTCAAATATAAAACTCATAATTCATTTAATCTTGTATTTTGTTATCATCAAAACTCTAACTGAGGGTTGTAGAATCAAACTATGTTCTAACAATCTCCCCCTTTTTGATGATGACAAAAACTAGATTTTTTCAATTAAAATAAAATGATGAAAGTATCAGAGTTTAAGAATAGAGAGGAACCAGTATCAGAGCTAATCAGATAATGAGAAAAAGTTATCAGAGCTGAGAGGGTAAGAGATGAAAAGTATCAGAGTAAAGATGAGAAAAGCTCCCCCTGAGTTGATTATTCCCATTGATTTCTTGAGCGTCAGAACTTTATTGAACCTTTCTTTAAGCATCAGAATTTTGCTTTTATCAGAGTTCTTCAGATTCTTGTACCTGTAAGCTTTTCAGAACAGAGAACTTCAAATATTTAAGAATGTTATAATGTTTGAGACTTTTGTCTCAGTAAGCCGTTATTGAAAAATATCGTTCTTTCTCCCCCTTTTTGTCAGCTATCAAAAAGCATATATAAACAGAGTTTAAAATGATCAGAGTAAAAACACCTTTGTATTAAAACAGAAGCAATGATAGTTTAGAACAAGTAGAAATATTACAGACAAACATAAGAAAACAGGGAAAACATAAGAAAAATCTAAGAAGAAGAAGGAAGTCGTGTGAACAACGCTTCCAACATGCTCTTGATTTGTTCGCTGGTTTCATTCTGCTTGGCTACCATGCTTGCTATAGATTCAATCTTCATATCCTGCTTGTCCATCCGTTCATTCATCAGCATATCTGATCTCTTTAAATCCTCCAGAGCTTGCCTGTCAACAGAGGAAGATTGAGGATCTTCAGATATAGGCTGCTTCTCAGAGCTTTCTGTAGCTTCTTCTGCTTGACCCAAGTCTTCATCTTGAATAACCTGTTCTTCTGCAGCTTGAACTTGAGATGCTGAACGCTTTTTAGACCAAGGCTCACTATCCAGATGCAGAACTTCTTCCTTCAGCACTTTGCTCAGAACTAGACCTTCCATTTCCTTCAGCAGATTGCTGAAGTTCTGCTGAACCTGTCCATAGCTCTGGTCTTGCAGCTTGAGTATTTCAGCCCTTACCCATCTTCTGAATTGAATCTAGAGATGATTTGATACAACAGGATCAACTCCTTCCAAACTTGCTTGTTTCAAAGAAGATAACCATTTCTGCATATCTGATTCAAAGTTCAAAATGCTGCTACCAACATCTGGTTGTTTAGGTCTAAGGATGGCAGTTTTCTGGTGTAATGCAACAAGGCGTTCAAGGACTGTTATGTCAATGACTGTCTTGCTGTGGTTTTCTGTATTTTTCTTAGGTGAGGGAGTAGGAGAATCAGAAATAATGATTGGACTATATGGAGTATGTGGAGGAGTTGTTTCTGGTGAGGAGGGAAGTTGAGCCATATTGACAGTAGTACCATAAGGAAATTGAATGTCCAAGGGTTGTGGTTCAGGGAACTCAGAGGTTTGAGCCTCAGAGTTTTGAGTCTCAGGCTATGGTGATTGTGTATGTGGAGGAGATGGTGGATTATTTTCTGGTTGGGGAGAGGAAGGTTGTGGAATTTCTTGTTCTGGTATTGGAGTGAGGGGAGTTTCCGGAATGGGTGAAAGTGGAATGTCAGGTTGTGGAGACATGGGAATTTCTGGTTGTATATTTGGATTATCTGTATGGGGAGCGGAAGAGTGTTGTTCTATATCAGACAGAACTTGTGCAAGTTCTGGTTCTGGAATGGTTGTAGTGTTTGGATTTTGTGGTTTGGAGCGGGATCTTCTGAGAGTTAATGACTCATAAGGGTCAAAGTCTTCAAAATCTTCAAAGGTTTGGGGTGTTGGGATATCAGATAGAATTGGAGTAGGGATGGATGTGGAAACAACACTTGAACTTAAAACAGATACAAAAACAGGATTACCTCTTTTCTTTGGAGTCTGTTGTGATGATCCTTCTGGAGCAGCTTTTCTCTTCTTATTCTTCTTCAGAGCAACCTCTGGTGCCTTCTGCTGAAGATCTTGAATGTTCAGATTGGGTGCTGTTCCATCAGCTTTGCACGCATCCAAGTATCTCAGAACTATTTGAGGCTTGGAGTCAATCTCTGAGAACAGAGGGAAGTCGTCCAGAGGAACTCTTCTGCTGGAGATTTCAGGAAAAGGAGTGATGCTGGGCTCCTTCTTAATGTTCTCTATCAGCTTCATCTTCTTGAGATTCTTGGCATTCAGCTGCTTTCCAACAGATGGTTCCAAGGTGTTGATCTCTTGTGCTTCTGTCAAGTGCTCAATCAGCCTATTCTCAGTCAGAATATCTGATATCAATCTGCCCAAGGGTATCCAATCCCTTTTAGTGCGCTCTTCTTCTCTAGTCTCCTTGACGCTTGTCCTCATATGGTTGAACAGAAGATGAGCTAGATTAATCTTTACCTTCTGATTAATAAAATAGATCAGAAACTGCTGATCTATGTTTATGTAATCAGGGGAGCTTGTGGGCTTTCTGTGATTGAAACATCCCAGAATAATCTTTTCCCAAATTTTGTGCTTATCTTTCAGATCCCTTATCTTGCTGGAGGGAAGCCCCAGCGTGAAGATCTTCCTGGAAATAACAGCAACATCTTAGCACCTTTCAGTCATGTTTATACAGCGAATGCCTCCACCATTGTATCCAACCAGTTTTGCTATCAGGTCTTCTGTAATCACTATCTTCTTCCCCATTATGTAAGAAGTGACTTGGTGATTTGATGAAGAGGCGTGAATCCAGAATTCCTTAACCAAGATAGGAAAAGTTGGACCCACCAACCTGTCAAAATACCTTTCCCATCCTTGAGCTTGAATCTCTTCTGATAAATCAAAGCCATTTTCCTTCAAACTGTTGAAATCCACTATAATCTCTGACAGAACTTCCAAGTTCTTGATTGGAGTGAGTAGTGTTCTGAGAGGAACCTCATATTGCTCAGTTGATGTGTCTTTCTGGGAACCAGATGAAGGATTGCTGCTAGAAGCCATGTTCACACGAGTTCTTGAGAGAAAAGAAATTTGAAAGGGTTTTCTTGAGAGGAAGAACACAAACACAGAAATCAGAAATATTGCTTGAAAGCGAAAGTTAGGGTAAACATTGTGAATGGTGTGAATGGTGTTTAAATAGGTTTTGAAATAGTTTTTGAAAACGTAAACGGTTAAGAGAGAGAAAATAAATCATGATTACTAGCATTAATGATTGCTGATTTTGGGGGATTTAGGAAAGATACTTAAACAGTTACCAGTGACATGTGTCTCAATGAAACCAATCAGCGCTTTTCCTTTTCATAAGCGTGAACGCGTGTTCAGCCTCAGGAACCAGCTGATGACTGAATGACACTTGTTTGCTTTGAGTGAGCATCACTTCTATCCTTGAACTGAAGAGGTCAGAGCTTCATGGATAGATCTGATACAATCTGCATTTCTAAATACTCTGAAAGAAGATTGATCAGAAGTTCACAGGGTAATAAACATAATTCTGAAAGTTAATATATAAAATTAAAACAGTTTTATTCTGGACAAAGCTTCATGCTGAGATGTTTCAGAATGAAGTTGAACCTATCTTCAGAAAGTGGTTTTGTAAAGATATCAGCCCATTGATGGTCTGTATCAATAAATTTTAAGTTTAAAATGCCTTTCTAAATATAGTCCTTAATAAAGTGATGTTTTATTTCTATATGCTTAGCCCTAGAATGCAAAATTGGATTTCTACTTAAGCAAATGGCAGATGTATTATCACAGAGTATAGGAATGTTACTCTCATAAATTTGGAAGTCCTCAAGCTGACTTTTCATCCAGAGCATTTGTGTGCTGCATCCAGCTGCTGCTATGTATTCAGCTTCTGCTGTTGATAGAGCAATGATGGATTGTCTTTTGCTGGACCACGAGATCAGATTTTCTCCCAGAAACTGGAAGCTTCCAGAAGTGCTTTTACGTTCAACTCTGTCTCCAGCAAAGTCAGCATCACAGTAACCTACTAAGCTGTAATCACCAGATTTTCTATAAAACAAACCCAGATTAGTAGTACCTTTCAGATACTTGAAAATTCGCTTAACAGTTGTTAAGTGAGATTCTCTAGGATCTGATTGGAATCTTGTACAAATGCATACACTGAATAAAATATCAGGCCTTGAGGCTGTCAGAAAAACAAGAGAACCAATCATACCTCTGTAGATCTTCTGTTCTACCTTTTTGCTTACCTCTTCGCTTTCCAGAATGCACGTGGGATGCATTGGAATCTTTGATGGCTTAAATTCTGAGAGATCAAATTTCTTCAGAAGTTCTCTGACATATTTTCTCTGATGAATGTAAGTTCCTTCTGGGGTTTGATTGATCTGAATGCCCAGAAAGAATTTCAGTTCCCCCATCAGGCTCATCTCAAATTCTGCCTGCATACACTTAGCAATTTTTCTTCCAAGAGAAGGATTAGTAGATCCAAATATTATATCATCAACATAAATATGGCAGACTAAGATGTCATTCTTAACTGTCTTACAGAATAAGGTTGTGTCCACTTTCCCTCTGGTGAATTCCTTTTCTAACATGAAGTTACTTAGTCTTTCATACCAAGCTCTGGGAGCTTATTTCAGACCATACAGTGACTTCTTTAGTTTGAAAACATATTTTGGATGTTTTGAACTTTCAAAGCCAGGGGGTTGGTTCACATATACCTCTTCTTCTATATAGCCATTTAAGAATGCATTCTTGACATCCATCTGATACAGAGTGATGCCTTTATTAACAGCAAAAGAGATTAAGAGTCTGATAGATTCTAACCTGGCGACTGGAGCAAAGGTTTATGTATAGTTTATCCCCTCTTGCTGACTATAACCTTGTGCTACCAATCGTGCCTTATTTCTGACAACTTCACCTTGTTCATTCAACTTGTTTCTGAACACCCATTTTTTCCAATGATGTTGAATCCTTTTGGCTTAGGAACCAGATCCCATACATCATTCCTGGTGAATTGATTTAGCTCCTCTTGCATTGCTAGAATCCAGTCATTGTCCAGAAGTGCTTCATCAATAGAGGATGGTTCAACCAGAGAGATAAGTCCCATGAGGGATTCTTCATAGTTTCTGAAGCTGGCTCTTGTTCTGATTGGATCTTCCTTTCTTCCCAAGATTGTTTCTTCTGGGTGATCCATGCTGCTTCTGGATGGTCTTTTCTGAGTTTGATCAACAGAAGGTGTTGGATTACTTGCAGTGCCTCTTTTTGATGTTAAGGGAGTGTCTCTGTTAAGAGCTTCTGAGGAATTGTCTTCAGTACCTATGAATTCAATTTCCATACCTGCAAATACTTCATTCTGCTTTGACTTTTCAGAGTCAAGCTTGTCATCAAAACGAACACTGATTGATTCTTCCACAATCTGTGTTTCTGTATTGTATACTTTGTACACTCTAGAGCGTTCAGAGTATCCTAACATAATACACTTCTGTGCTTTAGAGTCAAACTTGTTCAAATAATTTTTAGTATTTAAAATAAAGCAAGTACATCCAAATGGACGAAAATATGAAATGTTAGGCTTTATGTTCTTCCACAATTCATATGGAGTCTTTTCTAGAATAAGTCTTATGGAGATTCTATTCTGAATGTAGCACGCTGTGTTTATTGCCTCTGCCCAGAAGATCTTAGCAACGTTAGTCTCATTGATCATGGTTCTGGCCATTTCTTGCAATGTTCTGTTCTTTCGTTCTACAACTCCATTTTGCTGGGGAGTTCTAGGACAAGAGAAATCATGCAGATTGCCTTTGTCATTAAAAAATGATTCAAAATATTTGTTTTCAAACTCTCCACCATGATCACTTCTGACTTTGACGATTCTAAGATCCTTTTCATTTTGAACTTGGTTACAGAAGGTGACAAACACAGAGTGTGACTCATCCTTGTGTCTTAAGAACTTTACCCATGTCCATCTGCTATAGTCATCTACGATTACTAACCCATACTTCTTGCCACTGACTGAAGCAGTTTTAACTGGTCCAAATAAGTCAATGTGCAGAAGTTCTGATGGTTTAGAGGTGGAAACATCGTTTTTAGATTTGAAAGCAGGTTTTGCAAACTTGCCTTTCTGACATGCTTCACACAGAGCATCTGAATTGAACTTCAGGTTAGGAAGTCCTCTGACCAGATTGAGTTTGTTAATCTGAGATATTCTTCTCATACTAACATGCCCCAATCTTCTGTGCCAGATCCATTGCTCGTTGTTAACAGACAGAAGAAATTTTACATTCTGACTTTTCAGTTCAGAAAGTTTGATTTTGTAAATGTTGTTTCTCCTCTTTCCATTAAACAGGATAGTCCCATCTTTCTGACTAACAGCTTTACATTAATTTTGATTAAAGATTATATCATAACCGTTATCACTTAATTGACTTATGGATAACAGGTTATGCATTAATCCATCTACTAATAATACATTACTGATAGAGGGAAGATTTCCATTACCTACAGTTCCAGAGCCAATAATCTTTCCCCTCTGATTGCCTCCAAAGCCTACATGGCCTCCAGGCTTAAGTTCCAGGATTTGGAACATATGCCTTCTTCCCGTCATGTGTCGCGAGCAGCCAGAGTCCAGGTACCATGACTGGTGTTTCTGCTTTGCTGCTAAAGATATCTGCAACATGTATTATTTTATCCTTAGGTACCCATATTTTCTTGGGTCCTAATTTGTTAGTTTTACCAAAACTCTGGTTGAATTTTGGTTTCACAGAATAATTGCTACTTGTATATTTGATGTCGTGTGTGTGCCCATATACAAAGTGTGATTTAAGAGGAGTTCGTTTGATAACTAAATCCATGGCATTCTTTGGTGTAGGTACCTTACCTTGGTATCCTATTCCCTTTTTGCCATTTCTGCTAACTCCATAGATCATTGAAGCCATCTTGCTTTTATCTATGCTTTTAGCAAGAAAGTTCTGAAAGCTGTGATCATACTCCTTGATGATCTCATCAACGCTACTGGGAGTTTCAAGAATTATTTCCTTCTGAGAATTTTGTAAAAGATTTTCTAATTTTGAGACTTTATTTTTCAACTCAGAATTTTCCAACTTGAGGCTCTCAGTTTTATCAGAGTCAGAAGCAAGATCCCTTTTCAGGTTTCTGAACTTGACTCTGATCTGCTGATATCGTTCCAGAATCTCATTAAGGCTTTCAGCAAGTTCAGCCTTAGTAAAAGTAATAGCAAAGTCAGGAAATACCTCTTCTGTGTCTGATTCAGAGTCTGATTCAGAAGCTTCACTGTCTTCTGATATGTTCGCCATGAGAGCTATGTTTGCTCTCTCATCATCTGATTCTGAGTCAGCTTCAGATGTGTCAGAGTCATCCCATGTGGCCATGAGACTTTTCTTCTTTTCCTTGCCAAACTTTCTTCTAGGCTTTTCCTTCTGAAGCTTTGGACAATCACTCTTGTAGTGTCCTTGCTCGTTGCATTCATAGCAGATGATGTCCTTGTTGTTTGGCTTTCTGCTTCCTGATGATCCTTCAGATCTTCTGTATCCAGAGGTGTGTTCTGGCCTTCTATATCTGGAGGAGGATTCGTTCTGGTTCTCAGATCTTCTGGGAGTCCTGAACTTTCTTTGCCTCTGCTTCCACAGTTGGTTCACCCTTCTGGAGAGGAGAGACAATTCATCTTCTTCTAATGATGACCCATCAGAGGTTTCTTCAACAGCCTGCAAAACCTTAGAGTCAGATTTTCTGTTAGATTTTAGAGATAAAGGCTTACCTTGCTTTTGAGGTTCATCAGCTTCCAGCTCTATCTCGTGACTTCTGAGGGAGCTGACAAGTTCCTCCAGAGTGATTTTGTTGAGATCTTTAGCTAGCTTCAGCGCTGTGACCATTGGCCTCCACTGTTTTGGCAAGCTTCTGATGATCTTCTTTACATGATCAGCAGTAGAATACCCTTTGTCCAGAACTTTGAGACCAGCAACCAGAATCTGAAATCTTGAGAACATTTTTTCAATGGATTCACTTTCTTCCATCTTGAATGCCTCATACTTATGGATGAGCGCAAGAGCTTTAGTTTCTTTCACTTGAAGATTGCCTTCATGCGTCATTCTGAGAGAATCAAACATGTTCTTGGTAGTGTCTCTGTTTGAGATCTTTTCATATTCAGAGTAAGAGATAGCACTGAGAAGAATGGTTCTGGCCTTGTGATGATTCTTGAAATCACGCTTTTGTTGATCAGACATTTCTTTCCTGTCAATCTTCTGACCACTTGCATTCACAGGGTGCGTGTATCCATCTGTCACCATATCCCACTGATCAGCATCATGGGCTAGAAAGAAGCTTTCAATTCTGTCTTTCCAGTAATCAAAGTTCTCTCCATCAAAGACTGGAGGCTTTCCACTGAATCTGTCTCTTTCTTCGTTGTTGTCATTGCTGATGTTGTGATGAGTTCCTGCCATAGTGTTTTTCAACACTGGATCTTGTACTGACACGGTTACGTGTTATGAACTCAGAACCAGGCGCTCTGGTGCCAATTGAAGAAGTGAAAAACACAAGAAGGGGGGTTGAATTGTTTAAACTTGAAATCAAATGCAGACAACATGTTATTTTTATACTGGTTCGTTTGATCTCAAACTACTCCAGTCCACCCGTCAAGGTGATTTCGCCTCTCTCCAACGAGGACTTAATTCACTATATTCAACCGAATATTTCAACTTCTTTAACAACTGCCAAAGCCTTCTTGAGTCTAAACCACAAACCGATTTCTCAAGGAAATTCTTTCTTACAGAGAAATGAACAATATGTGTGTTGAATGTTTTCTACAAAAACGATATATCACAACTGTGATAATACACAAGATAAAGCTTAGATGATACTAGATTGCTAGAGCTATAGAGTAAGCAATATGAGAGCTTTAGCAAACTGATAGAGTGAGGATGAAGATGATTGACTTTAGGCGTGTAGCGTATTATAGAGCATTAGCCAATTCACTTCTCACTGATTTGTTTAAATACTTCTTGGAATAGATACGTTGATGCCAATAATTCCATTTCAATGCCCATTACGTTCTTTCCATATTGAGAAGATCTTTGTCTTGGAATAAAGCCGTTGGTAATTAATCTGCCTTGAATGCAGTACCGTTGACGCTTCAGAATGTTCTGCTTGATTAAGATCAGAGCGTTGTTGGCTTTAGGCTTATTCTGATTGCTTCTGAGTGCTGGTGACATTGATGAGATCCTGATCAGAGTCAGAGTGTGTTGAGCGCAGATTCTGTTCATCAGACTTCAGCGTAAGCATATGTAAGATCTTCTGGTTGACATCTTATGATGCTGATGTTGATATTCTGATGCTGATTCGATCAGAGTTTCCTGTAAATAAACAGCATAATTTTAAGTAGCATCTATGTCAAATATAAAACTCATAATTCATTTAATCTTGTATTTTGTTATCATCAAAACTCTAACGAGGGTTGTAGAATCAAACTATGTTCTAACAATCTCCCCCTTTTTGATGATGACAAAAACTAGAATTTTTTAATTAAAATAAAATGATGAAAGTATCAGAGTTTAAGAATAGAGAGGAAACAATATCAGAGCTAATCAGATAATGAGAAAAAGTTATCAGAGCTGAGAGGGTAAGAGATAAAAAGTATCAGAGTAAAGATGAGAAAAGCTCCCCCTGAGTTGATTATTCCCTTTGATTCCTTGAGCGTCAGAACTTTATTGAACCTTTCTTTAAGCATCAGAATTTTGCTTTTATCAGAGTTCTTCAGATTCTTGTACCTGTAAGCTTTTCAGAACAGAGAACTTCAAATATTTAAGAATGTTAGAATGTTTGAGACTTTTGTCTCAGTAAGCCGTTATTGAAAAATATCGTTCTTTCTCCCCCTTTTTGTCAGCTATCAAAAAGCATATATAAACAGAGTTTAAAATGATCAGAGTAAAAACACGTTTGTATTAAAATAGAAGCAATGATAGTTTAGAACAAGTAGAAATATTACAGACAAACATAAGAAAACAGGGAAAACATAAGAAAAATCTAAGAAGAAGAAGGAAGTCATGTGAACAGCGCTTCCAACATGCTCTTGAGTTGTTCGCTGGTTTCATTCTTCTTGGCTACCATGCTTGCTATAGATTCAATCTTCATATCCTGCTTGTCCATCCGTTCATTCATCAGCATATCTGATCTCTTTAAATCCTCCAGAGCCTGCCTGTCAACAGAGGAAGATTGAGGATCTTCAGATACAGGCTGCTTCTCAGAGCTTTCTGTAGCTTCTTCTTCTTGACCCAAGTCTTCATCTTGAATAACCTGTTCTTCTGCAGCCTTAACTTGAGATGCTGAACGCTTTTTAGACCAAGGCTCACTATCCATATGCAGAACTTCTTCCTTCAGCACTTTGCTCAGAACTGGACCTTCCATTTCCTTCAGCAGATTGCTGAAGTTCTGTTGAACCTGTCCATAGCTCTGGTCTTGCATCTTGAGGGTTTCAGCCCTTACCCATCTTCTGAATTGAATCTAGAGATGATTTGATACAACAGGATCAACTCCTTCCACACTTGCTTGTTTCAAAGAAGATAACCATTTCTGCATATCTGATTCAAAGTTCAAAATGCTGCTACCAACATCTGGTTGTTTAGGTCTAAGGATGGCAGTTTTCTAGTGGAATGCAGCAAGGCGTTCAAGGACTGTTATGTCAATGACTGTCTTGCTGTGGTTTTCTGTATTTTTCTTAGGTGAGGGAGTAGGAGAATCAGAAATAACGATTGGACTATGTGGAGTATGTGGAGGAGTTGTTTCTGGTGAAGATGGAAGTTGAGCCATATTGACATTAGTACCACAAGGCAATTGAATGGCCAAGGGTTGTGGTTCAGGGGACTCAGAGGTTTAAGCCTCAGAGTTTTGAGTCTCAGGCTGTGGTGATTGTGTATGTGGAGGAGATGGTGGATTATTTTCTGGTTGGGGAGAGGAAGGTTGTGGAATTTCTGGTTCTGGTATTGGAGTGAGGGGAGTTTCTGGAATGGGTGAAAGTGGAATGTCAGGTTGTGGAGACATGGGAATTTCTGGTTGTATATTTGGATTATCTGTATGGGGAGCGGAAGAGTGTTGTTCTATATCAGACAGAACTTTTGCAAGTTCTGGTTCTGGAATGGTTGTAGTGTTTGGATTTTGTGGTTTGGAGCGGGATCTTCTGAGAGTTAATGACTCAGAAGGGTCAAAGTCTTCAAAATCTTCAAAGGTTTGGGGTGTTGGGATATCAGATAGAATTGGAGTAGGGATGGATGTGGAAACAACACTTGAACTTAAAACAGATACAGAAACAGGATTACCTCTTTTCTTTGGAGTCTGTTGTGATGATCCTTCTGGAGCAGCTTTTCTCTTCTTATTCTTCTTCAGAGCAACCTCTGGTGCCTTCGGCTGTAGATCTTGAATGTTCAGATTGGGTGATGTTCCATCAGCTTTGCACGCATCCAAGTATCTCAGAACTATTTGAGGCTTGGAGTCAATCTCTGAGAACAGAGGGAAGTCGTCCAGAGGAACTCTTCTGCTTGAGATTTCAGCAAAAGGAGTGATGCTGGGCTCCTTCTTAATGTTCTCTATCAGCTTCATCTTCTTGAGATTCTTGGCATTCAGCTGCTTGCCAACAGATGGTTCCAAGGTGTTGATCTCTTGTGCTTCTGTCAAGTGCTCAATCAGCCTATTCTCAGTCAGAATATCTGATATCAATTTTCCCAAGGGTATCCAATCCATTTTAGTGCGCTCTTCTTCTCTAGTCTCCTTGACGCTTGTCCTCAGATGGTTGAACAGAAGATGAGCTAGATTAATCTTTACCTTCTGATTAATAAAATAGATCAGAAACTGTTGATATATGTTTATGTAATCAGGGGAGCTTGTGGGCTTTCTGTGATTGAAACATCCCAGAATAATCTTTGCCCAAATTTTGTGCTTATCTTTCAGATCCCTTATCTTGCTGGAGGGAAGCCCCAGCGTGAAGATCTTCCTGGCAATAACAGCAACATCTGAGCACCTTTCAGCCATGTCTATATAGCGAATGCCTCCACCATTGTATCCAATCAGTTTTGCTATCAGCTCTTCTGTAATCATTATCTTCTTCCCCATTATGTAAGAAGTGACTTGGTGATTTGATGAAGAGGCGTGAATCCAGAATTCCTTAACCAAGATAGGAAAAGTTGGACCCACCAACCTGTCAAAATACCTTTCCCATCCTTGAGCTTGAATCTCTTCTGATAAATCAAAGCCATTTTCCTTCAAACTGTTGAAATCCACTATAATCTCTGACAGAACTTCCAAGTTCTTGACTGGAGTGAGTAGTGTTCTGAGAGGAACCTCATATTGCTCAGTTGATGTGTCTTTCTGGGAACCAGATGAAGGATTGCTGCTAGAAGCCATGTTCACACGAGTTCTTGAGAGAAAATAAATTTGAAAGGGTTTTCTTGAGAGGAAGAACAGAAACACAGAAATCAGAAATATTGCTTGAAAGCGAAAGTTAGGGTAAACGTTGTGAATGATGTTTAAATAGGTTTTGAAATAGTTTTTGAAAACGTAAATGGTTAAGAGAGAGAAAATAAATCATGATTAATAGCATTAATGATGGCTGATTTTGGGGGATTTAGGAAAGATACTTAAACGGTTACCAGTGACATGTGTCTCAATGAAACCAATCAGCACTTTGCCTTTTCATAAGCGTGAACGCGTGTTCAGCCTCAGGAACCAGCTGATGACTGGATGACACTTGTTTGCTTTGAGTGAGCATCACTTCTATCCTTGAACTGAAGAGGTCAGAGCTTCATGGATAGATCTGATACAATATGCATTTCTAAATACTCTGAAAGAAGATTGATCAGAAGTTCACTGGGTGATAAACATAATTCTGAAAGTTAATATATAAAATTAAACCAGTTTTATTCTGGACAGAGCTTCATGCTGAGATGTTTCAGAATGAAGTTGAACCTATCTTCAGAAAGTGGTTTTGTAAAGATATCAGCCCATTGATGGTCTGTATCAATAAATTTTAAGTTTAAAATGCCTTTCTGAATATAGTCCCTAATAAAGTGATGTTTTATTTCTATATGCTTAGCCCTAGAATGAAAAATTGGATTTCTACTTAAGCAAATGGCAGATGTATTATTATAGAGTATATGAATGTTACTCTCATAAATCTGGAAGTCCTCAAGCTGACTTTTCATCCAGAGCATTTGTGTGCTGCATCCAGCTGCTGCTATGTATTCAGCTTCTGCTGTTGATAGAGCAATGGTGGATTGTCTTTTGCTGGACCACAAGATCAGATTTTCTCCCAGAAACTGGAAGCTTCCAGAAGTGTTTTTACGTTCAACTCTGTCTCCAGCAAAGTCAGCATCACAGTAACCTACTAAGCTGTAATCACCAGATTTTCTATAAAACAAACCCAGATTAGTAGTACCTTTCAGATACTTGAAAATTCGCTTAACAGCTGTTAAGTGAGATTCTCTAGGATCTGATTGGAATCTTGCACAAATGCATACACTGAATAAAATATCAGGCCTTGAGGCTGTCAGATAAAGAAGAGAACAATCATACCTCTGTAGATCTTCTGTTTTACCTTTTTGCTTACCTCTTCTCTTTCCAGAATGCACGTGGGATGCATTGGAATCTTTGATGGCTTACATTCTGAGAGATCAAATTTCATTAGAAGTTCTCTGACATATTTGCTCTGATGAATGTAAGTTCCTTCTGGGGTTTGATTGATCTGAATGCCCATAAAGAATTTTAGTTCCCCCATCAGGCTCATCTCAAATTCTGCCTGCATACACTTAGCAAATTTTCTTTCAAGAGAAGGATTAGTAGATCCAAATATTATATCATCAACATAAATCTGGCAGACTAAGATGTCATTCTTAACTGTCTTATAGAATAAGGTTGTGTCCACTTTCCCTCTGGTGAATTCCTTTTCTAACAGGAAGTTACTTAGTCTTTCATACCAAGCTCTGTGAGCTTGTTTCAGACCATACAATGACTTCTTTAGTTTGAAAACATATTCTGGATGTTTTGAACTTTCAAAGCCAGGGGGTTGGTGCACATATACCTCTTCTTCTATATAGCCATTTAAGAATGCACTCTTGACATCCATTTGATACAGAGCGATGCCTTTATTAACGGCAAAAGATATTAAGAGTCTGATAGATTCTAACCTCGCGACTGGAGCAAAGGTTTATGTATAGTCTATCCCATCTTGCTGACTATAACCTTGTGCTACCAATCGTGCCTTGTTTCTGACAACTTCACCTTGTTCATTCAGCTTGTTTCTGAACACCCATTTTGTTCCAATGATGTTGAATCCTTTTGGCTTAGGAACCAGATCCCATACATCATTCCTGGTGAATTGATTCAGCTCCTCTTGCATTGCTAGAATCCAATCATTGTCCAGAAGTGCTTCATCAATAGAGGATGGTTCAACCAGAGAGACAAGTCCCATGAGGGATTCTTCAGAGTTTCTGAAGCTGGCTCTTGTTCTGATTGGATCTTCCTTTCTTCCCAAGATTGTTTCTTTTAGGTGATCCATGCTGCTTCTGGATGGTCTTTTCTGAGTTTGATCAACAGAAGGTGCTGGATTGCTTGCAGTGCCTCTTTCTGATTTTAAGGGAGTGTCTCTGTTAAGAGCTTCTGATGACTTGTCTTCAGTACCTGTGAATTCAATTTCCATACCTGCAAATACTTCATTCTGCTTTGACTTTTCAGAGTCAAGCTTGTCATCAAAATGAACACTGATTGATTCTTCCACAATCTGTGTTTCTGTATTGTATACTTTGTACCCTCTAGAGCGTTCAGAGTATCCTAACATGATACACTTCTGTGCTTTAGAGTCAAACTTATTCAAATAATTTTTAGTATTTAAAATAAAGCAAGTACATCCAAATGGATGAAAATATGAAATGTTGGGCTTTCTGTTCTTCCACAATTCATATGGAGTCTTTTCTAGAATAGGTCTTATGGAGATTCTATTCTGAATGTAGCACGCTGTGTTTATTGCCTCTGCCCAGAAGATCTTAGCAACGTTAGTCTCATTGATCATGGTTCTGGCCATTTCTTACAATGTTCTGTTCTTTCGTTCTACAACTCCATTATGCTGGGGAGTTCTAGGACAAGAGAAATCATGCAGAATGCCTTTGTCATTAAAAAATGATTCAAAATCTTTGTTTTCAAACTCTCCACCATGATCAATTCTGACTTTGACGATTCTAAGATCCTTTTCATTTTGAACTTTGTTACAGAAGGTGACAAACACAGAGTGTGACTCGTCCTTGTGTCTTAAGAACTTTACCCATGTCCATCTGCTATAGTCATCTACGATTACTAACCCATACTTCTTGCCACTGACTGAAGTAGTTTTAACTGGTCCAAATAAGTCAATGTGCAGAAGTTCTAATGGTTTAAAGGTGGAAACAACGTTTTTAGATTTGAAAGCAGGTTTTGCAAACTTGCCTTTCTGACATGCTTCACACAGAGCATCTGAATTGAACTTCAGGTTAGGAAGTCCTCTGACCAGATTGAGTTTGTTAATCTGAGATATTCTTCTCATACTAACATGCCCCAATCTTCTGTGCCAGATCCATTGCTCGTTGTTAACAGACAGAAGACATTTTACATTCTGACTTTTCAGTTCAGAAAGTTTGATTTTGTAAATGTTGTTTCTCCTCTTTCCATTAAACGGGATATTCCCATCTTTCTGACTAACAGCTTTACATGAATTTTGATTAAAGATTATATCATAACCGTTATCACTTAATTGACTTATGGATAACAGGTTATGCATTAATCCATCTACTAATAATACATTACTGATAGAGGGAAGATTTCCATTACCTACAGTTCCAGAGCCAATAATATTTCCCCTATGATTGCCTCCAAAGCCTACGTGGCCTCCAGGCTTAAGTTCCAGGCTTTGGAACATATGCCTTCTTCCTGTCATGTGTCGCGAGCAGCCAGAGTCCAGGTACCATGACTGGTGTTTCTGCTTTGCTGCTAAAGATATCTGCAACATGTATTATTTTATCCTTAGGTACCCATATTTTCTTGGGTCCTGATTTGTTAGTTTCACCAAAACTCTGGTTGAATTTTCGTTTGACAGAATAATTGCTACTGGTATATTTGATGTCGTGTGTGTGCCCATATACAAAGTGTGGTTTAAGAGGAGTTCGTTTGATAAATAAATCCATGGCATTCTTTGGTGTAGGTACCTTACCTTGGTATCCTATTCCCTTTCTGCCATTTCTGCTAACTCCATAGATCATTGAAGCCATCTTGCTTCTATCTATGCTTTTAGCAAGAAACTTCTGAAAGATGTGATCATACTCCTTGATGATCTCATCAACGCTACTGGGAGTTTCAAGAATTGTTTCCTTTTGAGAGTTTTGTAAAAGATTTTCTAATTTTGAGACTTTATTTTTCAACTCAGAATTTTCCAACTTGAGGCTCTCAGTTTTATCAGAGTCAGAAGCAAGATCCCTTTTCAGGTTTCTGAACTTGACTCTGATATGCTGATATCATTCCAGAATCTCATTAAGGCTTTCAGAAAGTTCAGCCTTAGTAAAATTAATAGAAAAGTCAGGAAATACCTCTTCTGTGTATGATTCAGAGTATGATTCAGAAGCTTCACCGTCTTCTGATATGTTCGCCATGAGAGTTATGTTTGCTCTCTCATCATCTGATTCTGAGTCAGCTTCAGATGTGTCAGAGTCATCCCATGTGGCCATGAGACTTTTCTTCTTTTCCTTTCCAAACTTTCTTCTAGGCTTTTCCTTCTAAAGCTTTGGACAATCACTCTTGTAGTGTCCTTGCTCGTTGCATTCATAGCAGATGATGTCCTTGTTGTTTGGCTTTCTGCTTCCTGATGAGCCTTCAGATCTTCTGTATCCAGAGGTGTGTTCTGGCCTTCTGTATCTGGAGGAGGATTCGTTCTGGTTCTCATATCTTCTGGGAGTCCTGAACTTTCTTTGCCTCTGCTTCCACGGTTGGTTCACCCTTCTGGAGAGGAGAGACAGTTCATCTTCTTCTGATGATGACCCATTAGAGGTTTCTTCAACAGCCTGCAAAACCTTAGAGTCAGATTTTCTGTTAGATTTTAGAGCTAAAGGCTTACCTTGCTTTTGAGGTTCACCAGCTTCCAGCTCTATCTCATGACTTCTGAGGGAGCTGACAAGTTCCTCCAGAGTGATTTTGTTGAGATCTTTAGCTAGCTTCATCGCTGTGACCATTGGCCTCCACTGTTTTGGCAAGCTTCTGATGATCTTCTTTACATGATCAATAGTAGAATACCCTTTGTCCAGAACTTTGAGACCAACAACCAGAATCTGAAATCTTGAGAACATTGTTTCAATGGATTCACTTTCTTCCATCTTGAATTCCTCATACTTCTGGATGAGCGCAAGAGCTTTAATTTCTTTCACTTGAAGGTTGCCTTCATGCGTCATTCTGATAGAATCAAACATGTTCTTGGCAGTGTCTCTGTTTGAGATCTTTTCATATTTAGAGTAAGAGATAGCACTGAGAAGAATGGTTCTGGCCTTGTGATGATTCTTGAAATCACGCTTTTGTTGATCAGACATTGCTTTCCTGTCAATCTTCTGACCACTTGCATTCACAGGGTGCGTGTATCCATCTGTCACCATATCCCACAGATCAATATCATGGGCTAGAAAGAAGCTTTCAATTCTGTCTTTCCAGTAATCAAAGTTCTCTCCATCAAGGACTGGAGGCTTTCCACTGAATCTGTCTCTTTCTTCGTTGTTGTCATTGCTGATGTTGTGATGAGTTCCTGCCATAGTGTTTTTCAACGCTGGATCTTGTACTGACACGGTTAAGTGTTATGAACTCAGAACTAGGCGCTCTGATGCCAATTGAAGAAGTGAAAAACACAAGAAGGGGGGTTGAATTGTTTAAACTTGAAATCAAATGCAAACAACACGTTATTTTTATACTGGTTCGTTTGATCTCAAACTACTCCAGTCCACCCGTCAAGGTGATTTCGCCTCTCTCCAACGAGGACTTAATTCACTATATTTAACCGAATATTTAAACTGCTTTAACAACTGCTAAAGCCTTCTTGAGTCTAAACCACATACCGGTTTCTCAAGGAAATTCTTTCTTACAGAAAAATGAACAATATGTGTGTTGAATGTTTTCTACAAAAATGATATATCACAACTGTGATAATACACAAGATAAAGCTTAGATGATACTAGATTGCTAGAGCTATAGAGTAAGCAATATGAGTGCTTTAGCAAACTGAGAGAGTGAGGATGAAGATGATTGACTTTAGGCGTGTAGCGTATTGTAGAGCATTAGCCAATTCACTTCTCACTGATTTGTTTAAATACTTCTTGGAATAGATACGTTGATGCCAATAATTCCATTTCAATGCCCATTACGTTCTTTCCATATTGAGAAGATCTTTGTCTTGGAATAAAGTCGTTGGTAATTAATCTGCCTTGAATGCAGTACCGTTGACGCTTCAGAATGTTCTGCTTGATTAAGATCAGAGCGTTCTTGGCTTTAGGCTTATTCTGATTGCTTCTGAGTGCTGATGACATTGACGAGATCCTGATCAGAGTCAGAGTGTGTTGAGCGCAGATTCTGTTCATCAGACTTCAGTGTAAGCATATGTAAGATCTTCTTGTTGACATCTTCTGATGCTGATGTTGATATTTTGATGCTGATTCCATCAGAGTTTCCTCTAAATAAACAGCATAATTTTAAGTAGCATCTATGTCAAATATAAAACTCATAATTCATTTAATCTTGTATTTTGTTATCATCAAAACTCTAACTGACGGTTGTAGAATCAAACTTTGTTCTAACACTTTCAACATCTCAAACAACCCTCTCTTCACATCAGGATGCAGTAATGCTCCAATATTAACTTCCTTCGGATCTTCTTCTGAACCCAAATTGATTACTTCCAATGGGTCTTTATATGGCTGAATGGAATTCTCCTTGCGCTCAAGCAACCGTGACACTTCTTCTAGAATCTCATCATAGTCTTCTTCTTCGGACCCATACACAGGACATTCAGAGTTGGGAGAGGGTGCAGGGTCATTGTATTCAACGGGTTTTTTAATTAATCTGCACATATGATTTTTGATTTCTTTTAGAAACTGACACATATAACAAGTGATCATGAAAATTGAATTGCAGTTATTATTTATTTTGAAAGGTTTTTTCTGATTACCATTTTCCAAGAAAAAAGAAAAAATAAAAACACAATTTGGGAAACAAAGACAACTTTTATTATTGATTTTAAAAATCAAAGCAAACAGATAAGCCCATACAATATTAATACTTTCACCTTGGACATAGTGAAAGCTTTTCAAAAAGATTACCAAAAACAAATTACTTTGAAACATGTATACAAGAGGGAACATCAATGGTGATCCAGTTCTGAACCCTAACTTCGTGCATCACATAAATTGGCATTTCTGGCTCTGCTTCATCTTCCATAATGGCATTAATCCCAAAAACAGTTGGATAAAGATAACCCCCGCTACGAAATATGTCTTGATACTTGTCTGCAACAGACTTCGGCATCATGCTCTTACCTTTATCATTCTTCATAGAGAACCCAAAGCCAGCTCCATTCTTATTTAAAGGTGGATCAACAATCTGTCCCCATACTTCACTATGGCCATTACACATAACCTGATGAGCATCCTTAAACGAAGTCATGGAATTATCATGTCCTCTTATATTATCAATGGATAAATCTTGGAACTGGGTTCCAACAGCATCTTCATCCGCCTCTACAATGTTGAAAGAGGACAAATGAGATATCAATAATGCTTGTTCTCCATTTATAATTACCACTTTTAATTCACGCACAAACTTCAACTTCTGGTCTAAAGTCGAAGTGACAGCCCCTGCCTCATGTATCCATGGTCGTCCCAACAAACAGCTATAAGCAGGTACAATATCCATGATTTGGAAATTAATTTGAAACAAATGTGGACCTATATCAATAGGCAAGTCCACCTCACCAATAACATATTTCCTTGATCCATCAAACACTTTCACAATAATACCACTTGGACGTATGGGCGTTCCTTGATATTTCAACTTCATAAGTGTGCTCCTTGGTATAACGTTCAATGCAGATCCATTATCAATCAGCATATCGGATAATGAATCATTCTTGTAGTTCATAGAGATGTGGAGGGCCATATTGTGATTCCTTCCTTCATCGGACAGTTCATCGTCGCAGAAAGTCATGTTATTGCATGATGTAATGTTCCCTAGATATTTTTGAAGGAGTCTGCAGTAGCTGATCTATAATTCTGTAGTCTCTCATCTTGATTATCTTCAAAATATAATCCACCTCCTTTTCTAGCGTAGCTCCACTATATTCAGCCAGTGCCTTCTTGGGTTCAACATTTTCAACAATTTTCTTTCCAGCACTAACATCTCCACGAACAACTGGTGCAAATATACGATCACTGCGGGTCACTCTGCTAGTCTCAGCAATATTTCCAACATTAGGCATAGGCTAGAGGGGAACTTCCACACCATCCTCTAAAATTGTAGCATTATATTTGTAGGATACAGCCTTGTCTGACTTGTGGGGGACAGGACCCGGCAAAATAAACACCAATGGAGTAATAGTTGGCTTGCTATGATATTCAACTTCAAAAGGGGTAGGTGCACCAAAACAAGGCACAATAACATTTACTCCCTCTTCCACATATTCAGTCATTAAAGAGTCATCTCTGGAACACATATATTCATTTGAGGAGAAGAACTCATTCGTAGAGACATACTCATCATCTGACTCTTCCTCATCCAAACAAACCTCAATCTCATTAACCTCGTGGTAATCATCCCTTTGGCCTTCAACCTTGATAGTTCCATTATCTAATAACAACTGAATACCTTTCCTTACAATTAAACATCATCAGGAGTCCCAACAGCAAATTCGGCAAGATCCATACTGATGTTCTACCTGACCAGCCATGTGGTAGAAAGTAGCATGAAATTGTACAAGATCCTCATTCATATGTTCCACATCAAAGATTCTGAACTCTTCAAGACATCCAGAAACCATGTTTACTTCCTATTCATACTCTGCCCTAGGCCTGATTATGTAGATGAGGCCCTCATCCATTATCTCCTGCAAATCAGCCTTTATCTTGTCACAACCCTGTATATCCGTACTACAAATAGCACAATCGGCATAGTCATGCGTATAGTAGCTAAATTCAGAGGTTTGCATGCATTTTTACCAAATCTCTTCTAACCAATTTAATATCGAAAATCTAGAAGTCGCCTAGACAACCAGCCACCATGTTCATAACATTTTATCCTCCATGCTTGGGCAAAGGATTATCTTTCACATTAGGGCCAACATCCTTGAAAGATAAGATACCAGACTTCACCAATTTATGTACTTAAGTTTTCAAAGGATAGCAGTTCTCAACATTGTGCCCTGGTGCTCCCTGATGAAAAGCACATGTTTGGTCTGCTTTGTAATACCAAGGAAATGGTGACGGTATAGCGGGACGTGGTCGGGTCTGAACCAAATTCTTTTGAATTAACGTCGGGAGTAATTCTGTATAGCTCATAGGGATATGGTTATAATTATCCCTTCTCTGATTATAGCCTTGATTCCCCTGATGGGATGGACTCTGATAAGCAACGGTGGTTGGAGCTACACCAACTACTGGAGTCACTGAGGCGACTTGTTAATGACGTTGATAATTTCTTCTAGGAGGATTAACCCTTCTCTCTTACATAAAAACATTTGTATCTCCTTCCTTCTTTTTGGAAAACCCATAGGATGGCTTCTTCGTGCTTCCAAAACTTTCACTTTTGATTAAACGGCCCTCTCTTACAGCCTCTTCTAAACGGATACCCATGCCTACCATTTCAGTAAAGTCACTTGGTGCACTCTCTACCATCCTCTCATAGTAGAAAGCACCCAGAGTCTTTAGGAAAATATTAGTCGTCTCCTTCTCTTCCATGGGAGGAATCACTTGGGTGGCTACCTCACGCCATCTCTGTGCATATTCTTTGAACGATTCCCTTTCCTTCTGGACCATGGCCCTGAGTTGATCACGGTCAGGCGCCATGTCCACGTTGTATTTGTATTGTCTGATAAATGCTTCTCCCAAGTCATTGAAATTATGGATATTTACGTTGTCCAAACTCATATACCACTTCAACGTAGCGCCAGTCAAACTATCCTGAAAAAAATGAATCAATAGACGTTGATCATCAGTGTGGGTAGACATTATACTTACATATATCACAAGATGAGCACGAGGACAAGTGTTTCCCTTGTACTTCTCAAATTATGGGACCTTAAACTTCGTATGTATCTTGACATTCGGGACCAAGCATAAATCATTCACATTTTTCCCGAACAATTCCTTTCCCCTGATGGCCTTCATCTCGCTCTTTATATTGTAAAACTTCTCTTGAAAATCATCCATTCTATCATAGAGACCCAAGTATTCACTTGGTGGAGGAAAAGGATGATACATATCATCATTTGCTAATGGAACCATATTCACCGAAGGAGGTGCAGCAGGAGCAACATGCACCACAAGAGGTGCAAGAGTAACAATAGTCTGAACAACTGGAGTATCTTGAGGACCAAGATTGAAACCTTCAGGCACAAAGTTCTATGGCATTCCCCATGGACAACCTTGAGGCACGCGATTCTAAATAACAGCTGGAATGGCAGACACATGAACAGTCGGAGCTTCAGTAGTAACCCTTGTCTATTGAGGTTGAACACTTGGTGGTTTATTATGAGAAGCCACCATACATTCCATCAGAGTAGTGAGATTGGCCATGCCGGCCTTCAAAGCAGAAATTTCCTTGCGTAGCTCGTGATTCTCTTGTTCTAAGTTGTACATCTTCCTTCTGAAATTAGCTCGAGTATTGTAGTGGTGAGATAGCTTGCTGAACGAAGTAAAGAAGCTTGGTAAGACACCTGAATATGCATAATAAATGCAAGAAATATGTGCAATATGATGCATGATATGCAATGCACATGATTTATTTATTTTTATTAATATTTCAATGGACTTAAAGATTTATAGACACATTGCAAATATCAAAGCAATAACACATTTGAAATACTGAAAAAATTTATTATAATAACTTCAAAATGGATTACAAGTTTCAATAATCCCAAGTACAAGATGAAAATAAAGTCTAAAACCCTAAGAAGTAAAGCTGATGGAGATCACTCTATATGCTGGCGCTTCCCTGTAAGCCTGGCAATCTGAGCCTTCAACCTCTGGTTTTCTTCCGCATATCTGGTGGCAACCTCCTTCCAATCACCTGAATTAGGAAGTGAGCAAGTAGCATCTGACTGAGGCTTAGAGGTAAATAAATCCCCTTGCCTCTCCATCATCTCTACAGCCCAACTCTCAAGAATCTCAATCAAACCGTCTTTCTCCTTCAAGTCTGCTCTTTAGGAAATCTCCAAAGTTTGGCACTTATTCTTCCAAGCATCCTTTTCTTGTTGCATCCTGACCAAAGCAAGTTGTAGCTCTTCCACATCGTCTAATAAGGGAGGAATGGTCTTCACAAACAAGTCAGACATAGGTGTTTCCCGGGAATACGGCATCTTCAATTGGACCCACTAAAGATAAGGCTCTAAAGAAACAACCCCCCTAGGTCCCAGGTATTTCCTACTCTTCATATGAATGTAACTCCAGGCATTCACAATCTATTCCCTAGCTTCCTTATGGTCTTCTCCCTCCTTCATGAAGAAACTACTCAAATGAATACTATTTGGTTTATCCCTCATCGGATAACCAAGCTGTCGTCGTGCAAGAACAAGGTTATAGTTAATTCCTCCCTTTGTACCAAGAAGGTGTACATTTGGGAAACTACCACAACTATCGACAATCTCTACATCATGGTAAGCCCGATGATACCAATCAATATCCGAGTGAGTAAGTGCCATTATCTTAGGAGCCCAACGGGGTTCCTTCCTGACATCCAAGAAAGCATCAGACTGAGGCATATGAGAAATAAACCACCAGTACAACAGAGGCGTGCAACAGATAATCATCCCCCCGTGATAAGAATTCCGGAGATGAATAGAGTAATAAGCATCACCCAACAATGTAGGAACTGGGTTTCCAATCATGAAGATTCTGATAGCATTAACGTTAACAAACTTATCTACATTAGGAAATAAAAACAAACCATAAGTAAGTAGAGAAAATATGGCCTCAAAAGAGACTATGTTGTACCCCAAAATTTGCCCACTCATTTTATCAACATTTCTCATCACAAGGCTCTTGGAACTCAAGATCAAGCTAGGGTTTGCTCTGCTCAAGACATCTCTTTGCACTGATGACCTAAATTAGGGTTTGAGTTTGCACAAGGATTTTTGGACCTTCAATGCTCAAATTGACTTTCATACTTCATGTTGGACTCATAAGTTTGTCCATACCAAGTTTCAAGCCTTGAATCAAAGTTTTGCCCAGTCAATTGGACAGTTGACCTAGAAATCAGCTGTATTGGGGAAAAAGTCAATTGTGGCCAATTTACAGTCAAACCTCATGAATTTTTACACATCAACATTATGAACTCATATGAACCATTGGATCAAGTTTGGACCACAACTCCACAAGAAATTTGATCAGATCACCAAAAGGGCAAAATGGTCATTTTTAGGGTTTTGACTGTACAAACGCAACTTCTGACTTTTTGACCTATCCAATGGAAAATTAGGTTCAACCATGGACTCAAGGACTCAATGACATCATCTTGACTTATTCAACAAGTTCAAAAGATCTCAAATGCATGGGATTGACAAATGAATTTTTTAGTCAACTGATCAAGATTTGACTGTACACTGAAAAGTCAAACTTTGACTTTTTGGTCAAAATCAAGTGCCAAGGGTCATTTTTCATAAAGATGTGCAAAATTATGAAACTTGTTCATCAAGAAACTCAAAATTGCAAATTAGGGTTTAAAGTTGAAAATTTTCGTAACTTAGAAATTTTCTAAGTTATGAAATTTTCTTAATTTTTCCTAACTTTGCCCCACATTTTCACCATGATGCAAATGGATTCAAACAAGACCTCCAACATGAAAGTTGTATTCCTCCACATATTATACAACTTTTATTCACAAAGTTTTCTCAAAAGAAGCTTGGATCTCAAGTTATTATTTTTGGAACAAGGGTCCCTAAAACTTTTAACTTAGTGAAATTTTGCCCTAGTTTAGGCAGGATTTTGACCTATCTTCTTGGCCATTTTTCACATAGTTCCACTTGGATTCTCAAGTTTCATTTCAAATATGGATTATAGAGCATTTTGTAAGCTTTCCAAATTGTCCAAGAACTCCTCAAACACATTTGTGGTTAGGGAGAATCAAAGGCTTGAAGTTGGCAAAAACTCACTTTTCATCCATGGCATATTCATGTTCATACAAGTTGCATTTTCAAATCAGCATGCCTTACACTAGTTTACAGGCCTCTAAACCACTTTACACTCCATAATTAAATGCAAATCCATCAGTCTAAGCTTTTGTTTTGGCCATTTGGACATTGTACACAAAACTAAGCCCTAAGTAGAAAAAGGCACATTTCCATTTTTGCCATAATGTGCTTTATGTCAAACCACAATCCCTTGAGCATTGGTCTAAATCTCAGAGAGCAAATCAAATCCCCAAGTTAGAGGGGCCAAGAGAAAAGTATGCAAGCATTTTTGATAGCCTGTACAGGCTTGTAACTTCACTTCCATATTCTTACTTCAAAAACAAGAAATTTGTCCAAAGCTTGAGAACTTGAAAACCAGCCAATACCAACTTATGAAAACAGTTTGAACATCTTTCTCACACCCCTTTGAGCTAGAAACACGATTTCTTGAGCCTCTAAACACCCCATAGCCAGAAATTCCATTCCTTTGGCAAAACAGGGAAGGTTCTGCAACTTGAGTTCCATAGCTCATTTGGCTCGTGCGTTTTGCCCCAAGTTGCTTAAAACACCTTCCATTCAACTCATCCAAGCTATCCCAAACCTCAAACACCAACTGTAACTCCATTTGCAGTGTTCACCATTTTCATTTTGAGCTTGTGCAGGTTGATTTCTATAGGCTGATTCAAGGACATTCAAGGCAAGCTAACTATTGGAAAAGGTCAAGTGAAGTTCAAGCAAGCTACCAGACATCTCAGGCCCTGTTTAAAAGCACTACATTGCCCTACACGAATCCAACTGAAACAGGTTTTTCTCCACTTTCTATCTCTCTATTTAGGAACATTTAGCCTTAGGTTTGTGAATAAAAAATGTAGTGTTCATTGCCATGAAGCTATACATATGCTCAGTTTTCATTTATATTAAGTGTGCTAGGAGAATTTCATCCATGAACATGCTGAAAAAACTAGGTCAGATTTTAAGGCCAGAGAAATTCTCTCTGGTCTTTGAGAGTTAAGACAAGTTGTTTATATGGTTGGAATCGTCTTGAAATTCTCTACAAGTTTGATGTTGTGAGTTTTTGCAATAGAGCTCATATGCAGGATGTCACAGTTTGTACTGGCGCGTGCGTTTTTTTTCAAATTCTGGAGGTTGAAGATGAAGTGGTGGGCTGGGCTTGGCCTGACTCACTCTTGACACCCCCTCTTTTCCTTTTTGCACCCCCTGGCCCAATTTCTTGTATTTTTATATTTTTGCATTTTTGTTTTCATTTCTGATTTTGTTTATTTATTTCCAAATATAAAAAATGCTCAAAAATATTTTCATAATTTTTTTACATTTATTTGGCATTTTATTTTAATTCTTCTAACATAAAAAAGTATTTAAATACTTTTATATTATTAAGACTTGAAAAATATTATATAATTTATACTTTTATTTTTGTTCTTTATTTTTATTCATACTAAAAATATTTTCCTAAATATATTTTATTTTTGTACATATTTTATTTTATATTGTATATATTTAATTTGATTAATATACATATATAAATATGTACTTTTTATTTTATTAAATACTTTAGAATAAAAAATATAAAAATATTACATTTTCATTTTTATTATTATTCATACTAAAAAATACCTTTTTTAAGTATATTTTATTTTTGTACATATTAATATATTTTATTGTATATAAATAATATAATGTATTTATTTTCTTAAAGAAATTAGGTTTTTACCCTTAAACAAATAAAATAAATCTTTTTATTTATTTCTTTATTTTTTACATTAAATACTTTTACATACATGAACAAACAAAAACCTTTTTTTTGCATAATTCATTTATTTGATATATTTATTTACTTTGTTTATTTAAATATTGTCCATTTAATATTTATGCATTGAGAATTCAATTTGGATGTAATAGTAAACTAGGGTTTATATTTCTTGTCAAATATCCCCTATTCAAAGATTGTACCCCCATCCCTATAATCATGTTGTAATAGCTTAGAATTTTAATTCTCGCACTTTACGTTTTCAATTATGCCATGATTAGAGAATTAGGGTTTGTATGCAAAAATCCAAATCAACAAATAGCTTGACCTAATCAAAGAAAAATATGCATGAAAATCAAACACAATGCACACTTGCACCCCTAGGGTTACAATCCACTTGTTGCCTTCAAAAATGGGCCATGTTATGCATGTTGGGTACTCTGGCAAAAACAAAAACAAAACAAAAGATCATAGTCCCTCGATGACGCTATCTTGGTTGCCTAAACAAAAATGATCAAGTCCCTTAAGAATTTGCCAAAATACTTGACACAATTGCTATCATGGTCTATAAGATGACCCGCGCCTGTCCCGTTTAACATCCTAACACAAGGTTGTTCACCAAATGCAATGGTGAAACAACACTGTCAGAAGGGTTAAAAACATTAGGAAAGATCTTTGAGTAAAATAGGGTAGATATCTCTTAGTTACTTGATCAAAAAGCATGCAAAAACATCCTTGCTATTTTCAAACACACTTCACAACACAATTTCAAAACATTTCCCAAATCAAACTTTCAAACATTGAAATCTTTTCAAAAGACAAAAACACCTTTGTATACATTCAAACAAGAATCATTACAAAGGTTGCCACAACGATGGCCTCTTTTCAAAACATCTTTCAAAACCACACACAAAGCACCATTTCAAACAATTGGAAAAGCAAAAGCAAGTGATCTAAACAAGTAACTAAGAGACCATGGATAACCATGGATGAAAAGGGTGCTTGCACCTTCCCTTTTCATAATCTACTCCCCGAACCCAAGAAAACATCTCAAAGGTCTTTCCTGTGCTTTTTGACCTTTCCTTAGGATAAAATAAAAAGTCGGTGGCGACTCTTGCTAAACTGAAACATTTACGAACACAAACGCAAAATCCTAAGTCAGTTCTCCCACCGTATCACAGGTTGTACTCTTCATCTTGGCAAATTAACAAGCTTTCTCCAATAAGAACTAAGCTGGTAATCCTCTAATCCCCCTTTAGTAGTCATATGGGCTTCAACCTCAGAATACCCCAGATGGATCAAAGCAGCAATCTCGTGTGGTTTTGGCAAACCCTCCAGACCAGTAAAAGGAACATGATTGGTAATAGGTAAATACAACAGATAAGAATACTTTCTAGTGTAGGCATCAACTGATAGTCAGGGAAAGTAAAGCAATGATACATTGGTTCATAGAACTGGACCAAGGTCGAGAGAATACCCTCCTTCATCCTAAGCTTCATGAGAGGAATGATGGATCCATACTTCTTCTGAATATCTGCAGAACACTCAATCTCGAGAATTAGACTGATCAACTCGTCTATCTTGGGATCTTTGAAACTGTATTTTCCAGTCTTTCTTTTTCCAGAATCCATGGTCAAAAAGGTACTTGAGATATTCACAAATGGTAAACTTTTAAGTCCCTTGGAATAAAACTTCTTCAAAAGATGCTTATGAGTGCATGGATGCATGATGAAAAAATCACACACAAGATCACAAACATAGGGTTCATAGGTTCAACGTCACGAGCATGAGGTCGAAGGTACTACCCATAAGGTATGGTCTAAAAGTTATCACTTGCCGAACAAGGTTTTAGAGGTTCCCAGAGTCTACATCCTTCCTTCAGATATTGCCAACTTCCTGATTAACTCGGTAATTAGTAATATTCTTAAGAAAAACTCATTCGAGCGTAGTATCGCGTGACAACTATTTCCATATTACTCCGTCATAGCTTCTGCACTACACCTAAAAGGCCAAGATGGGTTAGGTATTCTACGGTCCTCAGCTTCAGCAGGCTCCCAGGTCGAAAGCAGTACGTCTTCCCGATTACACAATAAACGACACTACAGTCAAAGGGTCCTACATTGAGTGGGGGATATCATGCCTCCTTTTTTGGGATTAGTCCCTCAAAGTTAACACGACTATACCGCCCGTCCTATCTTAAAGTTTGCCGAAGTCCGGGAGAACCTTGAAAATCTGGAAAATCCAGACAAACATATATACAACAAATAATATAACACATAAACAACAATAACACATATATAGATATAAACAAAGATAGGTTTAACCCATTTTTAGATGGACCAGTAAGAGGTCGATCTTTCCCCGGTGAAGTCACCATTTTTTTCTGTAGCAGCAGAAATGTTTAAGACTAAGCTATTGGATTGACTAGATTTATACAGATAAAAAAATCGCCACCGCACTTTATTGTTTCCAAAGGAATGGGAAAAGACCGAATAACCCAAAAAGAGGGGAAAGATTCAAGGTAAGAGGGTTGGTTATGCAAAGGGAAGGTATTAGCACCCTAAACATTTATGGTACTCCGCAGGAACCTCTTTGAAAAATCTGTATATTTTGGCTATAAAATGTTGTATAAAAAATAGATGGTGGAGGTGAGAAAAGAAGTATTTTTTATGATTTTTTCACCCGCCGCTATTGCGAACCTTTAGTGCCTACATACCACCTTTCGTGAAATAGGGGATCAGGGTACACGTAGTTCACCTTTACAAAATTTTAAAACACAAGTGTGTTGGTTAATTTTATGAGATAAAACATCATCGTCATTGTCCGTGTGGAAAACATACTTACTACCCACAATCATGAGAAAGGAGAATTTGCATCATCTCAAAGTTAAGGATATGGCTTGGATTTTAAAATCAACAATGCCTCACTCAACACCCAAGTGGAATATACCTCTCTTCACTACATATTGTAGAAGTATAGTTGTTTGCATCACTCCAAGGATTGACAAGAGTCCAATCTTTTGAGAAAAGTTTAAGATAAAAGCCAAGATGGCAAAAGGGTTTGAAATGAGATTAATTGAATTTTAGTCTTCTCACAAAAAATGTCAAGGTATCATTAAGTTGATTGAAGTTTATTTATGAAAATGTTTTGAAAATGCATGGACCTAAGTCCAGGTTTATTATGAAAGTGATTCAAGTTTAAAAACAATAAGAGTTTTCAAAAGTAGGAAGAAGATTTTTAAAATTAATGAAGATGGGAGGAGAAGAAGAGACTATCCTAAAGCATAAGATAAAATTTAAAGATAAGAACCATCTAACCAAAAAGAAGCCAACACTTGACATTATGAGTTAAGATAGAATTCCCATTCTTTTAATTGAAACCAAACAAGCAAAGATACTGGACCTCTTGAGGGAACCAAACTTCAAATGTATTAAGTCTCCACAAAAATTGGGCAGAGTAACTGTTGTATACGGGTGAACTCCATATTACAAACAAAGAATGTAATCACAATAACCTGCACACAAATAAACAAACAAACCAATGTCTTGAGGTAAACCCCAAGAACTCCATACAAAATATCAATTAAGGTCACAAGGTCTCCAACATAGGCCAAGGTTTCTAATCCTAAGTCCAAGAAGTCCAATACTCCATAATTCCAAAGATAGTAACCAAATAGTCCAAGTATCATTAATGATTTTTATGGTTTACATTGATTATTAGGTATCTTAAGAAAGAAAAGGAAAACTCAGGTGAGGAAAATAAAAATGACAAGAATGTAAATGCTCAAGTGAGCAAAGATGAAAAATAGCATGAAATGTAAATGCTAAAGTAAATGGTGCATAAAATAAAAACACAAAATGAAGTCAACCAAACCTTCGCGAAAAATTTATATAAACTGTAGCTCAAGCAATTTGGAAGGAAAGTTTTGAAAGGGAATTTGAAACTTCACGGCCAAAACGTGTTTCCAGATAAAAGCAAGTGTTGCAACTAGAACCAGGGAAATGAGAGCTTCACAATGATATCAAAGTTTGGAAGAATTAATGAAGGAATCTACCTATTGAAGTTGAGTTGCAGAGCTCTGAAACTGGACTTCTATGGATCAATATAGGTCACGATTCTTGAAGGTAAATGTATGGTTAGCTTCAGGGAAGATTAAGGAAGGTGAACTGATAGAAAAAATGGATTGAAAAAGGCTTGAACACTAATTTTGAAGTTGCATAAAAGTGAGTTATGGAATGAGTTTGACAGGGTGATTTTGGTTATTCAAGCTTGAGGAAATGAATAAAGGATGACCCTCTATTTATAGGGAATCAAATGGAATGTTCAAGCATGTGAAATGATTAAGTTTGGAGGGAAATCATGTGAAGTTGCAAACAAGAAAAGTGTGACTTCTATTTTGATCAAAACTCATCCAAAACACGCGTTTTGCTATGCTAATCACTTCTGGAAGTTCACTAAACATGTTTAGAAGCAAAAACGCGCAGAAAGAAACATGTTTAGAAGCTAAATCAAGGATTTCAAATTCTGACTTTTGAAGAAACTTCAGCTTCAAGTTACAAAATCAATGGCATTCTCAGCTCAAGGGGTCTTAGGGTATGATTCTTGAAGCTTTAGAAATATGAGATTACAAGCTTTGCAATGGGAAAAGAATGGAATCAAATGGATGTTTGAACTGAAAGTTGCAATGAGTCAAAGTTGGGAAAAAGAGGTTGACTTTCCATACTTAGAAATATTTCAAGTTTTTCTTCTAAAGTGGCCTATAATGTTTTGCATCCAAACATGGCCTTCCTCTTGGAATTTGCTCTTGACCAAAAAAGATGGCATGAAACAGACCTCTTGAATGACATTTTGAAACTTTAAACATTCAAAATCTCTAAAAATTGAGGTAGTTATGAATTGTTGAAGTTCGCGAAAAATCATGAAATGACCTATAATCTTTTGTATCCTTAGGGCATCTTCCATCGATTTTCTCACTTTGCATATAAAATAAGGAATAAAGTTCATATCCTCAATATTTTTGTGGAAAAAGAGTGGGCTCAAGGTGATAAACATTGACCAAGTTATGATCATTTGAAGTCACCCATGGGAATTTGGGGGTTCATCTAGAGGACTTGTAATTTTTCTTCATCATCAAGTTTCTTCCACATGAAAAATCCTTGAAACTATTTAAGTGATTTGTTAATAACTCTTTGAAGAGAAGGATTTATTTGGAATCACTCAAAAATACCAAAAGATGAGCAAGATATACTTCTTTGAAGTTCAAAACCCTAGCTCCTAGACCAAGAAAATGCTTTGAGAAACCTTGACAATTTTGAACAACCTTCTTGTACCAACACTTTTGCTTTGTAGATAGAAGTTTTTGGGGATGATAATGAGAAGTCGTAGCATCCAAAAACACTTCCATATCTTGAGAATTGAGAGAAATATGTACTTGTGACCAATGGGAACAAGGCATTGTCCAACCATGACAACTTCTTCAATCAACCCCTTGTACTTTTGAATCAATCTTGATAACTTTGAAATGTGGTAAACCAAAATAAACCTTGCCATGCCATTTCCTCCAAAACAACTTCAACGGTGAGGTTTGAATTTCTCAAGATTTATTGACTAGGGCATGGAAATAAACTCATGAACCCATGGGTCAACTTGCTAAGTGTGATACGGTGGCAGCACCGACTGTTTTTAATGGTTTGCGTTTTTGTGTTTTTTTGTTCTCAAAATTTCGTGGTAAGCAAGAGTAACCACCAAATTTTATTTCATCCAATCATGGAAAAGGAAAAAGAACAGAAAAAACTTTATTTCGAGATGTTTCTGAGTACGGGGGGTCGATTATAGAAAGAGAAGGTGTTAGCACCCTTTCTATTCATGGTTTTCCATGGGCTCTTAGGTGCTTGATCATTTTAAAATTGCTTGTGTGTGTTTGTATTGAAATTTTTTTACTTCGTGATAACCCTTGTAACGGTCCTCAAGGATATGACGAAGTTGTTTTGAAAATTTGTTTTTAAAGGCATTTGTGTGAAAAGTTTTCATTGAGAATGTACCTAAGATTCTACCTACTCGAAAAAAGGATTATTCGTTCTATTTTCTTTAGACAGCGCTATCCTACTATTAAGGAGTAGGTAGCACCATCGTTGGAGTTGTAAGGGACGTTTGAAAGGGACAAAATACAATCACTAAAGCAATAGTTAGAAAATTTTAGTAGTAACCCTAGAGTCTTAAGATCTTTCTGAGGCAACATTTCCGAGTCAACATTCGAATGGGACACTTTGATTTCTTTAGACTGGAGGGCAGCCACTAAAATCTCCTATGCTTAATGAGTGTTTACCGAAGGCAACCGGAGTGAGGTAAACCGTATGAGTGAATATGTGCATATGATTTGTTTCTGTTAATCCTTGCACATTAGGTGATCTACCGTTTTAATTTTCTAGACATTCTTGCCATACAATCCTATTAGCAATACATCTAGACAGTTAAAGATTGCGGAAATAAAAAGTGTGAGGAAATAAAACCTAGCTATTACAATACTTCGGGGAGGGGGATTAATTACATAACCAAAAATGGGGAAAAAGCGGTAATAAAATCCCTAGTTTAAAGCTATTACATACCCTTAGCAGTTACAAAATAATGGCAAAATAATTAACAAGTGCGCGGCGAATTATATACCAGGACGGTTGAAAAGATAACCTAAAACTATAATTGAGAGAAAAAATATTTTTGTTCTTGTGGATTTTTATTTGAGAAAACATTTAATTGCAAATTAATAAAAAACTAATTTCTAATTGTTTTTAAATTATGAAATAAATTAAATTAACCTAATTTCCTAATTAAATTATTTAAATAAAGAAATAAAAAATATTTTGTACAAAAAGATTTTGCATGTTTTTGGTTTTTTATTTGAGAAAAGAAATATAAATTGTAAAATTAAAACCTAGATTCTATTTGATTTTAAATGAAACAAAAATTAAATTTACCTAACTTACTAATTAAATTAAATAATATATTATTAAAAAACATGCTTTTTTGTGTTTTTGTGATTTATTGATTTTATGATTAATAAAAAAAACAATTAATTTTTGGGTGAAAAATAATTAAACAAAAATAATTAAAACAAAAGAAATAAATAAAGAAAAGGAAAAGAATGGGCCTGTATGCTAGCAAAGAGGGGGTGTGGATTTGAATTCCCTGGCCCATTGAGCTAAGCCCGGTCAACCATGTTGGATTAGGTGAAAGCGTTGACTTGAGGAGCACCATGGACTTTCAGGGGAGAAGCGTTAGATATGGCCAGTAGTGCATCTAGTGGATGGGCGTTGAGGTTGCATGTAAGGCGTGTGAGGGGGTGGAGTACTGGATCTGTTGCAAGAAAAGGAAATAAATAAAATGCTGGGACCTGGGATCAAACCCAGGTCCTCACGCCTTGTACCAATGCTACACTGTCAACTGAGCTGTTGTTGTTAGTTGTTATTATAGTAACAAGAATATATAATATATAAAACAAATGCAATGCCCTGGAACAAAAAAAATGCGCGCACTGAATTCGAACGGACCAATGGGGTTATGACAAATCACCTTCTTCTACCTCCAGTACGTCGTTTTAGATAAACAACCTATACCTATAGACGTTGTCCATTGCTAAAAACCTGTGTCATTCAAATATTCAGTACAAGCATGATAAATCCATTGTGATGGTACCAATCAACTAGTCTTGGCCTCACGAGCATCATGGTACTTGATTCATGGCCCAATTTTTCCTGTACACAAAGACCCTAAAATTCATGTAGAAACCCTAACCATGGCAGATGCGTGTATAAGCGTCAAAAATGCAATTAAACCATCCAGTTAGCTTGCAAACATGATAATAATCACAAATATGACAATTAAAGGTGCTAATGATGTGTAAATTGTAATAATCAAATTTGAAAAGTTTGCAAACCGTGTGAGGTGTAGGGACGGATTCTGAGCGTTTCAGACAATGAAAATGGTTGAGATGGCTTCAGTGCACGCCCAGGATGTGATGGATGGCCTTGAATTACTCTGAAAGGTCCTCTAGACTGAAAGCTGAACCTCACTTTTTTTCAAGATTTTTGAATTTGCTTTTGCCTTTTCACGACTGTAACCCTTGTGTTTTTGATCTGCAATTTTTATGCACTTATAATAGACTGAATTAGGGTTATAAAATTGCATCATATCTTTGAGAATTATGAAAATGTGATTTGATTTGATTCATGTATGATATCTTTCTAAAACAAGCTTTAATCTAATCTTTTCCAACATGTTGCACCCCAAAATTTACACTCTTGATTTAGGCTTATGTTTCATCATGAATATCATATTGCATTACATTCATACATTGTGATGGGATCAAAGTTCTTTAGTTATCAAATCTTCCTCAAGCTTTGAAGGTTGATTGCATTGACAAGTTGCTCAAGTAGAAACTTGTCATCTAAACCCCTGAATCTTTCAAGCTCAAAAGTTATTGCATATATGAAGATGTTTTATCTATCTCTTTGAATCATCAGAGGATTGAAGTTTGTGTTTGATTACAGAAGGAATCACTCCTTTATTTCACCAGTCAAATTAGGGTTTTGCTTGATCAAGGCTATTGATCAATGAAAAATTCTAAATTTGGAAGCTACAACATCTCATTGGCATTTGAAAAGTCTTTGTACAAGGAATTGGTCATGATGCCCAGAGGATTTGAAGTTTTGGAGATGATTCATCAGTCTCCTAAGGTGTTGACCAAAACCAGGGTTTGGGATTTCATCAACATTTCTTGAGAATTTTGAAGTGAAACTTTGTACTTGGCCTCTATATGTTTGAAATGTCATATGTTTGAAGTTTTGATCATCAATTTTGAAGGGAAGTGGATCAATTGATTCAGAGGGGCAAAATGGTCATTTTGGTCAAAATCAGTCAAAGTCAAGGTTGACCAAGTGAATTTTTGGCCAACCATCAATTCAAGGATGTAATTTTCATTTTTCAAGTCAATTTTGGCCATTGAATCAAAGAGATTGAGGTTTGGATTGAAACTTGTTCATGAAGAAACCCTAAAAGTTTCTAATTTTGGAAAATAAGGACTTAATTTCAAAAATGCATATCTTATTCACCTTTGATCAAGAAAATGCAAATGAAGTATGCTTGGAAAGCTAAGAGAATGATATTTCACCTCCTTTTGGTCTAATGTCCAAATTGGCAAGGAATCAAGAATTATGGTCTTTCAAAGTCACAAAATTATAGGTCATTTTCCAAAATTAGTGAATTTCAAGCTAAATTTTGAGGACCTTAATAGGTTCAATTGCAAAGACTCAAATCTAAGGGATTGTAAATCTTTTCAATACCTTTCCAAATTGTGCTCATATGTGCCAAAATTCAACAGTATGAGCAAGTTATGGGCTTTGGAATTTTGAAGCATTTTATTGAAACTTGACAAATAAGTAAAATGGCCAATTCATGAGAACTCAAGTTTCATCCTTTCTCTTTGTTTCTAATCCATCCCATGAGCAATTTGCAACATGCTGAGGCCCATCACACTCACCATTTCGTGCCATACTTGATTTTGTTCTTGTTGGATTTGAAAAATCACAAACTTGCCCAAAATTGCAAAAACTCCAACACTTTCTGATCAGAGGGAATTAAGGTCCAAGATTCTAAGCATGATCTTATGAAGTAATTTGGCCCACAAAATGCATAAGAGGCTAAAGAATGCACGAACAAATCACCTGATTCTGTACACACTTCATTTTTGGCCAAAATTTCCAATCCTGCCCTCCAACGGCTTTAAGGTCAGATTTCGACTTCTATGCTCCTCTATAAACTCTATATAAGAAGAAGTAAGCCAGGAGAGAGAAGGAGAACACGCAATTTTCAAGAATTTCATATCTGATATTTACACTCTTCTTCTGCAACTTGATTCGATTCTCTCAAATCCTTGGTGTTTGTTTCAAAATTCTTGTGGATTCAGTTTGAGTAAAGGGAGTAGATCAAGCTAGCATCATTTGTTTGCACCTGGAGTGAAGGAGACGGTAGAACACTTTTCGCCTTGAGGTAATAATTCTAAACTTCAATTTATGAGATGTGATTGTTTATTGAGGTGTTTGAGCTTGGATTTATGTTCATTGATGTTGGTGGAATGTTTCTGAAGCTTTATAATGTTTGATTTGGTGAATTATGCATGTTTGAGTACCCTGAAACTTGCGATTCAGAATGATTTTTCTCATATTCCTGAATTAATTGTGAACAGTGTGGTTGATGTTTCGATTTGATTCAAATTGCAATGTGAAGTATGAAATGCTGGCTTCAATTTGCGCTTGATTTCATGAAACATGATGTAGAAATGAGTATGCATGATAGATCTGAACATAAGCCCTAAGCCTGAGTGTTGTGCGCGTTTTTAAGTTTGTCCAAAGGTTGAAGATGATGTGGTGGCACTGTTTGATTGGTCCATTTGAATTTTTGGCTTACTTGAATTATTTGTTTTATTTGACATTTTGTATGATTTTATTTTCTAAGCAAAACATTTTTAAAAATCATAAAAAATTTACCATAGGCCAATAATATTTTCTAATATTTGTCATGTTTTTTTTGGAATTTTTAAAAAGGTTCTGATTGGTTCAAAATTTTATAAGTTTAAATAATTATTTATTTAAAGGTTATTCTTATTTTAATATTTCTTTGATCCAAAAACATTCCACAAAAAATGTTTTAGACTCACAAAATAATGTAAAGTTTGATTCTGAAATTGGTTTAGCATATTTTCTATTTTTTAATTAGAATTTAAATTTGAGAGGTTTATTTTGAATTTTTGCTTTGTAATTTTTATTTTAATACTTCCTTTGATTAAAAAATTCTCAAAAAATCATGTAAGCTTGTTTTTAATCATAGAATCTGAACATATTTTTATGTTCACCTTTTTGTGATTTTTGGATAGGGTTTACATTTTTGCCCTTAAAAAATAGTTTAATTATTAATTGTTTTGTTTATTTTTTATTTTATATTTCCTTTAATTCAAAAATTCCACAAAAAATCAAGGATGTGTGTTTTTAGTTCTAATATTTGAATATAATTTTTTTTGGGCATTTTTATGAATTTTTTATTTAAATGTTATTTTGATATGTGAATATTTGTTAATTGACTAATTGTTTGAATTTAATTTCATTTTTGATTTTTCTTTAATTCAAAAAAATGTAAAAAAATATATTTTCTGACATTTATGGTTTCTTGGTGATTGGTATGACCTTGGTTTAACTTTTTTTAATTTTGATCTTACTTAATCAATATTTAAAATTTAAAAAGTCAAAATTTAGGGTTTTATTGCTTATGGTACAAGTTTCATTTTCAAAACCACTATACCCTGGATTTTCCTTAGAATTCAAGTCTTGATTAGGGTCATGAATGTATTGAGGATTTGAAAACCATCTATCTTGATTTTTTTAACTTGGTTTGACCTTTTTCCACAAATTATTTTGAAAACTTGTCTAGTTTGGTAGTTTTTGCCAACTAGTCTTGAACTTTGGACTTCATTTGGTCTCCTCCTCAATAATTCATGAACTTAGGGCTTACATTCTAACTTCTATACCTTTCAAAGATGCTAATATTTTTTTGGTGTGAATTATGGACCCTTATTTCTATTTTTGATATAATTTTGAAGTGAAGGTACCCAATTGATGTTTGCATATCTTGTTGCAATTTGTTTGATGGCCAATGAACTTGAGTGAGGCCTATAATTGGGAACCTAATGATCATGTTGATTCTGATTGTCCATGTTAACCCAAGCCATTTCATTTAAATGCCTCATGTTTGAATGTTTGAACCTTCTAATGCTTTATGTAGGTTTCATCTTCTATTGTGTTCATGACGTTGTGATTGAATTAATTGTGCATGATTGAAATGTGTTTTCCCCTGACCTCCATGATCTTTGATTGTATTCTTTCCAAGATCCCATGATCCTTGATTGATATTCAATTGTCAATTCAATATGGTGATAGAAAGGAGCAACATCCTTCCGATTCTTTTGGCCAAATTGTGCATATGCCTGTTTCCTTTTTATCTATCATGTCTAATGTTTGATAATTGTTATTATGTTGTTCTCACTTAATCATGTTGCATCCATCCCTTGTATGAGTCATCATTCACCTTATGGAATACTAACTTGGTTGTTGAATGTGCGAGGTACTTTGAGAAAGTTTCCACTTTTGACCTGAGGCTTTTGTGTTTCACTTTATTTGTGAAACACAACTTATTATGTTGGCACTGCTATTGTGTTTGGCATATTTCATATTCCATGCAGGATATATGCATTTGATTATGAATGTTACACATTATCCCTGGGATTTGTTCATATTTGATAAATTACTTACATCCTGATGGTGTAATTCCTGACTTGATTTGTCTACTGATGCCAGCTTGCTCGAAGTTCTCTGAGTTTCTTTTATTCTTGATCAGTTGCAATAGATATTTATCCGTTTGGTATTGCACTATCCCCTTTCTCCCATTTTCATTTTGTATAGTTCTCTGATTGCATGATGGGACCTCTGTTGCTGATATATGTCAGGAGGCCCTCTGGTTTTTGTCTTATACATGTGTTGTGTTTACTTGTTGATCGATGAGTCACTCAATTTAGAAATTGAGATCACGACTTCGCTCTTATTGTATGTTCCCTATAGGATATTTATTGTTTTTCTTCTTTAATTGTTGATCGATGATTCACTCAATTTAGAAATTGAGATCACGACTTCGCTCTCATTGCATGTTCCCTATAGGATAGTTCTGTTAAGCTTCCTTTAACATGTTGATTAAGGTAGGAATCCATGTATTCTAACATAGGATAGGATTTTCCTTTATCCTCAACCTTAGGGTCAACCATTGTATGATAACACTAGGGATAATGCTAGGCTAGTTTCCCTTAGTTGTTTTTCCTTTCTTTGCATTTTGCATCTTAAAACAAAAACTGTTTTCTTGGCAAATCATAAGAACACCTCTAATAAACTCAAACCCTTCATCAAAGTAAAAGATATAAACCAATCCTATTAGTTTGTGTGCCTCTTGGCTTTGCTTTTAAACCTGTTCTATTGATGTTTCGCCATCGCACATTTGTTTGAAGCCGATGTTTCGCCATCGCACAAGTTTGTTATCCTACTTTGATTCTCAATATCATTGCTAGGTATGATGTTTCGTCATCTATTTTATTGATGTTTCACCATCTTTACCATGATGCCTTATTATCTCTTAGCCGATGTTTTGCCATTGCACATTTGTTTGAAGCCAATGTTTCTCCATCGCACATGTTTGTTATCCTACTTTGATTATCAATATCATTATTAGGTGTGATGTTTTGTCATCCGTTTTATAGATGTTTCGCCATCGCACATGTTTGTTATCCTACTTTGATTCTCAGTATCATTGTTAGGTGGGATGTTTTGTCATCCGATTTATTGATGTTTCGCCATCTTTGCCATGATATCTTGTTATTTTGGAGACGATGTTTCGCCATCGCACATGTTTGTTATCCTACTTTGATTCTCAATATCATTGTTAGGTGTGATGTTTTGTCATCCGTTTTATTGATGTTTCGCCATCTTTGCCATGATATCTTTTGTTTGAAGCTGATGTTTCGCCATCGCATCTGTGTGTTATCCTGCTTTGATTCTCAATATCATTGCTAGGTGTGATGTTTTGTCATCCGTTTTATCATTTGATGTTTCGCCATCTTTGACATGTTACTTTGTTATTATTTAGTCGATGTTTGATCACCTCATTTGTTTGTTGTTTCATTCGATGTTTTGCCATCTTGACTATCTTTGTTTGTCTTAATTAAAAAATACAAACCAACCAAAACACATAAGTCAAACTACGGCTGCTCTGATTCCTTAAAAAGGATACGTGGGCATTGGGGTAGGGCCCAATCGAGCATAACAATTTTTATTTTCCCTACGTTATTTTCTTTTTCCTTTCGCATGAATTCCCTTTTTAGTTGTAAGCCATAGACATAGGATGTGACCACACCCATTAAATTAGACAACAAGAGTGGATACCGTAGAGTACTACGGGCGTGTGGGGTGCTAATACCTTCCCCTCGCGTAACATACTCCCTTACCTGATCTCTCAGTCGAAAGACTGATTTCTCCCTTTTCATGTTTTCTCGATGTTTACCTTTCCCTTTCGGTGGGATAAAATACGTTCGGTGGCGACTTCATTGATGTTTCATTAACATCCAGATGATAGGTTCCGGCCGCGTTGTTTTAGCTGGCGACTTCACTGGGGACAGGTTGACCTCTTGTTGGTCCATCCCGGAGTCGATCCTAGCTCTTGTTTGTTTTCTTTTTGGGTGTTTATTTTACCGCTTTGCATATTTATCTATTTGCATTGCATCCTATGTGCATTTTACTTTTTGCATACTGGATTTGGCCGGACTGTTTGGATTGTGGATTTCTTGTTGGGTGGGTTGTTCCATGAGGTAAAAGGCCTCATACCCAGGCTATGAGTGAATTCCATAGGAACTAGGAATAGAGTGGCCATGGCAGCTATGAGGAGGATGCTTTGTAGACCTGACCATGAGACCCATGACTTCGGAGGTAGTTCAGATAGGTGTTATCGTATGATGATACCGACATTCAAACTCTCGTACTATGATTTAGCTTTTAACCTTACCTTGACCTAGACTACACCCGTGAGAGGGGCGGGAACATTTTTCTTACAGGTACAGGTAATGTTGGTGACTTTGTGTTGCAAAGTTGACTCAGGTTCCCATGATAATTTTGAAGCTTTGGGGTTTTCTTTTGATCTTGAGTGGTGTTGTTATTTAATGGTCCAGCCTTGATCCAGTGTGAAACTTTGATCCTGTCATGTTGCATCATAGCATATTTATTTCTAAAAAATGATGTATACAAAATAACTAGCATGCGCATGTCATCTTCCAGGGACATTCGAGAGTCTTCTTTCCATCAGAAATGGTTGGCCTCCCGTCAGATAAGTTTGATTTAGTTCGTGTTAAAGAGCCCACCAAGCATACATTCACTTATCAGATTCCTACTATTGATGTGTCCGAATTGAAGAGGTTGAGTTCTTATCTGAAGGGTGATGTTCTGAATAATTTCAACAAAAATTATGGCAATTTGTTACTAATCCTTAACACTCCAGTTGACCCAATGGCTTTGATCACTCTCTTCCAGTTCTATGACAAGGAATTACAATGTTTTACTTTTCAATATTACCAACTGGTTCTCACGCTAGAAGCATACACATCCCTACTGTTGTACCCCAAAATTTGCCCTCCCATTTCCTCAACATTTTCTCATCACAAAAACCTTGGAGCTCAAGATCCAGTTAGGGTTTCCTCTGCTCAAGACTTCTCCTTGCACTGTTGACCCAAATTAGGGTTTGTGTTTGCACAAAGATGTTTTGACCTAAAAAGCCTAAGATGACTTTCATGCTTCATGTTGGACTCCCAAGTTTATCCATACAAAGTTTCAAGTCTTGATTCCAAGTTTTGCCCAGCCAATTGGACAGTTGACCTAGAAATCAACTGTATTGGGGGAAAAGTCAATTGTGGCCAATTGACAGTCAGATCTCATGAAAATTGACCCACATCAACATTATGAACTCATATAGACCATTTGATCAAGTTTGGATCACAATTCCACAAGAAATTTGATCAGATCACCAAAAGGGCAAAATGGTCATTTTTAGGGTTTTGACTACACAAAGGCAATTTTTGATTGTTTGACCTAGCCAATGGCAAACCAAGCTCACATATGGACTCAAGGACCCCATGGAATTATCTTGACATGCTCAACAAATTCAAAAGATCCCAAGTACACAAGATTGACAGTTGAATTTCCTAGTCAATTGATCAATTTTGACTGTATACTAAAAAGTCAAACTTTGACTTTTTGGTCAAAATCAAGGGTCAAGATTCATTTTTCATCAAAACATGCCAAATCATGAAACTTGTTCACCAAGAAATCAAAAAATGCACATTAGGGTTAGAAATGAGAATTTTCCTCTAACCAGTTCCACCATTTTTGTTTTCTTGCTTTGCAGTTGAAGGTCCATAGCTCGATTCAAGGTCTTTCAAAACAATGTAAGCATTGGAATAGCATCACCACACCTCAAGGAAGCTATACCAATCATCACCTTGCACTGAAAGCTCCTCCATTGCCAGATAGAACTTCAACTGAACAGGTATTTTCTTGAACTTCTAACTCTTAGTACAGGCATCATTAGCTCTAGGTTTGTGAATAAGAAATGTTCTACTCATGCCACTGAACCTGTACATGTTTTTACTTTTCATTTCTTTTGCTTGAGCTGTGAGAATTTAAGGTTTGAATATGGCAGAAAAGTTAGGTCATGATTTGGGATTGTCCAAATTCTCTCTCATTTCTGAGAGTTAGGATGAGTTCTTTATATATTTGAAATCGTGATTCAATGCTTAACATTTCTTATGTTGGAAGTTTGTGCAAAAGATCAAGGAATCAGGATATTTGAATGGGAGTTCTTGCGCGCGTTTTCTGAATAATTTTGTGCAGAGGTTGAAGAAGAAGCCTCATGGGCTGGGCCAGCTTCTGTATTGCTTTTTACACCATATTTTTGATTCATACCCCCCTGAGCCCATTTGTTTGATTTTTATGATTTTTTGATCTTTCTTTTTTATTTCTGACTCATTTATTTTTGCTAATAATGTTTAAAACTTGAAAAATCATTTTTACACCATTTTTGCATTTTTTAAGTATTTATTTGTTTATATGGGCATTTATACATAAATATATATATCTATTATTATTTAGAAAAGAACTAGAAAAAATAATGTAAATATATCTCACTTCTGATTTTATTTCATTTTTCCTTTTGAAAATATTTTATGCAAAATATACTTTTTTATAAATAGTAAAATATTATTATTTTATATATATAACTTATATTTAGAAATTAATACATTACATATATATATATAT